>CM060101.1:10336220-10523937 GCA_030522485.1 Stenchaetothrips biformis
TCGTGCGGGGAGCAAGCGGCTGGATGGCTAGACTAGAAGATTATATGGGCGAAGGGCGCTCGGCCGCGCCCGCGCCGCGCCGCGCCGCGCCGCGCCGCGCCGCGCCCCGCACCCAGAGTCCTATAGCTGGCAGACAGCCTCGCCCGTGCCCGCGCCCGCGCCCCCGCCGCTATCCTAGTCTTATTTGGTATCATTTTTCTCGTCGGAACGTGAGGATGCGGAATTCGGCATCCGTTCAACTATTTTGCTGATACCCGCAAAAGTTCGCATTGGTACTAGGGCGGAACGGATGCGCGGCGTCTGGTTACAAGTGGCGCGGAGTGCTGCGCTGCGCTGCGCTGCTCTTGTTTGTTTATGTTGGAGTCGACTGACGAAGCTCGGCTGCTTATCGTGACCGGACGGCTGAGTGTCAAGTGCTGCGGCGATCCCGCGCTAGTACAGAGAACAACTTTTACGGGTATTGAGTATTTATGTGATTGGCCATCATATTGTGCATCCTCGCGTTGAAACAAAGAGAATGATACCCAACACAAGTGGTATTAGGCATATCATTGTGGACACACATGCGCAGACATGAATACATCAGGCCAAATTAGAAAATTAAAAATAATTTGTTTTCCTTAATTAAATGATGAACAAACATACATTGAAATAAACATTAGTATCATCTGCTTTCACGTTAGCGTTAGCGTTAACGTTTTTTTTTTCTCGAGTCCGTGCGCGTCTCGAGTTGATCGACTACTTGGCTTCGACGTCGTCTTGTTCTGACTAATCAGATGAAGCTGACACCTCCCGTCTCGTCTAGCTGGCGTGGTGGCTGGCGCGGCTGGCGCGGCAGTGGATTCGGAAACGAAAGCTCGTAATAAGGAGATGGCTATCCCGGTCTCGTCCGGGGCCGGGCTTAAGTGACCTGGCGCGTACATGACCTGCATGATCTGCAGACGCGCTGGAGATGGCGGGCTCGATAGAGGCTAGCTGGGCAGAGCGGGGCAGCGGCATGGACTGTTGTCGTCTTAGCTCCGCTTGGCTCTTGGCTGTGCACGTCCTTTTGAGCTCTTCATTTCCCACTCCCTGCCCTGACAAAGACTGGAAAAACAGGCGGCCACGCTTGCAGATTCAACACGCTCCATCCGGCAAATGTTTATCGAAAAAACTGAAAGAACAGCTCCAGCTTATTTTCCGTGAGAGTGCTCAGCAGGGTAGTTGAACGCGGCTTTCCGTGCCTGCGTGTGGCGGTTCGCGCAAATTGGTCCTCAACTAGACTGGCCCATCTGCATCTTATTGTCTGTATCTCAGGCTAATTTCCCCTAATTTCATCGTGAATACCTCTGGTAGCAGCGCACGCAGCCGGCCGTGCCGCGCTGCGCCTTGTGGCGCCACTTCCTCCTGATCCGTAATCCAGCGCGGTTGAATGGATTGCAAGGCAGTGAGTTGACAGCCGCATTGATGGTGAAACATGGCGCTGTGGCGGCGCTCTGCTGCTGCCTAGCGCGCTGCTGCTGCCACGAGCCGCCTAACTTTTGCCAGCCTGGCCTTTCGCTGTCAAAACAAAGTTTTGATGGACGGGCTTCGGCAATTAGGGTCGAGCAGCGGTCCGCCACTTGACGCTAATTCGCAATATGGATTGAAACAGGGATAATAGCATCAAGTTGTGAATTGCTCACTTGCGAGTGCATCACGCTGGCTAGAATTGGATCCTGCCACTTGTTGGCAGGATGCGGAAGAGTTCGCGCCTAGTTTGGCTTCAGCGATTTTTCCAGTGTTGTTTATGCTGGCCCCTCTCTAGCGCGGTGCAGTTGCTTTAACGAGTTTGTGTTTCTGGAAGCTCACCTGTTGTGTTCTATTGTTCCAGGTAAGTTCGTCTGGGAGGGAGGACTATGGATGCCCTTTATGCGTGCATACAGGTAACGCCTCAAGCATGATGGGTGAGGTGCGGTAGCTGTAGAGGAATTGGAGAGCCGCTTCGACGCCGTCGGCTGGCTTATCAGTTTCTAGGGTGACTTAATGCCTCATTTGGGTTTTAGTTTTGGGTCTAAGTAAGTTTCAGCTTGGTTAGCAATGCGTGCAGCCAGCTTGGGTTACGGTTCTTCTATCTCTAGATAGTAGTACTAGCAACCTTAAATTCTCAGCTTTCTGGTCCTTTTTTTTTTTCAGAGCATGCTTTGTTTGCGTTAGGCACCATTCGCCCCTGTCCCCCGGTTTGTTTTGAACACAGTCTGATGAAAGTTGTCAGCAGGTACCGCCACGGTGGCTGGGCGCCGGTGGTTTTTGCCGCCCAGGTTCTCAGGCACGTGACCCGATGCGTTTAAAAAGAGCTTTACGGTGTCGCTGCCGTTCCCAGGGACGCCCAGGCAATGCCCCTCGGGGGGCCACACCCTGAGAACGCGCCTCTCGAAATGGCGTTAAAATCGCGTGAAAGCGTCGAGCCGTCCTCTGCTGAAGTGACAAGTGCCTTGCGGCCGGGAAGTGCGGGGGCCGAAAACGAGTATCGCTTGTCGGGGGAAACGAGTCGTTGAATTGAATGCCCACTGTAAAAAAAAAAAAAGTTTGGCTTACCTTTTTCACAGTGTGGGACAAGACAGTAGCCGGTGCAGTAATGAAAGCCGGAAGATGCTCCGTGCATTAGCATACCAGTGTGTCCGGGTCAGGACACTGTACCCGCTCGACTTAATACTCAATTTTCCACGCATCGCATCTGAATAATAATTATCGTGCCAAATTGTTTAATCTAATTTATACTCTCTAAAAGGGGAGAGATTGGGGAAAAGGGGGGGGGGGACATGAACACGTTGCCGCTATCATTCCTGCTCACAAACCAAACAGATTTTTGCTCGAAGTAAATAACCTTTTTTTGGACAGGCTTTTCTTTTTCTTCTGAGATTTTTTCTTGTGAGATGGTTGAAGCTTGTGCCTGGTGACCTGGTGGCCTGGCTGCCCCACGCGGCGCAGCCCGCGCCGCCGCAGACCCACAGCAGGCGAGGCTCGCCGTGCAGCCTTGCCTCCCGCATCGAGTCACACAAAGGGTCACATGTGCACGCCCTCCTTGCGGTGTGTGTGTGTGAGTGTGTGTGTGTGTGTGTGTGTGTGTGTGTGTGTGTGTGACCGTCTGTCGATTCGAGGTACCAGTGGCAAAGTGTGAATCGGGCCGCTCCAAAATGGCGCATTGGCCGGTGTACAATGCGGTCCGTGCCTGGGGCCCTGGCGGGCCCTGGGGATGTGACTCGGCCCGCGCTTCCTCGCGCCATTCTGGGACTCCTCTCCTGATTGCTGCGCAGTGCGGCGCAGTGTCTCGGAGTGTAGCGGCGGCACGGCGCTGCGCTTTGTCTTGCAGTGCTGCACCTGCGAGGCATGACGTCATCGCTGCGTCTCTCTCGCGGCGCTGCGAGTGCGAGAGAGAGAGGCTGCTCCTCATCAAGGCCGCCAAGGCCGCGGGGCTGATGGCTCCGCGTTCGGCCGGTCCCTTTGGCGCCGAACGTGTCTGTAACGTGCGCGGCGGCGGCGGCGCCTAGATTCACTAGAAGAGCACCGTGACCTTCTTGGCGCGCCGGGTTTCTCTGCTGCGTTTGCGGCGTTTGCAGCAGCTTGCCTTTGACCGCAGCACCACAGCCAGCCAGGCTTGGCGCCTCTGCAGCCTGCAGCTGCCGTCGCTGCCGTCGCCCTTGGTGACGCCAGCCAAACACGCCTGGAGGTGTGGGAGCGCCTCCCCTCTGTAGACGGACGGACAGACTAGGACAGACCGGCGGGAGGGGCGGTGGAGCCAACGAAGCATCTCCCTCATTCATCAGAGGACCGGCGATGCAATAAAACAATAAGAAGACGCTGTGTGTCCGGTGCGGGGGGGGGGGGAGTCTAGCGGCTACTGGCTGGCGGGGTCGTCGCTAAGCCGGCTGCTGGCTGCTGGCGGTGTCCTTGTAGTGGCTACTGTTGCTTCAGACGGAGCGCGGGGAAACACAGCCATTATGTTGTTATCATGTTGTTCTGTGTTCGCTCAATGGGGCGTGGTAAGAACTCACGCACCTGCCATGGGCTGGGATTCGAACCGGCGCACGCGGCAACTCTGCACGCGTGCGTGCGTGCGTGCGTGCGTGTGTGTGTGTGTGTGTGTGTGTGTGTGTGTGTGTGTGTGTGTGTGTGTGTGTGTGTGTGTGTGTGTGACTACGCGCCCGGAGGGCGGGCGTTCGCGGTGAGAAGCCACCTCTTGGCGGTCCCACCCGTCCGGGCTGGACGCATGGCTGGACATGGGCATGGCTCGATCGTCTTTACTAATTATTATGGGAGGCCGCCCAATCGCTGCCCCACCCCGCCCCGCCCCGCCCCGCGGTGCGGAGGGCGGACGCAGCGGCGCGGCTCGGCCAGCGTAACGGGCTCGTTGGCCTCCATTGAGCTCCCCGTCGGTCCTGGCGGCGAGCCGGCAGACCGATTCGGAGAGTCGTTTTCGTCGCTCTGTCTCTCTCGCACCCGCACGGGACGCCCCATGAGTGCGATAGAGACGGCTCTGTGAATGGAGTGCATGGTCGCGGCGGTGCGGGTGTGGCCACGACGGCTTCCTCGTGGATGGAGGCGGCGCGGTGCCGCGGCGCCCCATGGGCCGCTCCACGGGTGCGAGAGAGACAGAGCGACCATCCCGCGGAATCCGCTCCACTTATCCCGTGCCGTCCGCCGAACTGGCGATGCCGATGGTCTCTCCATCAGTCGATGTAATGGATTTTTGTGCTGAGACGGTTCGGTTTCTCCAGCCAAGTCCGCGTCCGCAGGCAGCAGGCCCGGCCCTTCCAGTCTCCAGTTCCAGGAGGAGGCGTGCTCCAGCGGCCACAGCAACGTGTTTATTAGTCCGTTTATTACCGGGTACACATGCAGGCAGTCATTTATCTGGCCCTTCATGCCCTTGAGGTGAAGGGCCAGGCAGCAGTCCTCCCCGGGGCGTCCGGGGCCTCTCGCCGCCCCGGGGGCCCTACCGTGGGCCCCACCGTGGGCCCCACCGCGGGCCCTTCCCGGGGGGCTCGCTCCCTTTGAACCTCGCGGCGCTTTCACGTGTGGTCCGTGGTCCCGAGTTGAACCGTCAAACCAGACATTGGGATCCACGCAGCCACCGTCAGGCTTGACTCCAATTTGAGAGTGCAACGATGCCTAGCCTCGGAACGCACCTTGCTGTATTTTCCAACATATTTTCAACAGTTTTGTGCCCCAAATGAGCCGCGCACCCTGCTCTTGTTCCTCTAATTGTTGTCTTATTTTTGTTGTTGTTCCTTCTGTTGCAGGTGAGTCCCGGCGGCCCCGCTTGCCCGCAGCTTCCCTGTCGCTGGGTCGGCAGACCTGACGAGGAATGAGCGTATGTAGTGTGTGTGTGTGTGTGTGTGTGTGTGTGTGTGTGTGTGTGCGTGCATGTGTTGTTTGTCACAGGGGGCCTGATTAGCATGCGCGTCGCGTTGTCCGCCTCGCGAGGGCCTCCAAACTGTTACCCGGCCATTACCTAGCCGATGAATGAACACTCGTCAATGGGTCTGCGAGGGGCCGGCCGGAAATACTGTCGGCGGGGAGCGCCACCAAATGGTTCCGAAATTGGGAAACAAGTCCTGCTAGATCCCTGGGGGAAAGGATCGTTGAAGCAGCAACGCGTTGCTCCCCCGAAGTCACGGTGCAGGCACCGCCGCCTTGCATTGAAAGAGTTTGAGCCGCGACGAGCCATGACCGCGCTAAGCTCAGGGGTGCGTCGCGGAGGCACGTAGGGGCGTCTCCGAAGGCTGCATTGCTGGCCGTGTCACCGGGCCGCGTCGGACGCAGCCCTCGCGTCACGCCGTGCGGGGAGGCCGTCGTCCTCGTCTAGTTCCAGTGTTCAGGGCCCCGGTGTTTGGCAGTGTAGGCGTGCCCGGGTCACAGTGGGCCGGGCAGGGCCGGGCAGGGCCGGGTGGCTGGGATGTGCCTGGCGGACAGTGTGTACCGAGTACAAAGGGGCGACGCGGCGCTGCTCGGCAGATGGAGGCAGATGGCCGGGCGGGAACTTGAATGCCAGCATGTGCCGAGAGCACCGGGACCACTGCCGAATCAACACGAGCCGACGCTGGAGGGGAAATGGAAGTGGAATGCCTGATCTGGATTCGAACCACCAACATTTGGCGTTTTGTGTTTTGCAGCCGGTGGGGCGCAGCTCGCGAGAGCGCGCCATGCAGGCCGTGGAGTACTACAACACCTCGGTGCTGCGGGCGCGCGCGGACGCGGGGCTGGTGGGGCCGGGCAGGATGGGCCACGCCGCCCCCCACGCCCCCCACGCCCCCCACGCCGCGCGGCCCCCGCACCTCGGCCACCCCAGCGGCAACGACACGCTCTACAGGAGCAACTCGAGCCTGGACCTGGCGCCGGACCACGCCCACCACCACCAGCACCACCAGGGTGAGCTTCGCGCCCCATGGGCTCTGTGCGTGGGTTCGGAGGTTCGAAACCCGGCCGTTCGCCGTTTTTCACGTGCGCGCTTGGATTCCAGGACCCAGCGGCGGCCTCCGGCGCGAGTATGGCAGCCACGGCTCCATTGACGTGATCGCCTCCAGCCCGCTTCAGAGCCACATGCCGTCCAGCGAGAGCTTCTTCGCCATGCTCAAGGAGTACCGGCCCGCCGTGCTGGAGGGCCACGTCCACGGCCACGGCGGTGTCCTGCACAACGGCGTGCACGCGCGGTCGCCCGGCGCGGTCACGGGCCGCGGCCACAGCCCCGCCGGCAACACGGCGGTGGACGGCAACTCCGTCTCGGTGGACGACGCCGTGCCGCACGCCGCCCACTCGCCGTGCTCCGACAGGTACGAGGCTGCCGCACGCACATCGCCGTACTCCATTCTTTTATTTTTGTTGTTGTCGCTGGCTGGTAAATATGACGATGCTGTGCGCAGTAAGGTCGATATTTGAAGCGTTTCCCCTGCTGACTCTGTTGGCGGGGGAAGTCCCCGGCGACGGTGTGGGGTTGGCAGCGGTGTTTCGCCGCGCTGCAAGTGTGCAAGGCGGTGGACGCACGGGGCGTCACCTGTTGCTGCAACAGACTGCCGCGGAGTGTCTCATGAAGGTCTCTCTCCACTTCAGGCACACGGCAGCCAACAACACGAGCCCCAAGCTGCGCCTCAAGCTGCACCGCTTCTGGGGCGGCGGCAGCGCGGCGCACACCAACGGCCACCACGCGGGGACCACGGCGGCCTCCCTGACGGCCACCCCGTCCGGCGGCCCGACCGCCAACGGCAGCGCGTCGGCCACGCAGTCCGCCAAGCCGCCGCCCCGCAGCACCCCCGCGGCCGTGGACGACTCGGCCTTGGGGACCTGGGGCGCCGCGGCGGTGAGCGTGGACGTGGACCGCGACCGGGACAGCCGGCGGCGCGGCGCGGCCTTCGCGCACTACGACGTGCAGAGCATCACGGCCAACCTGAGCTACGCCGCGCGGCTCCGCGGGCTGCTGCTGGCGCGCCGACGCAACACCACGACGGGGGCCTCGGCCGCGTCCATGCTGGCCTCGGGGCCGCGATCCGCCACCCCCGACGCCGCCACCACCGCCACGTCCACGGCCGAGGCGCTGGACGCGGAGGACGTCGGCGACGGCAACGCCAACCACCTCCTGGAGAACTGCCCCTACTTCCGCAATGAGGTGGGCGGCGAGAGCGAGCGCGTCGTGTCGCTGACGCGATGCCTCCCTGCCGGCGCCTCCCCCCAGGCCGCCGCCAACGCCCCCATGCACCGGCCCGGCCTGGCCTGCGGGGTGTCGGTGCTGGAGTTCCCCCCCGGCGAGACGCACTGGAAGACCGGCGTGAGCTGCTGCCCCTACCAGCGGCCGCCGCCCCACGCCGCCGTCGAGAGCGTGGACCACGGCGCGCTGTACTACCGCCGCTGCTTCCACGGCCAGGGTGCGTTCAGATTGTCGTAATGCATTTTATTTTTTGGTTGTTTTAAGTAAAGCCTATTCGGAATATTTTTTTTTTTTTTTGCGAACACTTGCCGTGTTTTGACTTTGTTGTTGCTCTTTTGTACAGAACACCAAAACTGGTTTGGTATGGACGAGACTTTGGGCCCGGTTGCTGCTAGTATTAAAAGAGAACTAGTCGAGAGACCAGGGAAGCTCTCCTCCGATTCCAGTGGAGGAGCCCCACCACAGCCTGTCTATCAGTATAGGGTTCTAATCCGTACTAGTGAGGTAAGGCAGCAGTTGGTGGTCCGTTGAAATAGAAATTTGTGTTGTTGTCAGTCTCTGTACTTCTAATTGGCGTTTATGTGTTGCAGCTTTTGACACTGAGAGGTTCTGTCCTTGAAGATGCCATTCCTAATCTTAAAACTTCAAATGTTAATAACAATAATAATACAAATAAGGACAGCAATAAAGCAATGATGAACACTAAAGAGGTTTTAGAGTATGTTGCCCCTGAATTACAGCTAGCATGGTAAGGAAAACCAATAAAGTTCTAGTGATTATGTGAAAATCTTTTTTTCATAATAATTATTTCTACAATTCAAATCATCTTTACAGTTTAAGGCTTGGAGTAGCGTCACCTCAAACTGAAGAACAATTACTGAAATTGGATGAGCAAGGCCTGTCAAACCACTACAAAGTGGGTATCATGTATTGCCGAGCTGGGCAGGGAACTGAAGAAGAAATGTATAATAATGAAGAGGCTGGCCCGGCATTCCAGGAGTTTTTAGAAAATATTGGCCAACGAGTTCGACTAAAGGGTTTTGACAAATACAAAGCAGGACTTGACAATAAGAGTAAGTTGCCCCCTATGAAAAGGCAGTGCTATTAGACTTGTCTACATCTCTATAAAAAATATTTTCATTTCACTTTTTGTTCTTCCAGCTGACTCAACAGGATTATATTCAGTGTATGCACAGTACCAAGACTGTGAAATTATGTTTCATGTATCTACAATGCTACCTTTCACTCCAAATAACAGACAACAGGTGGGTGCTGATTTCTTCAAGTTAGAATTACCTTGTGTGTTCACTTTTCCTGATATTTTTTATCACTACTATTTTTGTGTGTGTATTGCAGCTTTTACGTAAACGTCATATTGGCAATGATATTGTGACAATAGTTTTTCAAGAGCCTGGTGCACAACCTTTCACACCAAAGAATATCCGTTCTCAATTTCAACATGTTTTTATTGTTGTGAGAGCAATTAATCCTTGTTCAGATAATACCCAGTATAGGTGAGCAGACATTCCACCTTCTTATGAAGTTATTCTGCATTTCTCTAATTTAGTTTGTTCTTTTTTTGCTTGTTAGTGTTGCTGTTAGTAGATCTAAAGAAGTTCCAATCTTTGGACCACCGATTAAAGAAGGGGCCACATACAGGAAGGGCAAAGCATTTTCTGATTTCCTATTAGCAAAAGGTACTGCTAATTTTAATTTTTAATTTCAAAATAATTCTACAACCAGTTGATTTTGCTAATTAATTTTGTTTTCCAGTTATCAATGCAGAGAATGCAGCTCATCGCTCTGAAAAATTTGCAACCATGGCAACACGAACCAGACAAGAATATTTAAAAGATCTTGCTAACAACTACACTGTCACTACCCTTGTGAAAACTGGACAGAAGTTCTGTAAGTACCTCCACCTGAAGCTAATGATTATTGATCTTACTTGGTGGGTTGGTTGTTCTGAAAGAGGCATATGTTTTATTTTTTCTAGCAATGCTCTCATTTAGCAGTAAAAAGAGTAAAGATAAAGACAAGGACCGGGCTCTTGCTCGTCCACCCCGGTTCTTACCAGATGCCACTCAGAGGGGAGCTCTCTGTTGGCAAGCCGTGCTGGAGGACAGTGGGCAGTCCGCATTGGTTGACTGTTTTCTTGCCATATCTGCCGATTCTGTGGTTCTGGTTGAAGAAAGAAGTCGAGAGATTGTCTTTGTGTCACCTTGCTCCTCTATCCTCGGCTGGGCTGCCACAGGAAATGGGTAAGCAAGAAACATCTTGTTGGATTTTTTAATATACGTTTTACCAAACTTTGAATTTTGACCTAATAAAAATAAATCTTTGATTCCAGCCTCAGATTGTATCACCATCAAGGCGAGTGCACACGACTTCACCTGAAAGAAACCCAGGCTGGTGGCACAGAATTAGTTGAGGTGATGGTTCGATTGCGGAGTGTGACACCTGGGAGTGTAGCTCAGGAGCTCACTCTTCGTCGGAATAACATGGGTCAGCTTGGATTCCATGTCCAGCCTGATGGTGTTGTCACACAAGTGGAAAGCCATGGTCAAGCCTGGCAAGCTGGTCTTCGCCAAGGTGCACGCCTCGTAGAGGTATGCTCATCTTTATTTTCCTCTTTGACACGTTGTAGTTTGTTTTTTCAAAATGGCAATCATTTCTGTATTTCAGATCTGTAAGGTAGCTGTTTCAACCTTGTCACATGATCAGATGGTTGATTTGCTGAAGACGTCAATGTTGGTCACAGTTACTGTTATTCCTCCCCTTCATGATGGGTCACCAAGGAGGTGTGTATTTATTCAAGTTCATCAATGATGTAATAATGGACAAAACAATAATGAATTGTTTTGTGTGTTTTGCAGAGGTTGCAATTTACCAAATTGCAAATACAATGCCGAGAATTATGAAGGTGACTATGAAAATTTGGCCAATGGTTCTGAGGATGGGGTGGTGGTGATGTCATCTGGAGCTGGAAGCGTACCAAATGGAAAAAGCAGTCCCAGGAAAAGTTCTGCTCAGTTACAGCAGGTGGTACCTGGCAATCATCGGCGAAGGTAACTACAACAAAAATTGCAGGTAAACTACACTATCTAAAGAAACCAAAGACAATAAATTAAGTGGGATCCTTTCTTTTCAGGTATGAAAGGAGCTTTTCTCCTCCCCGTTCAAGCAACAGCTCTGGGTATGGTACAGGAAGCAGTAGCAAGTCCTTCACTGGTGGAGACAGGTTTTCATCCAATGTTGAGGTATGTTGAATTGAGCCCCCATTTCTTACATCCCCACCCCCCAATTTCCAAAAATATTTTCACGTTTTGCGGTGTTGATCCCTCAGGGTGCATTGACAAATTGTTTGGGTGGACACACTGATGATCGGTGGTATGAACTATTAGAACAATCTGATACGTCAGACCCACCTCGACGTGACTCTCCTCCACCCTTGCCCGCAAGGCTGGGCTCCAACTGTGCAAGTGCCTTCCAGCTGGTTACTCCAAATGGGCAGACCCTTGTCAAGCCCAGCACTGGCTCTACGCATCACAACAAGGTGTGTAGGTGTGGGAGCGGAGCGGAGTGACTAAAGCTGGATGGTGTTTTTTGCAAAATTTAATGGTTCCCCACGGTTATTTAAACTCTACAATTCTATATCTGTAAAGATATTTCCCTACCCCTATCCTTTGGTGTCTGGTACCATTGTTTATTAATATTTGAAATTCTCAACAAAGGGTGTAACCTTTTACGTAACTAAAACCTTGTGCAACTTTTCTTAACAAACCAATGCTGAAAAGTTAACATTGGCTTTGGTGATGGAGCCCTAAAATTTGATGAATATTGGTATGGGACAAATATTAAAGAGCATCATTACAAACTTAAAAATGTACATTTTAAGCTAACTATTACAACATAAAAAAAAAACAATTTGCAACTCACAGGTTCAAGTCAGCCATTCTCTGCCGCTACCTCATGCAAACTACTCACAACCTCTGGCTATATTGTCTACGAAGAGTTCTCACAACTTCAAAGTGGGTGACAGAGTTCGATGTGGAGATGCGTCAGTTGAAAGAGATGCTTATTCTAGGCATGAAACATATGCTAAGAATAGAGCTCCCAAGGTGGGTCATAATACCCCAGCCATAGAATTCCTGCTTCATTGCACAACTCTTTTACAAATCTTGAACAGCCCTTGCACCACATTTCTTGCCCAGTTGTTGCTTTCATTAACATTTCCCATGCTATGCCTACCTTTTCTCTGCTTGCTTTGGCTACAAGCAGTATGCTCAGTTAGGTCTAAGTTAAGCTCCTAATCTTGAAATGAATAATTATGAATAATTATAAAAATCTTCAGCTCCTTTTGACTGTGGCACAAACCTGCAGTAGCATCTGCGAGCAGTCTGGTCTGAGTAAAGCACCTTTCACAAATTGTTGAGCAAATGACTTTAGGCTGTGCATCATAATCTTCACTCTGCATGTGACACTTCTGTCGTGCAATGCTTCACTTAAGGAAATGGCACCCATTTGCATTATTTTTTTTTTCAACAGGCTGATTACTCTGGGGTGAGTGAAATGAGCAAATCGACTAGTCTTCCTCTAGAAGTTGCAAGTGGTGGCCTGCGGGGACTTGCCATAAGTGATGGCCACTCGACTGACACAAGTTCAACCAGTGAAAGGTTGTGTGGTGTGCACAGTGAGGGTAAGTAATGACCTGCTCACTTTATTTGGATGGGTGTGATCAATGTTTAATTCAACTCTGGAACTCGCAGATGATTTGTCAGCAAGCAGTAACAGCATGTCACCTGGTATTCGTCGCTCCAGCAAACCCTCACATTCCTCGGGCCCTCACACTCCCACCCCATCCAACAGCAGTCGCAACCAAAGCCCCAGGCCCAGAGACTCCGGAGAGGCTCGGCTGCGGCCGGGTGTGACTCCTAGGTCCACACAGAGGAACAGTGCCAACCTCCACAACTCCACCCTCCAAGAAGATCTCATGAGATTAATCAACCCAGACTACATGGCTGATGAAGATGGCAACAACAGTCGGGTATGTTGTTTGTTGAATGAATTCATTTCGTCACCTCCTGAATGCTTGTTTTATTTTACAATATGGGTGTACTCTACTCACGTTTGTATGATTAAATTGCAGGAAAACAGCGCTGTAGCCTTAGGCAAAGTCCGCAGCAGTGGCATGGGCAGTGTGGGCAGTTTAGGGAGTGCAGGAAGCATCAATGGCAACACACCTGACAATCTCCCTCATGTCAAATCTAGATCTCGTGAAAACTTATGTGGCACCAGTACTTCTGTGTTAGAGCCAACACCTGCAACGGCTCCTGTAGGCTCAGAACCCCCGAATGAAGTGATTCTCACAACTGCACGACCTGCAACCGTAATTTCAAATGCTTCTACTGCTTCAAGCCCTGCTCCCAGTGAAAATAAGCTATCAAAGGAAGAGCGGTATGTTGAAGACACGAATGTTGGTTTTTATTTCAAGTGGGTTGTGTTTCGTTTTTTACTGACTCAAGAATAAAATATGTTGCAGGCTATCGCCAAGGGTTACAAAGTCTGTGTCAAACAATGGAGGATGCAAAAACTCTTTATCTTCACTTTCACCAATACCCCTCCCTGACGCTCGCGACATGGACTGGCCGAGCCTAGTAGACACTGCCACAAGAGCGTTGCTCAATGTTTCTGATGGGGCGGAAATCAGTGATGGCAATACAGCATCTACCAACAGTGAGCCCTTAGCGAATTGGGTAGATGATGTTGCAGAGCGTTTAGGTCTTGACAGAAGGTGTGTTTCATCGATTGCAGGTTCAACTGCATTAGTTTTAAAAATTTCACCTCCTATAATTTTTGAATATTTTTTTCAGTGGTGGGATCAGAAGCGTATCAGACCTTGAGAGACAACTAACTCAACTACAAGCACGTTTGTCTCGGGAAACTCATCTGCGCCTGTCCCTAGAGGATGAGGTGAGAAGACTGCGGGATGAAAATCGTCGTCTTCATGATGAATCTCAGGCTGCTGCCCAACAGCTGCGAAGATTTACTGAATGGTTCTTTCAAACCATTGAATAACCTTATTTTGAAAATGTCATTGCCATACATGTCACTAACCACATTGCACACTGTTGAATCTTGCATTTGTTACTTCCACATGTTAAGTGCACAAATGAACTGTATTTTAAACGCTCAAAAATTCCTTGTTTGTCTTATTTTTTTTCCATCTCAGTCAACAATTGTTATGAAGGTTGAGATTTTAATTTTTGTTGAAAACAGAAATTTGTTCTTATTGTTAGAAATTTAAGAGGTTGAGAAGCCAAACAGTGCCTTGCTATTACTTTACTTGTCATCATCATTCCTTCACTTAAAGCATTTCTCCTTGATGCTTTGTGAGGGTACATTTTGAATTTCCGTCCTGTAATGCGGAGTAACCTGTGTGCAACATTACTCTTTGGGTTTTTATTTTATGACAGATCTAGAATTCCCTCCTGGCATTTTAAAATAGTGAGAGAAAAGACTATGTAATTCTCTAGCACCATGTGACTCTTAACTCAGCAGTATTATTTTTTATCATGTACCTTGAAAACTGCCACACTTGTCTGAATCCTCTGAATGTGAGCCCATCCGGGCAGTCCCATCTCTGGGAGCAAGAAAGCCCAGGAAGAAGAATAAGAGAATTTTGCTCATAACATGGACTTGCTTGTCTGGTTCTTGCACTTACAAAGGAACTTACTGTTGTGTGCCAATCTATTTGTTGCAAGTTGTGATTTTAATGCAGAGAAAGAATGTTTTATTGAGTGGAAGTTTGTCTAGTCCTTGCTTTTAAGGAGTTGCTTGAGTTGTGTGGAAGGCTTCACTCCTGTCTGCTTTACTTGATGCATGACTGAGGAAGAAAACCTGGAAGAATTGTTTGTATAGCTAAATATAGTTTCTGTACATAATTTAAAAAAACAATTAGAAGCAAGATATTTGTATAAAGGCACTATACTGGTCCCTGTGATACATACTAGCATCAGAGACAATATTTAAATTTATCACAATGTATTTGAAAATGTTCATATATTTCACCAGGACATGTTAGTATTAAAATCAACAACTTCTAAATAGTTGATTGTTCTTTTGATTATCTTCTAGACGCATATGGTGACAGCCAAAGAATAAGGGGACATGAATCACAACAACTTGCTTGAAAATTAGCAAGGTTGTCACTTGAGGTGTGGACCTTTACCTCAAAGAACAAAAGAAATAAATTTGTGAACATGTACTCTCACATGTGATGTAATAATGAGTGAAGAAATTTTAATCCGCAGTGTTTCACAAAGTTGCAAATTTTGCAATGAAAACCAAAGAATGCTGAGCAGTAATGAGCGGCAACTATATGTATTTTATATTGTATCTATTGTGTATAAATATGCCTACCTACCTACGTACCTTCATAATTATTTTCCTGCACCCACTCATGTATCAAATTGGTTTTCCAAGAATCTTTTCCTCGACTCACTGGCTCAAGGTCCATTTCTTCCCTAAAATGGCCGATTTTGCCGGAAAAAAAAACAACAAAAAAAACGAGCAGGCGAAGGCAGGCGTGTACAATGGGTGGCCTACTCTCACAGTCCTCTGTCTCCGGAGAAGGGGAAGGGGAGGGGGCGGCTGGGGCGGCTCTGGTTCCACTAGCCGCAGCCGTGTGGAAGGGAGTAGGGGGAGGGGGCTGCTGGGGCTGCTGGCCAAGCAGTTTTCTTATCGTGCCCCTGCAGTGTGTGCGGGGCGGGCAGTGGGTGGGGACACCTCTCGCGGAGACCTGTAGAGCATTCCCGAAGCCCTTCGCAGCGACCAATGAAGCAACAACATCAGTCGTGCGCTCGTCTCTCCGGGGGGTGTTAGTGTTTTCTCGTATTTTGGCATCCCTGCTCGGAGTGCTCGGGCTGCCGAAGAGGGCCGTTGTCTGTTGTTGTTGTTGTCACCGGCGAACTGTTACCCTGCCAAACTTCTCGTAAGTCTCACTCCTTACATGTTATTGATGCATACAAATGTTTGTGCTGTCGCCCTCGCTGCTACACGATACTCACACGAGACGGAACGTCTATACTACACCGAGGTTACACCGAGGTGGGACCGATTGAGACCAAAACGCTCGAGAAGTGCTTGGTTAGGTTTTCGTTGGGGGCGCCGTACCGGTTTCGTTTCTCGCCGGGGGAGCACAAGTGTTGTATATTTTGCTGTTTTCGTTCTATTTCTTTGTTTCATTGGTGGATTTCTCTTGTGGCTCAGCACCCAGTCTTTTCTAGGCCCTATAACTGCATCTTGGAAACGTCGAGACGAACTCGCGCACCGTGTCTCAAAACAACTCTCCACGCGTTGTTGGTAGCCACTCAGTAAAAGTGCTCGTGATCCGTAAATCTGGACGCTTGGATCGTAGTCGACGGTAAATGTGGTTGTGCCGACGGCAGCAGTTCGCACTGCATGTAGCCCGAGCCTCCCAGCACGCGGCGGCGCCGCGCCGGCCGCTCGGCCTCGCGAGGACACTGCATGACAGGTGTCTAACCGTCTAACCTCGCGCTCTCCTTCCCGTTCAAGGACCGCCGACTGCAGGGACGCTAGCCGGCCATGGGCGTGGAGGAGACCGAGAAGGAGCCGGCCGTCGCCCAGGGGGCCCCGGAGGCCCCCAACGGCCTCGAGGACCCCGAAGCCAAGCGCGCCAAGAAGGCCGCCAAGCGTGAGCGGCAGCGGCTCAAGAAACAGCAGCAGAAGGAGCAGCAGGCAAGGCACAGCGAGTGGGGTGGGGCCCACAGTGGGGCCCCACAATGGGCCCCACAGGGGGACGACGCCCAAGCTGAGGGTGTCTGGGGTGTTCAATGGGGTTGCCTGAGTATGTAACGCAGTTTGCACCCGGCGCTGCGCCATTTGTGTGCGAATGTGACGTCGTTTAATCGGGTTTCTGGGTGCTGGTTCTCATGTCGGCGCCTGGCGTCGGTGGGCATTCCCTCTAGGCCAGCGTGGCGTCGTTGGGCCTTCCCTCTGGGCTGGCGGGGCGGCGCCAGGCGGCGCCAGGCCAGCCCAGGCGGGGACACGAGCGGAGGCAAGCTGGCAACCCCGCCGCGGAGGATGATGGATTCAGCGCCGTCTGTCCTGCAGGAGGCCGCCGAGCCCGACCCGTTCGCGGAGTTGGCGTCGCGGCGCCTGCGGGTGCCGCTGTCGTCCTTCATGCCCAGCACGACGCGCCGCCAGCTGGAGCAGCCGGCGCAGAAGGCGCGGCGGCGGCGCGGCTTCGGCGGCGCCTACATCGAGTACAACGGCATGCTGGAGCAGGTGAAGCTGCTGCAGTGCCCGCTGGTGTGGCGGCTGCGGCCGCTGGGCCCGGTCAACGAGCTGTACTCCATCCTGGACAGCGCGCCCTACTGCGGCTCGCCCTGGCACTCGGCGGTGGAGCAGATCCAGGTGGCGAGCGACTTCGCGGAGCAGCGGATGCTCTGGAAGAGTCGCGAGCTGCTGCAGGACGTGTACGCCATGCTGGAGGACCAGGACGTGAACGCCCAGAAGAGCATGTTCCGGAAGTACCTGCCGGGGCTGAAGCACGTGCTGGACGCCACCTGGCTGCTGGTCCGCGAGGACGCGGACGCCAGGGCCGGCCGCCGGCTCCCCGACGGCACCCTGGCCGACGACGTGGTGCTGTTTGAGGAGCTGGACGACCAGCAGCGCGCCTGCGTGTACGCCATCAAGGCCGTCATGGCGCAGGGTGAGGCTGGCTGTGCTGTCTGTCTCTGTCGCACGCGCGGGGAGTGCCACGCGTTCCCACGGGTGCGAGAGAGACAGAGTGGTTGTGTTCCAGTGGACGTGGAGGCCGCCGACAAGGCGCTGCAGCTGGACCCCGGCGAGGCGCAGTGGCACTACGTCAAGTGGCTGTGCCTGCGCGCTGCCCGCGCGCGCAAGAGGGGCGTTGAGCCCGAGGACCTGACGACGTCCACCCCCCAGGAGGAGGCCGTGCTGCGCAAGGCCCACGAGCTGCGCCAGACGCCGCAGACCATGGTGGCCACGGCCAGGGCCTGCCTCGAGGGCCCCAGGAAGGACGCGGAGCAGTGCGCCAGGCTCTTGGGGTGAGGAGGGTCCACCGCGCGGAGCTGGCTCGCCTGTCCTGCTGTCCGCTATCTTGATGGGCTCTGTGTTCTGTTGCAGTGAGGCGAAGGCGTTGTTCCCCGATGTGCTTATGTGCACTTCCATTGTGGCCATCTGTATCACCGTCTGGTCAGAGGCAAGAAAAATGCGAAGAGCAAGAGGGATGCTGAAGTTAAAAGAGACACTCAAAAGGTTATTTTGAGCTTTAAGAGGGCTATTCACTTATCGCAGGGTTTGTGGATGAAAGCCTGCCTGGACTGGGGAATGTACTGTCTTGAAAATGGGATGAGTCATGAGGGTATGTACCACCTTCGAAAGGCAGGAGTATTGGATTAATTTGATCAGTTATTGGTGCAGTGAGACTGACTATGCATTGTGATGTAAGTAATGTAAGTTAGGTTTTAACTGGACTTTGTACCATCAGATTTTAGATGGGATTCCTTGACAATTTTCCCTAAGTTATTTTTTTATTGCGAGATAATCAACAGTAGTTGGTTCACCATTGATTTAATAGTGGGTTAAACTTTATTATGTAAAATAGGCTAATTATTCGTTTAGTTTGTTTGACAGGGTTTGTATTCGGACCTAAATACATTCCATCTGTTCTTAATTTAATCGGCCTAAGTGTTGATATCTTAGTCTCGTATCCCTTGCAGGTGTCGCATGGTGAAGACTTCATAATTTGTGATATGTATTGTAAGGCAAATAAAATTGGACTTTTTAAAAGAAAAGTTGTTTTTATTCCTTGTAAAGAATTAACCACATTGACAATAATTAACAAAACACTGCAACAATGAAAATGCCACATCTGCTTCTCATGCCTTGTCCATGAGTTCAGTACGAGGAAATACAGAAAAAAACAGTTCTGAAATAAGCTGAGCTACAGATTTTTCAAAGAATGATAGATAACTATATGAATTGTCATGCACCCTATAACTAACCCACAATTTTAATAATTATATTTTGACTTTTGACAAGGGTTTAAAAAAAAATGTATACATAATTTATTTTGAGGGTAGAAAAAAAAATTAAATAAAGCAATAGGTGAGTAAATAGTAAAGACAGAATTGAAGATTGCATGTACAACGCCAATTACACCGAAGAGCCCAAATATGAACTGTAAATGAACACAACTTGGTTTTACTTCCAAATATTTGGGAAACCTGATCGTCCACATAAAGATACTAGCAGGGAACCTCTAACAAAGGAATGAAACGGAGAAATACATCCTAAGGAGAAATACTCAGATTACTTAAAAGAGTGGAAGGCAGGCCGTAACTTTTTTTCAGTTTTAAAAAATTGCAGTGAGTAGTTACTTTTTCGGAGGTTTGCTATCGGAAACTGGGAAAACTTCTTTCACCATATTAACTTTGTTTACTTTACCTAAGTTATTTCGTGGAATTTTATCAAGTACCCTTAACACTGTTGGAATAGCATAAGGAGGTAATTTATCCCGGCTCCATTCTCTTACTTGAGATAACAGTATTTCAGAACCCGGCCTTGTGACCACCACAGCAGCTACCTGAAATTTACAAGAAAAACATTATGTTTTAATAATTTGACCCAGACATAACTTATAGCATTTTCATCCAATTCAAGAATGAATGATTACCTTTTGCCCCCAGGTGGCGTCAGGCAGTCCTACAACAGAGCAATCAATAATGTCAGGGTGGCCAAGGAGAGCTGTTTCTACCTCAACAGCACTCACTTTGTAACCACCCGTTTTTAGAATGTCCACAGATGTTCTTCCTAAAATTTTGTAAGAACCATCAACAAACTGTGCAGTGTCTCCTGAAATAAAATAAAGACCCAAATATTGTTATTTTTTTCCCCCTCTATATGCGACATATAACTACTGTCTTAAACCTACCTGTCTTGAACCATTTGTCTGCAGCGAATTCCTTGGCAGTCGTCTCTGGTTTTCTCCAATATCCCTCGAATACATTTGGCCCCTTGACATGTAACTGACCAATTGTTGGTTCACCATCATTGACAAGAACTTTGGTGCCATTTTGATCTCCCTCACACAATACTTCCTCTTTCACTTCATTAGGATTTTGTTCACCCTTTTCAGTTCTAACTATGCGCACTTTAGTTCCTGGTAAAGGTGTTCCTACAAAGCCTGGTCTTCTGTCTGAAGGAGGATTCAATGGGTTGGAGAGAGCCATGCCTACTTCACTCATACCAAATCGCTCTAAAAGCTGGTGTCCAGAAAGCTTTTGCCATCGCTCAAAGATGGGTGTTGGTAGAGGGGCTGACCCAGAGGTCATCAGTCTGCCAAAAAAAATAATATTTAAAGTAAAATAAAATATTACATAAGAGGATAATTGGAAGGCATTGATAATGTCACACTAAGGTTACCTAATTTTTTCAGATAAAATTTTCTGAATGTATTCTCGCATTTTTTCATTGTTGCTGAAAATCAGCTCATACTCTTCAATAAGTTTGACATAACTTGTAGGAACTCCCATAAATACATTTACTCTGTCGGCGGCTTTCATTCGAATGGCCAGCAACTGTGCCCACACCTTGGAGGATGAGAATTGGGGCAACATAGTGCATCTATTTAAAGGAAATGATCAAAAGTTAAATCTGTGAGACAAATTTTATACAATGATGAAATAGCAGAAATTTAAGTAATTGTGAAGAGTCTTCTTACCTTCCTCCAACTGTAAGGGGACACATCATTCCATTGACAATGCCGTGGATATGGTGAAGGGGTAATGTGTGCAAAACATTATCTTTACTAGTGATGTTCCAAGCTTCTACCAGAGACTGCACTTGTGCTTCTAAATTACGATAGCTAAGAACAACACCTGGAAATAAATTAATTCCTATTAAGACACCAGAGTTCTGAAAAAGTTAGAATAATGTTGTTTGTTCCTCATACCTTTAGGGTTACTTGTAGTTCCTGATGTATAGATGATCATAGCAGAGCTATCTGAATAGAAATCATCCTCAAGACCAGCATTTACGTCAGTAACAGGCCCAGCTGCAAACAGAGGATTTATGAAACATGATTCAAAGTTAGTCTACCATAAGAAAATGGATATCGTAACACAATCACTTACAAGGTTGAATAAAATCTACTTGGCTTGGGTCCACCTTGATATCTGGTTTCATTGCTAAAGTTCTTAAGGCATCATCAATCACTAGAAGGCGGCGTCCCGAACTTTGAGCAATACCCTCAAGTTTAGGAGCGAATTCGTTTGTTGTTAGGAGGAGCGATGCATCACTGTCTGTGATGAAATACTGAAGTGAAGCTTCAGGATGCAAGGGACTTAAAGGAATAACTGAAAAATAAAAAATCAAGAACATTAATTATTCCAAAATAAATTACAAGAGACTCGAATAAGTCACAAAATCTCACCAATTTGTCCACTCATCCAACAGGCCCACTGGGTAATTACATATGACGCATCATTAGGACACAAGAAAGCAACCCTCTCCTGTTCCTTTCCTTTCAACAGCTCTGTGATTTGATTTGCAAGTTGCCGGCTGCTGAGGAAGAGTCCCATGTATGTGTAAAAGCCATGACAATCCCGCAAGGCTGTCCTTTCAGCAAACAGGGGGGCATTTCGAAAAATAGGTGTCACCTATAACGCAACGATAAAATATATGATGCAGTGTTTGGCAGCGTTCAGAAAATGTAAAAAATAAAAAATTAAAACTTACAGTTGCTTTACTGGGATAAGTTATTTTGGTCTTGACCCCTGTTGGCGAAGCACAGGGAGCATAGATGTGCAGGCGACACGTCAACGGAGAAATATAGCGGAGGCTCTTGGGAACAAGCAGAAGTGGACGCCCAAGGAGAGCCATTGCGCTGCTGACTCGTATCAGCAAACAATATTCAAGATGTTTAACATAAACTCCATCCTTTGACAGAAGAAAAACAAAACAAAGCAATGTATTCAGAAAGTCACAAATGAGACATTAACACCACAACATGTAGCTATGAAAAACTCAAACATGCAGTTACAGTTTTAGCAAAAGATAAATGTAAAACAGCATTATTCGGAAGACCTGAGGGAGCAAAACCAGTGGGATAGACCAAAAGAAAAATAAAACTGATTTTAATAACTCCCTGAATTTCATGTCACCTTCAAGCCAATCTGATTAAACGAAAGAGAAAACAGTCCAAAATGAAGAGAATGGTACAATTGAAATTCGGAATAGGGACTCTAAATAAACAAACTAGCAAAGTTTGGGGAAATGCACAACTTTGCACATCAAGAACAGGCCACCTACACACGAAGGGTGTGAACGACGTACTGGCGCCAGGGAGGCGCTCCCAGGGGGCGTAACACAACACAAACAACCCCGCCGAGCTCAAATTATTTCAGGCATTATACTGCGCAGATACGTTTGGCCCGTAAACTAGCCTTGAATCCGACCCGCTAGCGTCTTTTTAGGTTAAAGTGTGCCTGCTGAGCAGACGACGCGATATTCCGTACTAGAACAGGCAAAGCCTTGAGCCGCCCGAGAAAAATTGATGAAACTCACACATCCGTAACTACCTGCAAGCACGGCCGCTATTGGAGAAACAACAAATATATGACGCAATGTACAAATTGGAAACACGAAAAAGAAGTGTTCCCTGAAGGCTGCGATGGGATGACGGGTACCACACCGCCACCACCGCAGCAACCCGCGACCCGCGCAACGGCAACCGCCGCAGCCGCAGCTGCAGCAACAGTGGCGGGAAGAAAAGAAAGACGATATGAGAAATTGTGCGCGAACTTTCAAATGTTTTTTATTTTAAGCGCAGATTGCGGGGGCGGCGAATCACAACAAATCAAATGCGCCAGCACCAAACAGAAGGATCAGCGATGTTGCGTGAATCCCGCTTGGGGATTCGCCCGGGGGGAGGGGGGAGGGGGGGGGGTCGTCGTCTAGAAGACTCGCACTCGACGACGAAACTGAGCGAGAGGTGGGGGAGGGAAGGCCAAGGGCACGCAAGGGCACGGCCCGGCGGGAAAGTGATGAGTGTCAATAATTTCCCTCCCGTTCGATTGCGGTCCTCCATTACCCGCGGGCTTGGTTCGGCCGCGTCAGTGCGAGGCGGCCTCAGGCCGCGTGGCGAGGCCCAAGGCGGTGGAGAGGAGCACCATGGCGGTGGACACGAGCACGAGCAGCACGCAGGCCAGCGACAGCGCCAGGCACGCCCTCGTCTGCACGCACATCGTGGGGCATCGGGCAGCTGGCCCAGCCGCCGCATTGTTGTACTCACCCGAATCATGATGCTTTTCGGTTGTAAACCCCACCTACCCCCTTCAGATTAAAAAAAAACTTAGGAAATTGAAGGGCGCACTTTTGAGTGCATGGTGTGCAGTGTGCACGTGGAACAACTCACAGGCAAACCTTGAAGCGCCATGCAGTCCGTCTGACTCCAACAAGCGCCCGCCCGAAGGATAGGCATCCCATTCGACGCCAGTAAAAACCGCTCACACATGTCAAAAAAAAAAATTTCTTCGTGATTTTTTAATTATTTTTTTTTTCTTTTTTAGCGCGGAATGGGGGTTTTGGAATGCGCCTCGCTGCCCACGGGAAAGCCAAGGCGGCCCTCGGGACGGTCCGTCGGTTCGCGCGAAATGATCGCAAATTCCCCACGAGTTCCCAGCAGGCTGCCTCCGAACGGCGCCGCCGGCGCTCTGTCTCTCTCGCACCCGCCCTGAACGCCCCGTGAGTGCGAGAGAGACAGAGCGACGGCAGCACTGCTCGGAGGCGGCCCGAGGCCCGAGGCGAGGCTCGGGTTTTCGGTCCTCGAGAAAAGGATTTGCTGATCCGCGCGGGTCGCTCGGCCGGACGCAGTGATTAGCGCCCGCAGCGCCAATCCGCGAGTACACTGTCAAATAAATGTCCCCTAGAGACCGCAAAACTTGTTTAGAAAAAAAATTCGAAAAACCGGAAAACGGAGTGCGCGGCGAATATCGAGTACCTAAGCAATCAGGTTGTCGTCGCTTTGCCCCGGGCGCCGCCCTCAAGGGGGCGCTACTGTTCTTGACTTGACACTCTGACGGACGGCCGGGCCCGGCGCGCCCCACCCCACCGCGCCCCGCCACGCCCCACCCCGCCACTGCCGCTGCACCGCATCGCGACTTGGTCTTGGTCTCAGCTGCCTTCAGTTGTGTTGTGGTGGCCGTAGGTGCCCGTTGGGTTGGCCACTCACTTGTCTCTTGTCCATTTGGTGCCGCCGGTCCGCCCCGCCCCACCCCGCCCCGCCCCGCGCCCCTCCAGCCACTCCCCGCCCCGCCCCGCTGGCCGCCCGGTCGCGTCCGCACTTGCAGGCACGCACTCGAGCGCACCGCTCGCCCTAGTTACGCGCTGTGGCCCTTCAGAGCGCTCGCCCCGCCGCGCCCCGCCGCCCACCGCGGTTGTTGCCGCCCTACCCCTGCCGCCGTGCCCGCCGTGCCGGCTGGACGAGTCCTGACTTGTCGGCACCTGTCCGATTCTCGCGGCCGAGTGCCAGTGCCCCAGAGCGCAGCGCAGTGACCGGACACACGGAGGGAAGTTCAGCACCGCCGCCATGGCCAGCATCCTGCAGCGCCTGTCCAGGTAAGACTCGCCCCCGCGGCCCTTCGCTCTGTCTCTCTCGCACTCGCAGGGCGTGCCGCAGGGGTGCGAGAGAGACGGAGCGCCCGGACACGTGCTGAGCTGCAGAGTCGCTAAATGGGACTCGAATCGAACGAGTGACCCCACCGCTGGATTCCTCGTTCGAAGAGCAATCCATTGGTGGGGTCACATGTTCTATTCGAGCCCCATTTAGCGAGTTAAAAACGTGTCTAGAGTTTTGGCCGCCTCAACGGTCTTCCGACCCACTGTGCGGCGGCTCGGCGCGAGGTGGTCCGAGGCCGCCGGTAGTTCGCACTCCGATTACCGCACACCTGGCGCGGCCTCTCTCGCACCCCCACGGGGCGCCCTCAGTACGACGGGGACGGCGTGTGTAGCCTGAGGGCCAGCAAGGCCCTCGGCAAGGCCCTCCGCAAGGCCCTCCGCAAGGCCGGCCTTGGCGGCGGCCCGGTGCCGAATGCCGGCGCGGTCAGGGCCTCACTCGCTATATAGTATCGCCGACGATGCCCCAATGCAATCCACCCAATCCGCGTCCCGCAATCGCATGTCGCGGCCTTGAATTGGCCTCGGTGGCGCACTTTGAGACGGATCGGCCGGGCGCCGGGCGTAGCCGGGCGCAGCGTCGTCTCTGTCGCCCTCGCGGGCCGTGCTGCAGGGCTGCGACAGGATCGCCTCCTCCGTGTAGGGCGTGCCGCAGCGCCGCAGCGGCGCGAGAGAGACAGAGCGACCGAGTGGTCCTTCGGAATCAGTGAGCTGGACGTTGACCCTGCCGCCGCCGCCGCCGCGCTGCTGGCTGCTGCTGGCCGTGGAGGCAAGGGCTGTCCGTCGTACAGCCTCCGCGCACAGTGGGCTCGTCGGCTGATACGGGGAGCGGGGCACAGTGGGCAGCCCGACGTCCAGCCCAGCGCAGCCCAGCGCAGCCCAGGCCCTTCTGACTAAATCGACCTCCAGGGGTCACCGCCACGCGTCTCGCGTCACGCGCGCCCGGATGAAAGACAGACGCGCTCCGATCGATTTTAAACTTGCGTGCATTATGGAGACTCACGTCTCGACCGAGTCCGTCTCTCTCGCATCCGCGCGGCACGCGACCCCGACGGGTTGCGACACGTTCGTCATCCTCGGCGGGACGGATCGGATCGCGCTGGCGACGCACTCTCGTGCCCCCAGTAACCGCATCAGGGTCACAGAGAAAGAGAGCAGTCCGAAATAAAAAGATTTCCGTTTTCTGCGGACGTGTGTGGTACTCGAACCCGGGACGAGCGGGAAGACCCGCGCGTTATGCGTTACCTAACGCCAACCCGCCAACGTGCCCGCCTAATCTTGCCCCTGATGTTGTCTCTTCTCGGTCCCTGGACTGAACTCAAGCGAACTGTACATAGCCACTAGGCCAAACTCACACTTCTTCGTGACAATCCTTTCCGACTGTGCACAATTTACCCATAGGTCGCGCTCGGACGCAGCAAGCGGCTAGTGTCCGCGCTTTAGAACAGCAGCGGCTCCATTTATTGCTTGTTGACGGGCTGTTTATCTGGTGTGGGCGTGAAGTAACTCGTTGGCTGTCAACACGTTGCTGTCACCCGGCCCGCCTGCCCCGCCTGCCCCCCCCCCCCCTTCCCCCCCTGCCGGCCGGCCGCACAGTGGGCCGGCCGCCTTCTTGGAGCGACGAACTTTATCTTCAAAGGCGGGATGACGTCACGGTCAAGTATCAGGTGCGATCCGGCTCCTCGGCGCCGCCGTGCCGCCACCAAATGAGTGCCCCCCCCCCCCCCCCCCACCTTCCGCGACAGGCCTCCTTCAATTAGCCGGCACGTATCAGCAGCCGGCGCCCTTGTTGTCTCTATGCGTCGCGGAGGGCTGTGATTGGCTGTGTCCTGCATCTTTCAGGACGCCAAAAAAAAAAAAAAAAAAAACGTGAAGCGATAAATTAGCACCACGGCTACTCTCCCTCGGATTCGAAGTGTCTAGGACCAAAGACTGGGGATTTAGTGTCCAAATCGGATGATTGAGGTGGGCGCATACGTCTAGGAAATTCGAGAATAATTTCATGGCTGATAGCACGCGAATCCTCTGTTTGGTGGAGCCTGAGCTTCAAGTTGAGTTTTGCTTCAGTTGCAAAATTGTGTTTCTCGGAGCTCGGAGCGCCGTGCGCGCGCAGCGCCGGTAGGCAGGTCACCCATTCGACTCGGCCGCGCCGCCGGATGCCTGCTCGGGGCGGAGCGGAGATCAATGAGGAAGACGCAGCATGGCAACACCTAATCGCACGCGCCGCCGCGCGCTCGCCGGCCAAGGGGCCCCGCCTTCAAAATATCAAATTAATTTTTTTTTCTGTCCGTCTCCAACTGGGAGTAATAGGAAAGGGCGATAAGCTGGGCTAACAACACAATGAGTGATTGCAGCGCGGTATTTCGGGAACCCGTCTCCTTCCCACTCACCGCGCCCCGCGTGGGTGCGAGAGAGGCAGAGCAGACCCCCCGGGGGGGTCGCCGCGCCCCATTGACGCGCCCCCATTGTCCATACAGTATTGCAATGCGGGGGCGCCGATAAGCACATTGTGTTCGGCGCGCCCCTTGCTCGCTGCTGGTTGCGGCATCGCGGTGGGTGTGTTCACAGTTCACTCAGCATTGCCCCCTGCGAGCGTCACGGGCCGCGCCCCCTCGCCTATTTTTAGCGCGGGAAAATGATGATGAAGTGAAGATGATGCCCTTTGGCGGGGGCGGGCGTGACGACGGGGTGAGGGAGGCACGGTGTGGCCTCTGTGTCACTCTTGATTTTCAATGGAGTCAATCGACTAACTATGGTCATTGGTCCTCAGAGTTTCCCCGAGTTTCCCTCCAGAGACGCGCCACTTTGGCGTCGCTGTCCACTGGCCGTCCCGCCCGATAGCCTCATTGCTGTTCCTGCGCCGTGCGGCTCTGCAGCTCTGCGGCGCCGAGCGGCCGTTTTATAGCTTTACAGGGACACAAACTCTTATTTCGCTCTCCTGTTCCGATCTATTTGCCGCGCGCGGTCCAAAAGTCAATGGCATTGGCGCGATATCGGAGCCGCGCCCCGTCCGGCCGCTTCAGCGCGACCAGGATGGCGACAGTGCGGGTGGACGGATCTCTGGCCCCGTTCGCAACAGCCCCGCCAATAATAAAGTGCCAGTGCGAAGGCGTGAGACAAACATGACGAAAGCCGTGACGCGGTGCCGGCGTCGCCAGCCGGCCGGCCGGACTCGGTGGGCGCGAGGGAAGCTGGGGTCGGTGTTCGGCCGATACTAGACCAAGGACCTCCTAGAGCGCCTGGCTTCGACGTTATCAGTGAGGACACGCCGGCACTGCAGGACGCAGATCCGGAAGGACAGACCAGGCCGCGCCCAGAGACAGTCTCTGGCTGTGCCATGCCCGCTCCTTCTGAGAGACGGGTTTATACCGCGCCAACCCTTTGTCGGGGGGCGGGTGCGCGAGTCCGCATCGCCGTCCGCAACAAGTGGCCACGTGCCAGGCAGCGTCTCGAGCACCCGGCCTAGAGACCCACCCGGCACGCGCCGCCAAGCCGCGAAGCCAACAACAGGCTGCCGATCAACATGTTGACGGCACGCAGGTGTCAACGAGTGTTGTTTGTCCGAACGGCTTTGGGTATCTGCTTCGATATCTCGATAAGCATCGATCTGTCGACCGCATCCGAGTCCAGGTCCGCGCGGCAAGCACGGCAAGCACGGCCCGCGGCGGCAGTGGTGGCTTCGCATCACAGTGGGCCACAAGACAAAACTCTAGACGCGTTTTGAGCTCCAGAGTCGCTGAATGGGACTCGCATCGAACGTGTGACCCCACCAATGGATTGCTCTCCGAACGAGGAATCCACGTGTGGGGTCCGAGTAGCAGTGGTGCCGGAGCGCAACATTGTTGTGCGGCTATCGGCAGCCCTATCGCCCATCCCCATCGCAAGGGAAATTTCCTCGAGGGAGCAACCGGCTCGGCCGGGGGAAAAGTTGAGCCAGGAGTGGCGGAGTGGCGCCTGCGTGCCGGCTCGAGTGACGGTCCCTCTTACACCGAGCGGGAACGGGGCACTCCAGTGTACTCTCTGCTGGATTCGTCTGGGTACTCCTGATGTGCAGTAAAACTCGCTCGGCAGAGACTGTCAGCGTCCACAACGACACATGCCGCATCAGACGCCGGACTGAATCAGAGACGTCACGGTGTCACGTCAACAAGTGACGTCACCGCGTTGTTGTCAGCCGCGGCGGTGAGCCTAGCCCAGCAACGACTCGGGCCGCGCCCCCGCGGAGCCCTCCTATCGCCGCGACCTTATGCTGCTCTTATTCCGGGATTGTTCGGAAAGAAAGCATGACCGAGCGGTTCGGACGGCGGACGTCATATTTGCGCGCGGTCGTTGCGGCGCGTTTCGACACACGTTCGAACAACGGCACCCCGAGACAGAGAGAGAGAGAGAGAGAGAGAGAGAGAGAGAGAGAGAGAGAGAGAGAGAGAGAGAGAGAGAGAGAGAGAGAGAGAGAGAGAGAGAGAGAGAGAGAGAGAGAGAGAGAGAGAGGAGAGAGAGAGAGAGAGTCCGCGATTAGCCCGGCCAACGGTTTCCCGCTCAGCTTCCAGTTTGGGAATGTACAGTGCAGGGGCGGTGGGGCTTCGCAAACACTCCGCCTTTGCGACGATACTCCACGCGCTGCTGGAGACGCGCAGTTTGGGCCCTTCCGGGGGGCCGCGGGCGTGTCCAGGGGTCCGCCCCGCCCCGCCCCGCCCCGCCCCGCCCCGCCCCGCCCCGCCCCGCCCCGCCCCGCCACGAGGAATGGTAAACATGTTATCGGCAGCGTCTGCAAGGCGTCTGGGCCGCGGCCCGGGGCAGGCGAGGCTAGCGGGATCCCCCTAAACGTCACTTTCCCACGTCCACGCTGTCCATGCACGGTTCAGAGGGGTGAGCAATGCTGGACGGGGCGGTGGCGGTAGACTTCCGGTGCAGCCCACTGTGATGCTGCTGGCATCCAGCGGCGCGCTCCACTGGCGCCACCCGGCGCCTCCTCTGTTTTGACCAATAGGTTCCCGAAGGACGCTAGGTGCGGCCCTTACCTACCTGGAGGCCCGGCCGGCCGCACCCAGCGAGCGCAGCGTCCTGCGGGATCCTGTTCGTCAATACGTCTGGCGCCAGGGTTCGCCCTGGACCGTCGCTGGCTGCTGGAGCGCCTCCAGTCAGCGAGGGCGCTCACCTTTGCCTGTGGAGGGCTGCCCTTTTTCCCCCGTCACTTTTACTGTGCTTCCCGCTGGCTTCCTCTCAGCGCGCGTTTGTCAGTCTGTCTGTCTGTCTGTCTGTCTGTCTGTCTGTCGCGCGCAGTGAGTCACGATTGCAGCGGTTGGTATACCTGCGATGTCGTCTGCTCGTCAGCGACGCTGCGACGCTGCAGTGCGTCACGGTGCACCGCATGCGACTCGTTGCGTCGCGTTGGTTCATCACTGGTTCATCCGCCAGGCTGCCCACCTGCGCTGAAAAAAAAAATGATGATGAAAATACCGAATTTAAACAAGAGATACACTGCGCGCGCTGGCTCTGGCACGTGGCGGTAATAACGTGCAAACATGACGCACGCGCGCTGGTCGCAGGTTCAAGTCCGCACAACAGCGTGACTTTTTTTTTTCATTTTTTGCCGGCCGTTATCGAAAGCGCTGCGCGTTCTGGCGCAAGGACGATGACAATGAGGAGGGCGGGCGAATAGAGAGAGAGAGAGAGAGAGAGAGAGAGAGAGAGAGAGAGAGAGAGAGAGAGAGAGAGAGAGAGAGAGAGAGAGTCTATCGCTCAGATTTTTCTGCCCCGGACAAAGCGGTGGCTAGGGATGGGCGCGGCTCGAGGGTTTCCCGACCCAGCCAGCACCCTCGGCCACCGCCCTCTACATCGTGCGGCTGGGGTTTCTCTGGTCGTACTTTTCCGTCCTGTGGGACGGCATCACCTGTCGGACCGGGACTCTAGGCCGGCTGGCCGGCTGGCGTGGGGAAGGGCCCGGCCGAGTTGTGCTGGTTGTCGGAGGTCGGGGCCCCGGCCGGCCGGCGCCGTTACACTTGTTGCTTGTCTTCTCCATTCATGAGGCTCAGCTGTAGCCCGACGGGGGTGGCATGGAGCGAGCGGTGGCTGTAGCTATGGGCTTCCCTAGGGGCGCGGTTTGACTCATTGGCCTGAAAAGAGCACACATTGACTGCCTCGCTACGCCCTCACTGGCACGTGCCCCGCCACGCGCCCCCGCGCCCCCCGCGCCCCCCGCTCGCTAAGCTTCCCTTCGGAGCCGCCCCCCGAGGCCGTCCGTTGCGCAACGCATCTTAGCCAAATGCCCCGTACTTTTCCCTATCCGAGCGATCCGAGCCGGCAAACACCCTTGTTGTTCTCGCTGCGTTTCGTCACTCTCTCTCTCTCGCACACGCGCCCAACGCCCCACGGGTGCGAGAGAGACGGCGTCGTGGTCGCGTTTCGCGCACTCTGCCCTCCCTCGGCCGGAGCGTGCCGCCGTCGCCCGCCGCGGTCCGCCGTCCGGCCGCATCTAAGCGTGCCTCCCCCTCCCCTCCCCTCCCCTCCCCGGGCCCCGGCCGGCAGGGACGCAGAGAGGGTGGGGGTGGGGATGCAGGCCCTCGTATAAATGTGGCGCCAGCCGCGGTCTGCCTCAGACTTCAATGGCCAGCAGTCCCGACGACAGAAGACGCACGCGACGAACGTCCGGCGGACTCCAGATATTCCACGTGCCATTCCACGAACACTTTCGCCCCAATTTATAGATTCTCAGTGCAGTGCCCCTGTGTGCCAGTGATTGTACATAGCTAATTTGATCTATTTATTGTTAGAATCGTTTTGAAAGTGATCTTAAGTTACCAGTGTGTGTGAGTGTGTTAGTGTGTGCGTGCGACTTTTACGCGCGAGTGCTCATACAAAGTGCCGTCGTCTAGTCTTCCTGCTTCGCCTTAGTCTTGCGATACCGACCCGCCAACATGCCTACCCGCGTAGTCGAGTCAAAGAGGATCGCCTCCGGTCTCGCTGAGTAAGTCGCCTCCCTCCAGTGTGACCGACGCGGTGTTTCTGCGTCAAACTGTCCGGTTTTCGGCTGCCGATGTCGCGACTTGACGATCCGCGGGTTCGAATCCCGGCCGTGCTCTAACGACGCCGTGGCCGTTCGTGTTGCAGGTGCCCCAGCATCATCGCCAAGCACACCAAGAAGTGCCTGGTGGACCCCAGCTTCGGCATCCGGTTCACGAACCAGCTGCAGGCGCGCAGCGTGAGTGTGAGCCATGGCAGCCTGGACCAGCTCACCGCCAGCGTGCGCTCCTGGGTGGAGAAGAACGTGGACCTGTGCCAGCCCGACAGCGTCCACATCTGCGACGGCTCCGAGGCCGAGAACAAGAAGCTGCTGGCCCTGATGCAGCGCCAGGGCACCATCCAGCCCCTGCCCAAATACGACAACTGGTGAGCATTTTAGTCGTGTTTTTAAGTGTTTTAAGGGGCCAGGGCGTTTTTGGGGGATGAAACGGTTGTTGTAATGTGCAGGTTGTTCCAAAGGGGCGTTGTAAATTTTCTCTGATGTAAAAGGCGGGAAAATATGTGACTGTCAGCTGCTAATTTCTTCTGGACGCGAACATCATTTTGATTTAATTAGATTTTAATTCAACTACTTTAGCTACAAAATTTAAATGCTTATTTAATTTTTTTTTTTCAGCTGGCTGGCCCGTACCGACCCGGCCGACGTGGCCCGCGTGGAGAGCAAGACCTTCATCTGCACGGTGCGCAAGTCGGACACGATCCCCGAGCCCGCCCCGGGCGTGACCGGCAGCCTGGGCAATTGGATATCCCCCGGCAACATGGAGAAGGCCGTGGCCGACCGCTTCCCCGGCTGCATGAAGGGTGAGTAGCGAAGCCGCCAAGCCGCCAAGCCAAGCGGCGGATTTGGCGCGGAAAAACACCGCCTTTCACGCGTCTTTAAATCCCCCGGTGTCTCGGCGACGACTTTCCCGTGCCCGCCGCAGTGCAGTGTCTCTCGGCTCGCGTTTGCACTTCAGATCAATTCAGTGAAATTCCGTTTATTTTCTTTACCTTTCGAATTTTTACTGCTGGTCAGGGATTTTATTTCCTCGATACAGTATAACTCGACTAACGTGATGTGTCTGTTCGTCCGGCAGGCCGCACCATGTACGTGGTGCCCTTCAGCATGGGCCCGGTGGGCTCCCCGCTGGCCAAGGTGGGCGTGGAGATCACCGACTCCCCGTACGTGGTCAGCTCCATGAGGGTCATGACGCGCATGGGCGCCGCGGTGCTGGCGCTGCTGCAGGCCTCGTCCACCGAGTTCGTCAAGTGCCTGCACTCGGTGGGGCGGCCCGCCAGCGGCGCCCTCAACGTGGCCCACTGGCCCTGCGACCCCGAGCGCACCATCATCCTGCACAAGCCCGCCGAGAACGAGATCGTCTCGTACGGCAGCGGCTACGGCGGCAACTCGCTGCTCGGCAAGAAGTGCCTGGCGCTGAGGATCGGCTCCACCATCGCGCGCAGGGAGGGCTGGCTGGCCGAGCACATGCTCATCCTGGGCGTGACCAACCCCCAGGGCAGGAAGCGCTACATCGCGGCCGCCTTCCCCAGCGCGTGCGGCAAGACCAACCTGGCCATGATGCAGCCCACCCTGCCCGGCTACAAGGTGGAGTGCGTGGGCGACGACATCGCCTGGATGCGCTTCGACTCGTCCGGCCGCCTCCGCGCCATCAACCCGGAGAACGGCTTCTTCGGCGTGGCGCCCGGCACGTCCCGGAAGACCAACCCCAACGCCATGGACACCGTCTTCAAGGACACCATCTTCACCAACGTGGCGGCCACCAGCGACGGCGGCGTCTTCTGGGAGGGGCTGGAGGACGAGACCCCCGCCGACGTGAGCATCACGGACTGGAGGGGCAACCCCTGGACCAAGGGCAGCGGCGCGCCCGCCGCGCACCCCAACTCGCGGTTCTGCTCCCCCGCCTCCCAGTGCCCCATCATCGACCCCGCGTGGGAGGCTAGCGAGGGCGTCCCCATCGACGCCATCCTGTTCGGCGGCCGCCGCCCCGCCGGCGTGCCCCTGGTGTACGAGGCCCTCAGCTGGCAGCACGGCGTGTTCGTCGGCGCCTCCATGCGGTCCGAGGCCACCGCCGCGGCCGAGCACAAGGCCAAGGTCATCATGAACGACCCGTTCGCGATGAGGCCCTTCTTCGGCTACAACTTCGGCCACTACCTGGCGCACTGGCTCAGCATGGACCAGACCGGCCGCCAGATGCCCAAGGTCTTCCACGTCAACTGGTTCCGAAAGGGCAACGACGTAAGTACCTCTCGACCAACCAAACTGAAACTTGTTCAAACGCTTTGCCCTGTCACTGTGCTAAATCCGCCCCTTTGGTTTTCCAGGGCAAGTTCCTGTGGCCCGGCTTCGGCGACAACTCCCGCGTGCTGGACTGGATCTTCCGGCGCGTGGAGGGCGAGAGCGTAGCCAAGCACACCCCAGTGGGCTTCGTGCCGACCGCCGGCTCCCTGCGCCTGGACGGCCTCAAGGAGGAGGTGGACATGCAGGCACTCTTCAGCCTCCCCAAGGACTTCTGGCTGCAGGAGGTACGTAGCACACTATTTTCACTGCAGTCTTTTTTTTTTTTTTTTTTTTTTGCACAGTAGGCCGATGTCAAAGTGGCATTGACTAATTTGTGTCGTTTTCTGTTGCGATTAGGTTGACGACATTGCCAGGTACTTCAATGATCAAGTTGGCGCTGACCTGCCTGCTGGTATCACTGCCGAGTTGAAGGCTCTTAGAGAGCGCGTATCGAAAATGTAAATTTAACATTCCGTCCGAGTTCTTTTGCAAAAGAGTTGATTGAATGGTATGTCTTATGGTTTCTAGTTTTGCAAAGCCAATGTTTTTAGATTTTATTCTGACTTGTATTTATCTTAGTATTTTAAACATTGTATAGTAACGATATTTTGATGTGGATACCTCCTGTAATGATTGGTAGTTCATTTCCATAATTTTCTTTTTGTGTGTATCACATTTGAAAGAGATTTTTCAGGACAAGTTTTCAAAAAGTGAATCATTGTTTGTAGTTCTTAGTGGGAGACAAATTCCTCGCAGGAAGTCCAACCTAGCTGTGATCCCGATGTTGTTCTTGCCATCTGACTGTGTACATGTAAGTAAAATTATAAAAACTGTTCTCAGTCTTTTTAACATGATTTTGGAAGATGTTGACCGGAATATACAGTTTTGTATAAGCTAGATAGTTATGTAAATGTTATGCATATCATTTATTTTTGTAAATAGCTAGTTTTAGATAGGCCTAATTAATTTGAAGACTGCCCTTTGTCCATCACATTAGGTTGAACCAAATGGCTCGCTCATTGTACATTTTCTTGTAAATTTGAAGATATACCGCAATTTTAATATTAATATTAATAAAATGTTAATATTTGTTTTGTAATTGCTTGTCTTCACTACATCACCATATCCCTCACTATCCCTGCATAAGAATAAAAATTTAAATATTTTTAAAATGAGTCCAAGCATAGAATGTATTGAAAAATCTCAGTGAACAGTATCATACACGATTCAAAAGGTGTCAAAGCACCGAAACGGTAAAAAATGAATTAAATCAGCATCAGCCTTTGGTGGCAGAGTGCTGGGAGAGCTGAACGCGCGGGCAGGGTTGGAACCATGGTTAGGTTAGGTTAGGTTAGGTTAGGGCAGGCGCACGCGGGGTTCGTTTGGCTGCACCAATCTGCCTCTCCCTCCACGGGCTGCCAAGGGCCGGCACATGCCCCGTTCCACAAGGCGCACAAGGCTCAGCCTTCCAATCATTATTGACATTGTTGTCCCGCGGCCAGACAGTCCCACACGCATGGCGCCCCCGCAGGCCCCAGCTGGTAGCGCCCGGGGCTCCTCTTGACAGCAGCCGCCTGCCTGGCCCAGCCTGGCCTCCCTCAGCGCGGCTGACTGTTCAGAGACCGTCAGAGACTGACTGACTGACTGAGCGAGACCCTGCCACCGACCCGCCCCGCCCCGCCGGCCTTCCCGTACGTACAAACACACAGCGGTCCTCGCACTTCGCAGTCTGGCACACTGTGTTTTCGGATCGGCCGCCGCGATGTTGAGCAGTCGAAGCAGACGGGTTCAATAAGGGTCGTCTTGGCGGTGGCGCATCGACCCGCTAACCTCAAAGCAGTGCTCACCCGGCAACACTCCGGTCGAAGCGGCCTTGCCCTTGCCAAGGACGGCGGTCAACTCTGTCCAGGGCGCGCGTCGCCCTTCTGGTTTGCAGGGGTGAGGCCCCCGGGCCCCGCGTTGCGTCCTGCCGACCGCCGACCGTCCGATGCACTACGCCAATGGCTCCAGCCGCTCCAGTGCAGCCAGTGGGAACCTGGGACTCGACTCCAGGCAGGCAAGGTAACCTCGGCCACAGCCCCAGATTCAAGGGGATGCGCCTTAGCAAACATAGGGTCCTTAGCTTCGAAAAAGGAAAACATTCTGTGAAAAGCCGATTATTAAGACCGACCCTTAGGATGTACCCTGCCCTCAGATCGCGACCCTTAAGATGGACCCTGCCCTTTCCCCAGCAGTGCGCCCCCGAGGGGGCCGAGGACGGTCCGGGACACCATCCCGCACAGCCGGCTGGCCACCTACGCCAACTACGCGTACGACGAGGACCGCGAGCGCCTCTACACTAGCGAAGTAAGCAACCCTGACCTGAAATAAAGCAACCCTAGGGGGTGCCCACCCTGCGGCTCAGGCGCTTCCCCCCGACCCGCGAGTCATCGTTGTGCCCCGGCCAGGTCAGCGCGTGGTGGGCCGAGGGCGGCGCCTGCATCGAGGACAACTCGGAGCCATGGATGCTCCCAGGCGTTCGGGAGGCTTTTCAAAAGCTGACCGGCGACGCAACCAGGTGAGCCAACATGGCGACGAGTTAAGTGCGAGTAACAGGCAGGGGAGAGCAGCGTCCTACACGCAGATAAATCATCTCTTTTCAGGACAACTTCCAGGGCCAGACCGCAGAAAGACGCCTCGTCGCAATGGGCCCCCTTTGCGGGGCTCCCGTTCGACTCGGGGAACAGCTTCGTCTCCGCAGGTTGGTGTTCGTGGCCAGCACCTGTTCGTCAATTTGACATGCCTTCGTAACCTATCGCAACCCCACCCCTCTCCCGAAACGAAGGCGCTTCAAAGCGACGTCACAGGTTACCTGAACGTCATCAGCAGCAGCAATTGCAATGCCAGCCCCTTCTCGCCCACTACTCCAAACAGCACTTGCACAGACAGGTCAGTCACCTGGGGAACAGCTGTTTGAGTCACGGACTACATAATGCATTTTTCGCAGTGTTTTGGGTCAAAGCGACCAAAATGAAACACATTGAAACTGACTGTTGGCGTCCAGAGTCGTCCGGACTCGGCCGATGATGTGCAGCTGCGGCTCGGCAGTGCCAACATCCAGCAGCTGTGGGGCGGCAAGGCGCCCACCCCGCCCCCCGCGGGGCTCTTCAGCGTCTTCGGCCTCCAGATGTTCAGCCAGCTCGCCGGCCCCACTGCCGCGGAGGACGCCGTCGACCGGGGCAGCCAGACCACGCCCTGCAGGGCCTCCACCAGCGCGCCCAGCCCGCCCCCGCGGAGACTGCCGTTCCAGGTACCTCCAGTGCTCTCTCGCGCCGATGGGGCCTTCCGTGGGGTGCGAGAGAGACAGAGCACAGGCATCTCCTTGGCGTGCAGGGCGACCTGCACCGACCGCCGCTCAACGCCGAGGTGCCCGAGTTCTTCCCTAAGGACTCGAGGGAATCTCCGCCGACGCTGGGGCTGCTGGTGGGGTTCCAGCCCTTCGGACCGTCGAAGGGCAAGGAGCCCCAGGCGGACACCGCGCCCTACAAGGGGGCGCACGTCCTTGGCCCTGCCCTCGACCAGCTGGGTAGGCATAACACAGTCGTGTAAATGCGTGCACGCCGACGTGTGCGCTATGCACGGAGCATGCTCTAAGACATTTTACAGGTGTAAGTGACATGGCGATTTTCTGCAGGTCTTCTCACGGGGCCCCAAGCCTCAAGAAGTTGGTTGACGCCCCCACCCCCGTCGCCCCCTCCCGTCCAGCCTCCGGCCACCCCCGACCCCCCACCCCCCAGCCCGCCGTCTCTGAGGCCCAGCAAGGCCCTGAAGGCGCCTCGGCCCGGCAAGGCGGCCAAACCGCAAGTATGTGGATGCAAGCAGGACAGGGCGGGCCACACTGTTCGGGACTAGAGTCACTACACGAGGTGCTCCTCGCCCGGCCGGTCACGTGGCCCTCACGCCTCGTTCTTGAACAGACGGACTTCCCTCGCGACGCCCCGAACGCAGCCCTGTCTGAAGCCGGCCGTCTGGGTTACAGCCTCCGCGTCCGAAATGCGCCGGCCGCGCGCCTTGCGCCCACAGGGAGATGAGCTTACCCATTCCTGTGTACCAGCGGCCGGCTGAGTTCTACGCCCAGCAGCCCGAGGGGGCGCAGGGCGCGGGGCGGCGCGGCGCGGCCGGCGGCGTGGACTTCAGCAACCTCATCCTGCTGACGCGCGGCTCGAGCGGCTCGAGCGGCGGCAAGGGGTACGGCCGGAACAGCGCGGCGCACACGGTGAGTATCGAGTGTGGTCCGTGGGGCGGCGGGGGCGGCGGGGTGGCGACAACATGCCATGTGCTCTGCCCGCAGCCCGGCGGCGGCCAGAGGAACGCCATGGACGGCCCGGACATCTTCAGCGACCTGGCGCTGCGCGGCGTCGCCTCGCCGCCCGCCTTGGCCACCACGCCAGGTACTCTAGGCGGCGGCTTAGTGCAACATCGTGAACCTTGTTGCCCTCTTGTTTGCCAACGCTGATGCTTACTACGAGTTCCTGTACGTGCTTTGCAGACGGCTGCTCCAGCAACGGCGAGGCGTACGTCGAGGAGCTGACGGACTCCTCGCCGGCCCAGCCGCCGCCGTCGCCCCCGGACCTGCAGCACGATGACGTGTTCCAGTGGCTGACGGCCTCCGCGACCAGCGCCGCGACGCCGGACGCCAAGCAGCAGGTTCGCGGGTTTGGGGTCCGCGTCGGCGCCCGGCCGCCTCGCTGCTCGTTGCTGCCTCACTGACGAGCACTCTGACTCGGTAGCGAGTCGCCGTCGACGAGTCGCCGCCCCCGCCGTGCCCCACGCCCATCCCCGCCCCCACGCCCGCCCCCACGTACACCCCCACGTACGCGGCGCAAGTTGCTGGGGGCTCCGCGCGCGCCGAAGCGATGACCACGCACCTGACGCCCCCGCCACCCCCGCCTCCGCCCCCGCCACCCCCCGCGCCGCCCCCGCCGCCCCCCTCGCTCGAGGCGGCCGCGGTGACGCCGGTGACGCCCCCGAGGAGGCTGTACCGCGACGTGGTCGCTCAGAGCAGTCCGCCTGGTATGGGAAATTCACCACGTGATCATTTTATCGAAGAGAAGGGTCGGTGTTTGGAGGTTTTGTTGCACCCGGCAGTGCCGGCCGCGGCCTTCGACGAGCGCGCCGACGACAAGGTGGAGGCCGCCGAGGAGTCCAAGGAGGCCGCCGTCGAGGAGTCCGAGGCCCAGCAAGCAGCGCTCAGCGACGGCGCGGCCACACCCGAGCCGGAGACCAGGTGGCCCGCTACTGCGTCGCCGTCAGCCTCGCGGCAAGGTCTGTCTCTTGCACCCACACGGCACTGCCGGCGAGAGGGACAGAGCGCTATAAGGTCCTGTTTTGGCGGTCCAGACGACGTGGCCGTGATGCCGGCCGGCGTGCAGCTCTACTCGCCGCCCGCGTCGCCGCCCTGCAGGCCCATCCCGCGGCTGGTGGCCGTGGCCGACGCGTCCGGCGTGCGCAAGCGGCTCTACCGCGACGTCCTCACGCACCGCTGCCCACAGAGTGCGTCCCCAACCTCACACGCATGCATCCACAGCTCGCCTCCGAGGGAGAGGGGCCGGCCGGCGGGACCTTTTTTTTTTTTTTTTTTTTTGGGAGACCTTGCCCAACTCAGCGGTTCCTTACCTTCCTCGGCTCGCGACCCGAAAATGGCTGCCAAACATTTCCGCGACCCCACAGTCAAAAATTCGCGACCTCACGGCCTAAAATTCGCGACCCCACACAGCACCCTTGATTCATATCAAAAAGAAATCTCCTTTTTTTCTTTTTTTTTTTTTTTTTTAATTTTAATGAATTTTTAGGGCGGCTTTGTGCAGTTGGGCTTGCACCAAATAGCCTTTCTCTTGCAAAAATTAACGTCATTATTATGTTTGAAGTCGCCTAATAATCTTGTCTCCGGATGAAGTTAATTTTTTTTTTATTTGTCTGGCGACACAAAATATTTTTCTGCGACCCAAAGTGGGGTTGCGACCCCAAGGTTTAAAATTTAAAGTTTTTTTTTTTTTTTTTTTTTTTTTTTTTTTTTTTTTTAATTTAAAGTTGACATGTTTGTTGAGAGTGTAATACGGGTCGAGCCAGTTGGGTGGCCTACCCCGCCGGGCGCACTGTACAAAGTGTTGCCCACCCCGCAGGCGTCTCGGATGCCAGCGCCTGGCCGGAGTACCCGCTGCCGGGCGACTCTGGGCGGCCCTCCTCGTGCGGACAGCCCGCCGGACAGGGCGTCCCGGCAGAGGCTGTGCTGGCTGCTGCGTCTGTCCCGCCTGCGCCACCTACCCCGCCTGACGTGCAGGCAACCCCAGCGCCGCCCAAGCAGCGTCTCGCGACCGCGCAGCCGTTCAAACAACTACCGCAGGAGCAAACGGCCGCGCTGCTGCTGCCGGCCTTCGAGCAGGCCGCCCAGCAAGCCTGCGTCAAGGCCGCCATAGATCAGCCCGCGCCCCCGGAGCCGCCTGAGCCTGCAGAGCCCGAGCCGGCCTCGGAACAGACTGAGAGCGGCGAAGGGCGGGAGTCCGACGGCCTGCCAGCGCCATCCTCGCAATCAGTCAGTGCAAACAGATGACATTCTTTCGGTCGGAATCGTCCAGCCGAACCGGCCATTCCTGCGCTGTAGAGATGGAGCCTCGTCAAGTTAAGACGTGTTGCAGGGACTGCAAGAGGAGACGCCGGTGCGACCCTTCGACAAGTGGCAGAACGCGCCGACGGCCGGAGGAGCCGCCAACAGCAGCCTGTTCCTGCCCCTGGTGCGCTAGTGACTCATCCTGGTAGAAGGTCCTTTTTGACACGATGTTCAATGACCGTCAGTTGGCTCCAGGTCGATGTCCCCCCACTGGTCACCACCACGACGGCGGCCTCGGCCTTCAGCACCCCGTCCAGCCGGAGCGCGGAGCGCATCCACTTCCGCAAGCAGCGCAAGCAGCAGCAGCTCTCCTTGAGGAGGAACGCGCCGCCGCCGCCGCCGCCGCCGCCGACCAGGGCCGCCCCCCTGCAGGGGCTGCCGCCGCCGCCGCCGCCGCCCGCCGCACTGCCCAGCGTGAGCACCTGGACACTGGGCGCGACGACCACCCCACGGCACCCCGTGAGAGAGACGGCTGTTGCAGCAGCTGCCGCTGACCCGGCTGCAGCTGGTGGAGCTGCAGCACCGGCTGTGCAGCCCCGCGGCCCCGCCGCCCGCCCCGCCGCCCGCCCCGCCGCCCGCCCCGCCGCCCCTCCAGCCGCCCACGCTGCAGCGGACGCTGCAGCAGGCGCTGCAGCAGGCGCTGCAGCTACCCCTGTCTCTGCAGCTGCCCCCACCGCCCTTGTTGCCGCTGCCGGCCTTGGCGGGCATCGCGGCCCCACCAGACACGGCTGCGGGTTTGTGAGCCTCTTTTCATGTCACAAGATCACAGTTTCGGAGTCCCAATCTAAGGCAACGACATGCAGTATACTGATGTGATGGGATATTTTACCCAAGTAAAGCGACCAGTATTTTGCTCCTTTTTGTCGTGGCTTTATGTTTCTCGCTACTCGGACGCCGCCACTGATAGCAACCTGCATAGCTCTGTTTGTTTCAGTCCCGCTGCCGCCGGTCGGTCCAGAGTCTTCCAACCCGAACAACAACAACAACACAGGAAACGACAACAACTGCTACTGCAGCAGCAACTACAGCAGCAGCAGCAGCAGCTGCAGCAGCAGCTCTCCCGAACTCAGCTGCTGTCGACGCAGCTCGCCTCCCAGTTCACGGCCCAGCTCGCCGCCCAGCTCGCCGGCCAAGCCAACCCCCTCGCCGCCGCCCACCTCAGGCCACAGCTCACCAGTCACGCCAACACCCTCGGCAACACTCACCTCAGACCCCAGCTCACCAGTCACGCCAACACCCTCGGCAACACTCACCTCAGACCCCAGCTCACCAGTCACGCCAACACCCTCGGCAACTCTCATCTCGGTCACGCCAACCTCCTCACCACCGCCCCCCTCATCCCCCCGTTCCCCCCGCCGCTGTTCCCCCCCGCCCCGTTCGTCGCCCTGCTCACCGGACAGGTGCTCGCCCCGGCCGCCGCGCACCTCGTCTACCCCACCTTCCCCGCCCTGCCCCAGCTGCAGCCCACCATCCCCCAGCACAGGTGCGCTGCCGACACTTGAAACGTGTCCATGACGTAGCACTAGTGACTGAAACTACAGTGTCGAGGTCCCCCCCCCCCTCGTGCTGAACGCTGTGTCTGGCCTCCAGATCGGACGCCGCCCGCGCCGCCGGATGCCAAGCAGCGGCGTGCGCTGGCCGCCGCCAAGAAGGGGGCCGCCAGGAAGGGAGCCAACCAGGAGCCAGGCGCGGCGACAGGAAAGGTCCGCGTCAACACGTCCCTGTTTGTGGCCGCGCCACTGTGGCCATACCTCGCTCTTGTGGAGTTGTGGTCCAGTCGAGGAGAATAAACGACCCTTTTTTTTGTACACCGCAAATTTAAAATTATAAAATCTTACCAAAATTCTAAAAGTTGACAAAAAAAAAATTAAAAATTGACAAAAAAAAATTAATTAAAAATAAAAAATAAAAAAAATTGAGCCAAGAAATTTGATTCTCATGAATGTGGTTCTTCTCCAGAGCTGGCGCGCCAAGCCGGGCCGCAGCCCCAGCCGCAGTCGCAGCCCCCGCCGCAGCCGGCGTCCGTCGCGTCCGCCCACTCGAGGTCGGCGTCGCGGACCGAGTCCCAGCCGCGGCCTCCACCGGAGCCGGCGTCCCAGCCGGAGTCCCAGCTCGACGCCCAGCCCCGCTGCGTCCGGCCCCCGAGGCACTAGCCCCGCCATGGCCGCCGCGCCGCCGCATCCGCCGTGGACCACGCAGAGGAAGGACTCCGCCAAGAAGAAGAAGAAGAGCCGCCTCAAGAAGCAGGTGGACCGCTCGCCGCTGCTGCCCTTCGCCATACCGCCAGGATGCTGGATGGTTCCAGTGCGCGGCATCTCGGATGAGGATCGCAACCTAGAGGATCTTCTCCCGGAGGCTGCCCCGCCCTTGCCGGTGACCTTGCCGACGTCCACCCCGGTGACCTTGCCCACGGCGTCCTTGACGCAGCGCGTGCGGCTGAGCCTCAGCGTGACGGACTCGTTGGAGTGGCACTGCGCGCGGCTGCAGCAGGCGTGGGCGCGCACGGGGCGGCCCGTGGACCTGCAGCACTTCGACTTGCTGCTCTCGCTGCTGGGCTGCCGCCGGCCCGCCGTGTTCTCCGCCATGGCCTCCGCGTGCACCGCGACCGCGCCGCCGCCGCCGCGGGTCGCCAGCGTGCTGGAGCGGTTCCCGCCGGCCACGCCCGCGGCCTCGCCCGTGCCGCTGTACCAGGCGCGTCAGGCCGCCAAGCCGCCGCGCACCATGGTCATGCAGGTCAGTGTCGATGGTCGTTGGGTGCGAGGCAGAGACAGACTGGTGAGCGCGACCCTGCTGCAGATGGCGTGCGCGCACGGCGAGCGCGCCGTCTACCTGGGCATCGTGCTGGACGCGCGGGGGCCGGTGTGGAGCGCGGACGACTGGGTGGTGACCGCCTCCATCCTGGGCCTGGCGGCGTTCGAGGACTCGGTGCCGCTGCAGCACCCCCTGCACGACGTGGCGCAGGGCCTGGCGCGCCGCGCGCCGCTCCGCGTCTCCGAGCTGGTGGACCAGTGGCTGTGCCTGCCGTGCGGCGAGGCCGCGCCGGGCGCCGCCTCCAGCGAGGGCTTGGACGCCGCCCCCGACGCGCCGTCACCCTCCCCGACGGCCGGCACGGAAGTCACTCCCACCTGCGTCCCCGTCCCATTGGAAGAGACTTACAAGAGCACGCAGGTGGCACCATCTGACAGGACCTCCGCGGAAGTGACCCCTCCGGAAGTGACTCTTCCGGGACTGACCCCCACGGAAGTGACCCCTCCGGAAGTGACTCTTCCGGGACTGACCCCCACGGAAGTACCCTCTACGGCCGGCGGGTCGGCGCGCAGGCCGGAGTCGCGGCCCCGGGCGTGGCGGTCCCTCAGCCTGGGCGCCACGCCCAGCACCACGACGTTCGCTCCGCAGCCCGCGCTGGACAGGGCGTCGTCCACGTCGGTGCCGAGCGAGAGGCACGCCGCCAAGCCGCGGTCGCGGCGCAGCATCCTGACGGAGCAGAGGGCGGCGGGCGGCGGCGCACCCAAGACGGCCAAGACGGCGAGGGACCACCGCGTCGGCGGCGACACCTCGACGCCGGCCGAGCGCGCCAAGAGGAAGGCCAAGCGGCGGCGCGGCGGCGGCGGCGGCGGCGGCGGCAGGGTGGACCTAGCGGAGGGCAGCACTCTGGACAAGCCCAGCTGCGCGCTGCAGTGAGGCTGGATGACAGTGTAGAGTAAGTCAAAGGGACCATGGTCGCACGCTTTATGTATTGGTTTGGATGTGACTCGAACCAAGGATAGTAATAATGCTTCTGCAAGATGATTTGTTTGTTTCTTTTTTTGTGACCTTCGTTGTAAGTTCTTTCCGCTTCATTTTGTTTAGATATTTAGTAGAAGAAAATGTATTTCTTTTCGTGCCCGTAAATGTTTTTTTGTGTGTGTTCAAGCAGGCCACGTTTCTGTTGTTTTGTTTTTTGAGAGGCCTTTGTTTCGGTGATCATCTCCAGAGTTCTTGTGTTGCGCAAAATGTTGAAATACAGAGTGCTTCCCAGTCCACCAGTGTGTTTGCATCCGTCCAGGAACAACCAATTTCTTCTCATTTCTTCTTCTTCTTCTCCCCGCTTTTTTTTTTCTTTGTCAGTACTGCTGATCGTGTCTGGCCGAATATCCCAAACGCCTCACTGGCTCCACAAGCAGACGACGCGCAGCAGCCGCATGTGCGTGCGTGTAAGTGTGTGTGTGTGTGTGTGTGTGTGTGTGTGTGTGAGTGTGAGTGTGTGGCTTGGAGAGGAGGGGAGAGGTACTCTAAATTTAAGCGTGGAGTCTCCATGGCGCCACGGGCTGCGTCCGAGACGTGTCTGATGCGGGGACCGACAGGGATCACGCAGAGACGTTTCTTCAAGTCCCTGTCTGCTGCCGTGCCGCGGCCATTTCTTTTTTCCGGCTGCACCTGAGGTGACAGACTTAGCCACCGCGTTGTCCTACCTTCCCGCCTCAACAAAACGCCGCCATTCTTGTTTTGTTTTTTTTTTCTTTTCTTGTTTTGTTAGGGACGGTCCCCGGTGAGGGCTCTGCTGCTTTCCGCTCCGCCAATGACTCTACGCGTGCCGCGGGCCTCGCGCTCCCGATACTTCTCTTTTCTGGGCCAATGAATCAGGGAAGTGGAACCGCATCATCCGTGGAGCCACTAGGTGGAACGCCCCTCCCGCCCTCCGACGATCCGCCGACGATCCGCCGAGCCTCTTGGAAAGCAAAACCGATCCGCCGACGATCCGCCGAGCCTCTTGGAAAGCAAAACCGATCCGCCGACGATCCGCCGAGCCTCTTGGAAAGCAAAACCGCTCCGCCGACGATCCGCCGAGCCTCTTGGAAAGCAAAACCGATCCGCCGACGATCCGCCGAGCCTCTTGGAAAGCAAAACCGATCCGCCGACGATCCGCCGAGCCTCTTGGAAAGCAAAACCGATCCGCCGACGATCCGCCGAGCCTCTTGGAAAGCAAAACCGATCCGCCGACGATCCGCCGAGCCTCTTGGAAAGCAAAACCGATCCGCCGACGATCCGCCGAGCCTCTTGGAAAGCAAAACCGATCCGCCGACGATGCGCCGAGCCTCTTGGAAAGCAAAACCGATCCGCCGAGCCTCTTGGAAAGCAATACCGATCCGCCGATGATGCGCGGGGCCTCTGGGGACTGTAGAAGCGACTCAGGAGCCCAAAACGCGTCTAGAATTTTGTCCGCCTCAACGGTCTTCTGATCCACTGTGCACCGGTGCGAGAGAGACGCCGTCTGCAGCCGGTTTGTGTAGAGCGCTCTCTTTATTTTGACGGTGCCGTCGTGGGGCTCAGGGATGGGCTCAGGGAGGGCCTCGGGGGCGCGGGAGTTGCTTTAGGATTAGCAGGCGGCTCGGCTCGCCACGGCTCGGCGCGGACCAAATCGGTCTGCTTTACCGGGTTCACCGCGCCGCGGCTCTGTCTCGAGTCTTTAGCAGCCACTTTGGGCTTTGCCCGGCGTTGCCCCTTTTACCCGGCCGGCCACCCCATCGGGGGCCGCGCAGCCCCCGCCGGCCCCGCAGGCCGGCCGTCGACGGACCGGCTGGACGCAGACCAGCAGCTCTGTCCCTCTCGCACCCCTACGCGACGCGCCGTGAGTGCGAGAGAGACAGAACACCGTGCGGTGTCGAGCTGCAGAGTAAATAAGCAGTGTTGGCTCTGCTTGATGCTATGCGAGAGTTTGGACTTCCCCCTCCCAGCCCACCACGACTCATCTGCGGCCGGCCGGCCGAGGCGCTGAGACACATGCAGGCACACACGCTGCAACATGCTCGGACACTGAATGCCTCGGTTACGACCCGGCCCGCATCGTACCCGAGCCGTTGATGTTGGTGAAATGGGTTGAGCCGCACGGAGAGCGCGGCCAGAGAGTGCGCGTCGCTCTGTCTCAGTCCCTGGCGCAGGGAGTAGCGACGCACTGCACTGGACGAACCCGGACAATAAAGTGCGCGTCACTCTGCCTCAGTCCCTGGCGCAGGGAGTAGCGATGCACTGCACTGGACGAACCCGGACAATAAAGTGCGCCGGTAATAGGGGTTGCATCGGCCATGCGTCCCACGGCCCGGCGGACCGCCGCTGCAGTGGAGAGGGCATGCCCCTCGGCGCGGTGGGGGTACGCCCCGCCCCGCCCCGCCCCGCCCCGCCCCGCCGGCCTACGGGACTGCAGGGCCTATCTTCCTCGGCGCAGTGCTAGTCTCTGTGGCCCAACGAGTAGCTCGCCGCCGCGCCGCACGCACCGCGCAGCCGCGAACCGTCCAGGATACCGAGGATACACCGCAGGACGAGGCTCCGTCCAGGATACCCAGGATACACCGCAGGACGAGGCTCCGTCCAGGATACCCAGGATATAGCCACCGCAGGACCAGGCTCCACGAGGATACGCCATGAGGGAGATCGTGCACCTCCAGGCCGGCCAATGCGGCAACCAGATCGGCTCCAAGGTACTACCAACAGGACCCGACTCGACAAAATCTTGTTTTTGGTTTTTAATGTGAGAGCATTGCGGTGAAATTGCGGTTCTGATTTTTATGTTATGGCCTAATCGGTTCTATTTTTTAAATCTCAAATAATTTTGTGACTTCAAATGGAAGTGGAATGTTAAAGAACAACAGATCCACGCGGTCAGTCTGTGACAACATTAATTAGTAAATGCACCCTCATTGCTCGCCTTAGCATCCGGACGCAAAGTGAGATAAATATTTGTGAAATATTGTAATTCGGACAAGAGTTGCCTCGGTGCGGTAATAAGTAAGCGCAGCAGGCGCGGCATTTGAATCAGAGCGCGGGGAATCTGAATGAGCGCCGCGTCGCGCCGTCCCTCTCGCACTCCCACTGTGCGGGGGCAGGGCGAGAGAGACGGGGCCACTGTCCTGAATGAGCGCATCAGACTGCGGCCAGGCTATCCGGCCAGGTAATGCATGCACTTGGCGCTCCGTTCGTGGAAGTGCGTGATAAAGTAGAAAGGCACGCCCCGCCCCGCCATGCCGGCACGTACAGTGTGGTGGAGAAAGGGCAGCAGGGAAGGACCAGGCCGCAGGCAGGGAGACTCGGCCGACTCAGCCCAACTTACAACGAGGCAAACAAACCTTTTTTTTTTTTTTAAATTAAAATTTCAATGCCCACATAGCCTTGGATGCGTGCGCGTGAGGCCCGTACAACGAGCTGCCGAGCCCAAAGCCGTCCAAGTGCTTTTCCTCGGAACGCCATTTCCCCCGCTGCACTGTGTACACTGTGGGCACGCGATTTTTCGCCGTGGTTGATTGGATGGGCCCGAATGTATGGCACACCGGGCCGGCCCTGCGCTCTGTCTCTCTCGCACCGCTGCGGAGCGCCTCACCTCGCCCCGCGGGTGCGAGAGAGACAGAAGCTGTCGGTCTAGCCGGCCCGGCCCTGCACGCTGACCACATTCCGCCTTGGCAATTTTCGTCATTCTGTCTAATCTCGACTCGGCGGCTCGGCTCGGGCAGGTCCTGCCCGCACGCATTTTGTTTTTACGACGAGCACTTACAAAAAATAAAAATAAATTATCATGACGCAAAGCAATAATAGAACCAATAATAATGACCAAGCTGGTCCAATTACAATATTTTATTATTTATTTTTTGGCAGTCGTTCGAAAGGAACTATTGACTCTGCTGCCGGGCGGGGATCGCGTCTGGGAATAGCGAGACACGGTGCATCGCGGGATGCGTCGGGGCGTCGCGACGCGGGGCGGGGCGGGGTGGGGTGGGGCGGGGCGGGGTGGGGCGGGGCGGGGCGAGGCGGGGCGGGGGAAGCCGCGAGCATGCTTGCGTGAAGCAGCGCGAAGTGAACGCCGCGGTCTGGCTACTCTACACAGCTTCGGCACGCAGGACTCTGCCAAAATTCAAAACCTTTCCAGGATGAAACGAACGTGTCGAAGGACGTGTTACTCTTCGCCACCCGATCGCCTCCGCGAATATAGCACTTGTCTTGGGTAGGCGTTCAAAATGACGTTCTACCGTAGTGTTCATGCAACCGTGCAGCTAAAAATATTTAAAAATTTTCAGATTTTTTTTATTTTTTTTTTTTGGGGGGGGGGGTTGGGTAATTTTTTCCTGATTATTTTTCCGTGTTGGTTAACCACACACACCGAGTCTTAGTGAAAGGAGTGCGCATTTCGTTGGTTGGGTCGCCTCCTCCTCCCCGTCCGTCCGCGGGCCGCCGCGACGCCGCGACGCCGCGACGCCTCGGCGCAGTCACTGGGAAGCGCAGTCCCTGCTTTCGAGCCCTTCCTCCCTTTCACCGGCAGGATCGGGACGACCGGGACCTCGCACCGCTCGCGCCGCTCGCGCGCTGACGAGCCGAGCGGCGCACAGTGGGCCGTGAGGAGAGCCGGGCCGGGATAGGCTGGGCGGCGCTGGGCGGGCGGGCCGGCCTGCCCTAGGCCTGCCTCGGAGTGTTGCTCGCTGTGGCCGCTCCCGCCTCAGACAGACTGCAGGCTGCAGGCTCGCTGCAGGCGCCTCCAGCAAGAAGCCGTGGTAACGGGACGAGTACCCGGTGGGTACAGCCGGCAGCACCCGGTAGATACGGGATCCGCCATAAAGCACGTGGCCGATCGGGGGGGCGGGCTGGCCGTCTGTGGGCACTGAGCCAACGCCTGGCCGGTAGGCAACATCACAGTGGGCTGCACCCACGCCGTGCGGCTTGCATCCCTCGGCCGCCGCGCTGGACCCGCATGTCCGAGCAGCCTCGTGACCGGCTTGTCCGGGGCTTGCCCAGGGCTTGCCCCGCTTCGTGAGGCTAATGATGATGAGGATGCCCGGCAATCCAGACGCGCAGCCGCGCCTCGTCGAGAAGACATTGTCACTTGTCACTGAATCGTGGTCACTTTTATTTCATGGAACGCGGGACTTCGTTGTGGTCATCAGCTTTCACCAGTTTTCACGACTCATCATATTTCAGACGAACGACCAGAGATGAGCATGTTTCTCTGTAAAGAGGTCAACTCCCTTAAATCAAAATGCACCAGAACTATAGGGTGGCGTTGAGATACTCACAATCTCTGCAGAAAAGTGGCGATAAAAGGCACCATTCCGTGCTCACAGAGTCCCCGAGGAGACAGCTATCACACCATCAGGGATTTTGGTCGCCGACGCCGCCTCGCCCTCGCCGTGAGGAGGGTCAGGAGGTGAGGAGGAACGCAGTGAATCATACTGTCGCCCACCGAGTCACACCGGCCGCAAACCGCGCGGATCTGTTTAGCCTGAAGAAGAAGCCGCGGACGACGCGACGGCTCCGGGGAGTTTAGGTTAGGTGAGGTTAGGTCGGGTTAGGTGATGTGTCAAATTTACCAAATTTATCAATTTATCAAATTTATTCGATCAGGCAAGGTCCAAGAAGTTAATTTAAAAAGTCAGAGTGATGTTCCCACCAAAAGATAAAAGCAAGACAAAAAGAACGACGCGCACAAGAACAAAACAAGAAAAGACGTTCGGCGCGCTAGTGGACTGAACCATCATTATTACCGCGTTTACAGAACGTGCCGTGTCGCATCCTCCGATCCATCATTATGAGTTTGACAGTTTAATAATGACCATCACACGGAGAAAGTGGTGCCAGTACAGTGTAGTTCATTCAGGGAGCGATAGCCGCCGGGAGAAGTATCTGGGCTGTCCTTGTCCAGTGCCACAGACGGAATAAACCGAAGGGGAGGCTCTGTCAAAAAATGAGCTGGAATTCATGGATGGAGAACCTTTTAAACTAATCACAAAAAACGAGCCCCTTTTTTTGTCGTCGTGATGTGGGTGCTGCTGCTATTATTGTCTCATGGTTGAAGGTCTCAATTTCAAAGTATCGGTTCTAGCAACTTTATTTTAAACGTGCTGCCCATTACCCCGATAATCTTTCTCCCAAATTGGCGCGTTCTGAGCCGTTAACTCGACGCGCTGCCTGTCCGTCCGTCTTTCTCTAATGGGCCTCTGTATTTCATCATTACGGGGAAAGGAATCATCTTCAAACGGAGAGAAACGCTTTTTTTGCTTCCCTTTTATAACTACTAAGTGCGACGCCCACGCGTTGCAAAGCGCCCGTCTTGTTTATGGGCGAGTCCGCACATTTGGAACCTAACCTAACCTAACCTTGTCGAGTAACAAACTCGCTTCGTTCCGCCCACGCGGCCAGACGCGCCGCCGCCTCGAGTCCCAATTGGCGTTCATTGAAAAGATGACGAATACGGCAGGGCGGCTCTGCTTGACATTCTCCGGCCACGTTCTCATTCGCTGCAGCCTGTCACATTACTGAAGGAAACCAACTATACCTCAGTCATGCAAGTACTGCCACATTGAGCACCGTCTAAGAAATTACACGAACAACTACAATAACACAAAAGAGGCGAAACAAGGGAGCCGAAGCCCTTCTTGTAGGGCTGGGCGGCTCCAATTGAGTCAAGCCGCGTGGCCGCGTCCATCGCCCCCCGACGGGCCGACAGGCGTCCTGGCGACGCTGAGCGGCTGCATTGACTGGCAGGCGTCGCGACGCCCCCCCCCCCTTTCCAAACGCCCCCTTCTGTCCTGCGGATCCCGGTAAGAAATGTGCACGGCGACGAGCCTCTACGTGCCGCGCGCACTGTGGGGCTTCCTGGGCGATGCATCACGGGGACAGGGCCGCGGCAGGCCAAGGGGTAGGACTGCTCTCTCTCGCTCTCTCTCTCTCTCTCTCTCTCTCTCTCTCTCTCTCTCTCTCTCTCTCTCTCTCTCTCTCTCTCTCTCTCTCTCTCGGCACTGTTCTGGCTGGTGGCTCGCGCAGGGGAGGCGCCTCATGGGAGACTTCTTGACACGACCCTAAGGGTCTCCCCCCCCGCTCCCCTCCACTTCGTCACCCCTGGCCTCTCCGTCGCGACAGGGGGACCGGCTAAAAATGGACATCCGGCGCGGAGGAGCCGGTGCAAAGGGGCACGCACGATAAACGCGTGGCGCCAGCAGGAACGAGTCACGGGTATTCGCAGACAGACCTGGGAAGGCATACACTGGCAGAAACTGAGCGGCGAAACTCTCCAAGCGATTGCCGCAAATTGACTCCAATTTTATTTTTATTTTTTTTTGCTGATTTTCTTTGTTGGGGCAAAATTTTCCAGCAAGAACTGAGTATATTCTCCGCCGAATTGAATTGCCCTCGACACGACACGCGCTTGACATCGGTTTGTGTTTCCCTTGCAGTTCTGGGAGATGATCTCGGAGGAGCACGGCATCGACCCCAGCGGCGAGTACCACGGCTCTTCGGACCTCCAGCTTGAGCGGATCTCCGTGTACTACAACGAGGCCTCCAGTGAGTAGAGACTCCCATGCCGCCCGCTGCTCTAATCGCTCGTAAAACACGTTTTAACTTTAACAGCGGCGGCCCGGGCGCAGGGCCGCGGCATGGCCCTTAAGGGACGGCGAGAGAGACGGGGCGATATGGCTTCGAATCAAGCTGCAGGGCTTTACGGCTCACTCGAAGGGCGTAGACGAATCCGAGCTCGAATCTGTGACCAACCGGGGGGGAGGGGGGGGGGCGGCTGCGTCTCCCTCGCACTCGTGGGGGGCGACCAGGCAGGGTGTTCCTTGTCGAGGCGGACGCACGAGAACAACAGGCTCCCCAATCTGTGGGGCCCGACCAAAAAGGAAGGAAAGCGGGGAAAGATACGGCCCGGCAGCTGTTCCATCGCGGTGCCGTCCAGCGCGGCGATGGCGCCCCTCCGAGTCGCGGGCAGGATGGGTTGTCTACCTCCGGGCGCGCGCCGCGCCGCGCCTCACCGCTCGCCTGCTTGGTTGCAGGTCCGTCCAAGAGCAGCCCCGGCCGCTACGTGCCGCGCGCCGTCCTGGTGGACCTGGAGCCCGGCACCATGGACTCGGTGCGGTGCGGCCGCGTCGGCGGGCTGTTCCGGCCCGACAACTTCGTCTTCGGCCAGAGCGGCGCCGGCAACAACTGGGCCAAGGGCCACTACACGGAGGGCGCCGAGCTGGTGGACGCCGTCCTGGACGTGGTGCGCCGCGAGGCCGAGAACTGCGACGTCCTGCAGGGCTTCCAGCTGACCCACTCCCTCGGCGGCGGCACCGGCTCCGGCATGGGCACGCTGCTCATGTCCAAGATCCGGGAGGAGTACCCGGAGCGCATCATGACCACGTACTCCGTGATGCCCTCGCCCAAGGTCTCGGACACCGTGGTGGAGCCGTACAACGCGACGCTGTCCGTGCACCAGCTGGTGGAGAACACGGACTCGACGTTCTGCATCGACAACGAGGCGCTGTACGACATCTGCTTCCGCACGCTGCGGCTGCCCACGCCGTCCTACGTGGACCTGAACCACCTGGTGTCCCTCACCATGTCCGGCGTCACCACCTGCCTGCGCTTCCCCGGCCAGCTCAACGCGGACCTGCGCAAGCTGGCCGTCAACATGGTGCCCTTCCCGCGGCTGCACTTCTTCATGCCCGGCTTCGCGCCGCTGGTGTCGCGCGGCGGCCAGCAGTACAAGGCCCTCACCGTGCCCGAGCTCACGCAGCAGATGTTCGACGCCAAGAACATGATGGTGGCCTGCGACCCGCGCTACGGCCGCTACCTCACCGTGGCCGCCATCTTCAGGTAACGTCCTCGAGGACACTCTGGTCCAACGCGTTAAGCGCCACCCTTAAGCACACTTAAGCACACTCGCACTTCTGCTTGCAGGGGCCGCATGTCCATGAAGGAGGTGGACGAGCAGATGCTGAACGTGCAGAACAAGAACAGCAGCTACTTCGTGGAGTGGATCCCCAACAACGTCAAGACCGCCGTGTGCGACATCCCGCCCACCGGACTCAAGATGTCTGCCACGTTCATCGGTGAGTTTCGCACTTTTTAATTAAAGTGGCAGGTATTTCCTGGAGCCTCCGCGTCCCAAACACCCCGTGTTGCAGGCAACACCACCGCCATCCAGGAGCTGTTCAAGCGGATCGCCGAGCAGTTCGGCGCCATGTTCCGGCGGAGAGCCTTCCTGCACTGGTACACGGGCGAGGGGATGGACAAGCTGGAGTTCACCGAGGCCGAGTCCAACCTGACGGACCTCATCTCCGAGTACCAGCAGTACCAGGAGGCGTCGGCGGACGAGGAGGCGGACTTCGACGAGGAGACGGAGGTGGCGGCGGAGTGACGCCTTCCGGACGCCGAATGAGTAAACACTTGGCCGGCCAGGCCCGGAATGGGTGGTCGAATCTACGTCGAGTCCACCCACTTTTTATAGAAGGATAAAAAAAAAATCCCCTTTAATTATTGATTTGACATGGAGTTGCCTACTCATTTCGGTCTGGGTTCATGAGGGAGGAGTGGCTGTCACTTGTCCTGCATTTGGTATCAGACAAAAGACAGCTAATCCCATGGAAAGCCAATGAAGGCATTCCACAGGATTAAGACAGAAATTGCATTTCAGCTCAAGTGGAAGTTGGTATCAGCAATGCAACTCCCCTTATTTTCATTCTCTTTTTAGTTTTTAAGAATTAAAGCAAGAAACTGTGGGAATTGATCGTGATAAAAAGTGAATGAATGTTTTGCGACCAATATTTAACTGCTTGTGGTTGCTGTGACTGAAAGTGACTGCATGTGTGTGTTAAATTAATTTTGCCAATTAATTTATAAATCTAGGCTATAAGATGTGTTCATAAATACAAGTTCTTATGAGAGTCAAAAGACAGAGAAAGCCAAAATTTACTAGAATCTCAAATCTTGATGAGTGGTTTATGAATGTTTATAAATGAAAGAACTGAGGAAAACAAAGAATAAAAAAACTAATTACAAAAAAATTAATCCATTTATACCACCCACATCCACAAGACAAGTACAATAAGGCACATATTTTCTAATATCACAAGTAGGCTACCATAATATCAACTGTGTTTGGAAAACATAAGGCACATAGTGACACAGTGACTTGGCGATAACACGAAACTTCAGGCTGCTTGCAGAACAGGCATGGTGACAGAGAGAATCTGAAATACAAAACGACACCTTAAAAGTGTGTCTTTTCCGTTGTCTCCAGAAACGTATAAATCTACTGACGTACCTTTGACGACCCATCAAACTGGGCTGCGGCACGCTGCTGAACAATACAGCGCGGTAAGAATACATCTAGATGGTAGTTGGCGGCTCGTGATTTCCCATTCAAAACCAGTCGGTCTTCACCAACATCTAGAGTTATGTCTCCAGCAGACACCTGAAACAAAACACTAATGCATTTTCCAAAATGGCCATTTTTCGAAGGGACCAAGTTATCCTAAAGCATCCACGCCCCAGGCAAGTATTGAATCTAATATTGGTGTTAGCATACCATGAGGGGGAGGTGAACCTGGGCGATCACACTGGAAGCGACTCCACCAGTCACCCGCTCCAGGAGCCGGAACTGCGGCTTGACGGAGTCACTGGCTGCAGCGAGGTTAGGTTAGGTTAGGTAGATAATAAAAATGTGTTCGCAGTTTGAATCCCTGGCTGACCGCTCACCCCTCTTGGCCGCGTCGCTGGGGACGGCGGGCTCCGAGTACCGGGTGCCCAGCTCCTGCACCAGGGGCGTGGCGGGCTTGGCGTCGTCCTTCCGCTCTCTGACCCGCACCCTGTGCCCCGGGATGGTGCCCATGGCGCGCCGGTTCTTCATCACCACGTAGTCTGGGAGCCACGTTAGTTTATGTTAGGTTAGGTTAGGTTAGGTTGGCCACAGCGCACACTGCACACGCCTCCAGGAGTAAAACGCAAACATTACCTTCCTTGTCCAGCTCGATGTGGAACTTGTCCTCGATGCCCTGCATGATGACGTCGATGAGGAACATGCGGAAGATGTTGTTGGTCTCGATCTTGCCGAAGAAGGTGGTGTTGATGGCCACATCGTACACGTCTGCCGGCTTGCCAGCTAAAAGCATTTTAAAAAATTAAAAAAAAAAAACTCATAAAATGCGAGTTAAAAAAAAAAAACCTCATAAAATCCAAGTTAAAAAATAAAAATAAAAAAAACTAAAGCGGCGCGGCGTACACTTGTCCGGCTCCTGGCGGCGCTCCCCGATGCTGAGCGGCACGCGGTACTCGCAGGTGCCCGTCGTCGTGTTCCACAGCTCGATGAGGCGCTCGTCGCTGATGTCCTCGGGGGCGGGGATGTCCTGGGTGTGGCACAGGTTGATGAACACCTTGCCGTGGTCCTCGGACGCCAGCCGCAGCTTGAGGCACAGGCCTGGCAACAACGCAGACGCAGAGGCTCAATGCGTGCGGGGGCTTCGCTCTAGCCACCCCGCCCGGCAGGCAGGCAGCCCATTCGACGCCCTGCCCGGCAGGCAGGCAGCCCATTCGACGCCCCACCCGGCAGGCAGGCAGCCCAACTGGCAGCCAGAGCACGACCCTCGAGAAGATAAGTAGACGGAAGCGAAGGCGCCGCCTCACTTCCTCGGTCCGTGCGACACTTGCACCTCATGACGAAACAGAGAAGGTAAATAGAAGGGGGGGGGGGAGGTTTACACACACGCACATGTGGGTGCGTGCGCACCGGTCTGCCAGAACGACTGTGCTTGGTCACAAGGGAACGCCATGCGTCCGGTGACCAGAGGCCCATGCATGAGAGGTCCGCTGACTGGTGGACTCTGATAAATTAAAGGCGTTCCTCTGATTGTCGGAGTGATGGGGACCGTGACTGCTACATGATGACAAACTTTTCGAGGTCGGCACGATACGAATCGAACACGGTTCCCAGGGCAACCACAACCACCCTCCCGCCGTCCATCCGACTCCCGTTTGGCAGGTCAACTCAGTCAGCAGACAATGTTCGCAGGGCGGCGATAACTGCACGCCTGGGCCCGGTGTGGTGTGGTCTGCCGTCCTCCTCGGCCGGCCGCTAACAGGGAGGCAGGCGGGTGCACGCGCGTCGCAGCGCAGACCAACCCTCCACCTCTATTTATCGATCAGCAAAGGATTGAGAGAAGTCGGGTAACTTGAGACGGCGAGCGACCGGTGACGCAATCGCGGCTCTCGAGACGTTTCAACTATATTCCAAGAAAAGCGCCACACGTTTCGCCCAAGTTTTAACAACGTCTGTTTTGAGTGCGGGTGTACGTAGTGTGTACAGCGGGTTTATCACGTCGCCATGTGCCGGTCCTGTCTATGTGAAGCCGGCTGCAAAGGATGAGTGTGTGTGTGTGTGTGTGTGTCAACCAGAGCTCGCGCAAAGCCTCGGCAATTCAAGGAGCAAGGGCTCATGACAATGATGCACCTGTTGTAGACTTTTCGTCCATTTGTGGCAAGCTCGTTGATGCCCCACACCGGCATTCGAATGTCGTTAAACAAGGTGGGCAGTGCGGCGGTTTCGTTGAGTTCCCGTTTTGTTTACAGATATTGTTTCCTCTTTTTTTTTTTCTTTCTTGTGGGTGTTGCTGCTGCGGTCCAATACGGCTCACCTTGGCTTCACCTTGGCAATAGCAAAATGTCGAAGAGCATCACCATCGGGTAGGCAGGCATCCTGCTGGCCGACAAACGCGTTTCGAACCCGCACAGCTACTCACGCACGGCTTCCAGGAAATGAGTTTCGGCAGGCCGGTTCGGTTTACAGCAAATAAAAAGGACGACAAAGTAGGCGGGTGCCTGGAAGCCTGGCCGACATCAGAGAAGCCGGTCGCCTATTTAGTGCAATATCAAGTGGCAGATACGCAGATAAGATTTAATAAGGCGGCCGGCAGCGCACCCTCACCGGCAGGTCGGTGGCGTCATCACAAGCATGTCACACCGGCGGCCTATTTCAAATCTGTATGCAATCACTGATTTGGAGATTACAAGCCGGGCACACATTGACTTTGGTGTGAAACACTTTGATTCCAAAGTGAGGTTGATTTCCGTTTCGTTCCGGGGGCGCCACTGCTGCTGGCACTGTTCTTGCCCTGCACGGGGTCGAACTAGTTGAGTTAACAGGCTCCATCACGGACGGCGCAGCATGCCATGCCTATCGAGCGGTATCTAGATCGCACGGACCGTACGCCTCCACAAAGCATTCGCCTAACCTAACCTATCGAGCGGTATCTAGATCGCATAGACCGTACGCCTCCACAAAGCATTCGCTTTCAAACTCGGCGGGGAAGATGTCAGGAGAATGCAACGAAACAGGAAAAAAAAAACCGCGAGAGCACGATCACAGGCGCAGTATGGTAATGGAGGCAGCCACTATTAAGATGCTCGAGACGTGAGCTCACCACTCGCACTGTCATCGCGCTAAGATCGTCCGAGGAGGACCTCGAGGGAGTTTTTCGCGAACGAGTCAATGCAGTTTTTAACGGTGGAGGACACGGTGAAGGACGCGCCGACCTAGTTGCGGAGTGTAACAGTGTAATGGTCGCATCCGGAAACCCACAGGACACTGTGCACGCTTCAGGCTCGGCAGCGCCAGCAGCGCCAGCCAGCCTGGGTGCACGCACAGCGCGCACAGCCCCTCGGGCCCGGAGACGCGCCTACCTAGTTGGCAACACTGTTTGGCCCAATCAGCGGAAAAAAGGGTGGGGGGCATCTAATTGATGCGTGGTCCCCATGGACAGAGAAGCGCTGGTGCACTCGTCGGCGAGTCACGGAACAAATGGCGGGGAAATACAAACACTAAAAAAAAAAGTTTTTTTTATTTTTTGTTTTCTTTTTAAGAAAAAAATCTTGACACAAGATAATTTTTCTTTATACGAGAAAAAAGGTTGGCTTAAGAAATTTTTTAAGAAATTTTTTTTTCTTGATTCAAGAAGTCATTTTTTGGGGTGTAGGACTGTTGGCCACATGTGACAAATACCGCAAAATGTTTGATGAGTTTCCGCGTCCTTGCTGGAAGCCACAAGGCCGGCGCGTCCACTCCGTCCGGGCCGCGAGGCTGCGAGGCTGGCAGGCGAGGCTGGCAGGCGAGGCGGCCAGAAGGCGGGAACCCTCGGCCCTCGGCGCTTCGAGTCCGCGCCGAGTTCACCTCTCCGCCAGCCAACGGCCGGACTGTCCCGCCGCCGATTCGACGCCGGACTCACACATTCATACTTCATCCCGCACGCTGCTGGCTCGCTCTGTCTCTCTCGCACTCGCGCTGCTCGGCCTGTCACCCACACGTTACGTCACTCTCCGTCTACGCGGCGCTACGCGGCAACAAGGCCTCGCTGGTAAAGCTCCCTGGTCGCGTAATGCCGCACAGACACGCGAGTGCCTCTGGTGTGTGTGTGTGTGTGTGTGTGTGTGTGTGTGTGTGTGTGTGTGTGTGTGTGTGTGTGTGTGTGTGTGTGTGTGTGTGTGTGTGTGTGTGTGTGGGTGGGTGCGCACACATCAACCAAACCGCAAGAGGCTCGCAGCCGCCGAGCCGTGCTAGGAGCGAAATAAGTCATCTCCACGGGTCGGCTTCACCGCTCCGCCATAGGACTGCCTGCCTGCCTATGGCACTGCCCATAGCACTGCCCATGGCAGAGCATCAAAAGCACATCACCGCGCATTAAGCCATTAAGCTCTCAGCGACCAATGGCGCCGCGCGGCCACGCACGCCGCTTCTCACCTGCACGCCGCGGCGTGCGGGTGCGAGAGAGACAGAGCGACGACAGCAGTGCCATGGCAGTGCAGGTCGGCGACCCCAGTCGCGCAGTGCTACGCTGCGCGCGAACAGCGACGAATTTCGGCCGCTTCAGAGTAAATAGTATTACTACTTACTAAAAGCAGTATTTGTTTGTTTTTTTTGCGAGCTGCTTTTGAACGGCCGCGCCTCAGTTTTGAGTTCAGCAGCAAAAATAAAAACAACACCATCTTTCCGACAGTGGGCTTTCGTCCGATTCGCTTGACTCTTGACTCTCACGTCCCGCGACCGCTGCATCGCTGCTTGCACAACGCACCGCCAGCCAGGACTAGCCAGGACGCACCGGCCGACCCGACACCGTTACACAATTATTCCCTGCGAGTCCCTTCCCTTTCCCTTCCCGTTAGTCCCAGGGGAGTCCTCACGTCCTTGGAAGGTAGTCGCAGTTTACTCTCGCACGGGGATCGAGTGCAACAGAGACAGGGCGACGGGGCGACACACCAGCCTGTTGATATACCTGCTCTTATCCGCCGCTGCGACGCAGGATGCAGGTGCTTAGAAACGATCCGCAGAAACGCACAACGGAATAACCCCTTAATGAAATGATACGGCCGCTTCGCTTGGCCGGTCCGAGGGGCGGCAGCAGGCGGTCTCTCTCGCACTCATGGGGCGCCCCACGGGGGCGCGAGGGAGACAGAGTGACAACACGACGCCTCAGATTCGGCCCAGCGGGTGCTGCAAACAATGGTCGTTGTGACTCAGCGATTGCAGCAGAGTCGAAGGATCGCCCCGGTTCGCCTCGAGGTGATGTACTTTGCCTGCAGCTCCACGCCTTCGCAGCCTGACCAAGCCGAGCAGTCTTACGCTCCTTCCGCATCACTTTGATGCGACAGGACTAGACAGGACCCACGGGACCCCCTCGTCCTTCGAAACCCCGTCCAGGTAGGCAACCCTTGGCCTGGGAGGCACAGGAGCGCACCGGGTTGCCTACCCCCGAGTTGGCAGGCGCCCGAAGCCCCGTCCAAGTAGGCAATGCCTTCGCCTTGGCAGCACCGGAGCGCACCGGGTTGCCTACCCCCAGGTTCGCAGGCGCTTTCGCTTCAGGAACACACCACAAACGACGTTACTTTTGCGGTTGTTGGGGCACGCTGGCAACGCCGCGGGGGAGCGGGGTCCGCGTGCGCGCGCTAGCGGACGCGTGTCACCTGTCCGACAGAGGTGCCAACTGTCGCTCGCCATACGTGCCCCCTGCAACGACTTAATTGGACGCACATTTATTTCGGGTGCCTCGGTTGGCAGCGCTGTGACGAGCGGATAAAGGCGGGCCTGACATTAAGCAAGCCGTTAAAAATAATATATAGGGGAACCCGGGAAAATGCTTTAAAAGGTATGTGGTTCGGCCCATAACAAGTCGATTTTTCCGGGCGTGAGTGCGTGCACTGCTGCGGCCAGCAGCAAGCAGACACGGTGGTCTGCCAATAAAGGGCCGCGTCTCCACGGCCTGGGAACACCGAGAGGTCTTGAGGACGAGCCCGCCGAGGTGGGCGCGGCGGTGGACGCCGGCCGGCCGGCCGGTCTCTTGCTCGGCCCTCGGATCGGAAAGGGGGAAGGGGGGGGGCCTTCACTTCACTCCGGGGCCTGCAAGGCGTACCCGGCCCATCCTACTCGGCCCCCACCACCACCACCTCGCGGCCCTGACCTTGCATGACGTCACTCCTCGGTGGCCACAGGAACGAGTTTCAGGGACGGCGCGCCGCGGCCGAGGGGGGGGGGGGGGAGATACTCGCCGGACCCAGTCCTGGACCCCGCATCGCAACATTCAGCATCCGTCCGAAGCAATCCTCTCCATCCTCTCCCAGCGCCATGTGAATGGAATCCTCAACTTGCCGCCCTTCCACGCGGTTCAGGGACAAACGTGTCGCTTGGCTACACAAAAATATCCAAATTTCAAACTCTTTTTTTTTAATAAAAAAAAAAAAAATACTTTTTTTAAAAAATATATTTTTGGCGACTAAGTCCAAGCTGACGTCACGTCCACGGCGCGGCCCGAAGTCAGTGTTAGATTAGACGGAGCGGATGGCCAACATGTCAGGCTGCTTCCCAGCGACGCGCAAGTGCAACGCCCCCTGTAGCGCGCGTTGCGGCGCGTTGCGGCGCGTTGGCAGGTGGGGCGGCGGCACAGTGGGCCTGAAGACCGACGCAGGACACGGATTGGAATGGGGCTCATGGGGCTCCCGAGGGCGCCGCGCCGCCAAGCCGGTGGCTCCGCGAAGGGCTTCCCGAAGGTTTTCCCCAGCCGTAACACGACGGCCACCACGGGGCCAGAGAGCCGCATGCCGCATCGATTCTCGGCGTCCGCTGTCACGTGACTTCCACGTCGCAAATAATTAAATGTTAAGTTATTCAAAGTTATTTTTAACATTAATTATTTTCGACCGGAAGGAGGCGTCTGGGTCATAGGTCAACAATAAAAATTACCCAGGTCAATACCGTCGTGAAGAACCTGGTCACGTCAATTTTACTCCCACCGTTTTCGAGATATGCTCGAAAATGTGCAAAAAGGTGAAAAAATTATTTGTTCAGCTACGGACCCCTGCTCCATAGAGATTTGGCCGCCTGCGCCGGTCTTCTGGCCCACTGTGGGAGGGGGCGTCGCCGCGTGTAGCGCTGCCGTCGTGGAGCGTCGTGGAGGTTGCGGCGGTGCCGCTAGTCCCTGCTCCGCTCCCCGCTCCACTCCGCCGGGCCAGGCCGGGCCGAGTAGAGATTCAGTCGCTGCACCAGGCCGCCACAGGCCGCACGCAGGCCGGGCCGCCTCAGGACGCGCGCCCCCTCCGCCCCCCGCCCCCCGCTCAGTGTCGAGAAAGGGCACTTGGGTGTCTCCAACTCACAGTACGGTGTGCCAGTGCGACAGTCAAGAGCAGTGAGTGTTTCAGTCTGCGACCTGCGCCCCGTCCAGTGGATTACTTGGGATTACGACAAGTGCGTTCAGTGGTGTGTGGCAAGTCTCACGACTGGAGGAGAGTGGCGACTGTAAATTGCGGAGTGAATGAATGAGTGTCACAATGGTTTGAAGGAGATGGAAAGGGTGTGCCAAGGCTTCAGCGATACGAAGACAGGCCAAGCCTTACAACCTTAAGAAAAGGTTTCAGTGGATGTGACAGTATCAAGTTTTTGCAAGTTGTGCAATACGTTAAAGTAGTAGAGATTCTTACCTGGTATAGGGTTCACAACTTTGCTTTGAGGACCAGACTCCTTCGGGAACAGGGAATCAAGACCTTCGTCAGAATCCTGAAAGTAGAAAGTTATCCTTCAGTAATCGCAACACTAGCGAACCAAACAGAGATGTAAAAACCCACATGCTGACGCAAAACTTGACAGAGTGCTAGGGAATTACATTTGATTCCGGAAAAAGAAACACCAAAGTAAATTTTAATTCAGAACATTAAGTTGATTCATGCAAGAGCCTTTAGAGAAATGAACAGATCGGTGCTACACGCAGTGCGAGAGGTTAGGAACACAGTAGTGCGACGCATCAATGCGATAGTCTGAACGGAGAAACACCGTCCTCTGATAAGGTCGCCAACTCGGTCTCCAGTTGTCAAAACGAAAATGCCAAACGCTGCCCCTACTCACCGTAATCAGCAGATTGTTCTCCAGGATGGACGGGTCCACGTCGAGCAGCACCGCGTTCTTGCGGGACGCCATGGCATCGGATTCAGCAACGCCGAACTCTCGTGGACTGTTCTATTGACCAAGAATTAATTTGCAGGAAACTGTCGGTTAACGTCTCGTTCGGCCGGCCAAATCCTTCTGCTCGTCTCGCCGCACCACAACCCGAAAGGATATTATTATATGCACCAGCGCTGGTGCGAACAAGGCCCACAGCGTTATACACACCAGCCAGTTCGGTGCGGATAAGAGGAGAAACGTTATGCGCCCCAGAGTGATCCCGGGCCGGGATCACTGGTGCATATAATATTCATTTCATTAATATGCCCCAGCTGGTGTGCTTAAGAGCAAAAATGTTATGCGCCCCAGCTGGTGCAGATTAGACCGAAATAGTTATATGCCCCGGCAGATGTAGTGGATACCTATGCATTTAAATCACAATGGCTGATGAATTTTGTCATTCACTACATTTCAGATCCGTCCAGTCCAGATTCCGTCCGTTCAAAATAACGGTCACTTAGCGGGTTAGCGCAGAAGTATGAAAAATTTATTCGTCTGGTGCAAATAACGTTTCTAGTGTTGTGCACACCAGCTGGTGTACGTTGTGACCAACGCGTTATACGCCCCAGCCAGGAGACTGGATCATCTTAAATCGTTTAAATCAAAAACATTTCGCTTCTAATTTCAATTTATCCCAATTTTAGTTATTGAGCTGGAGTCAGGCATGGCATGTATGATCATGAGTCAGGGTAGGGGAAGTCTACTCTCCAACGCATTCTGCCCCACCGAGACTGTGGCACCATCTGATCCACTGCATCTGCCGGGGCATATAACTATTTCGGTCTAATCTGCACCAGCTGGGGCGCGTAACATTTTTGCTCTTAAGCACACCAGCTGGGGCATATTAATGCAAGGAATATTATATGCACCAGTGATCCCGGCCCGGGATCACTCTGGGGCGCATAACGTTTCTCCTCTTATCCGCACCGGAGCTGGGGTATATAATAGGATCCAACACGAAAACAACAACAAACTTCAGCAACGTTCTCGTCGTTTGTTTCTGGATCGTCGTTCAGCATTGCGCCGCTAGAGGGCACAGCAGCAAAGATGGCGGACGAAGGGATGGACGCCTTCTGCGGCTCGCCGTTCTGGGTAAGATTTTCCCGTTTTCCAGTGTCATAGGGCGGTATTTCAATCAAGTTATGACTTGATATTTTCCTGAGATGTCAAAGCAACGAATAGGCCTCGAGCCAAACCGTCTACTGAAGTAATTTGCGTGTCTGATGCGCCGTTGAAGCCCGTCCGTTGTGACGAGGTTGTCCTCTCACAAGCCGCAATGTTAAACTAGCGGATATTTTTCAGAATATCGAAAGTCATCTCACGCAGGGTCTGTCTTTTGGAGAACCGGTGCCCTTTGATTGAAATTTGATCAGTCCGTATTTTTGGTTTGATTGTGGAGGTTTGGTACGGGTGCCGGATAGGCGACCCTTCCTTCATGTCCTATACCTGTTGGAATTTGTCCTATCAATTTCAATACCTCATGACTTGTTCTGACTTTCCCCAATGATCTTTTTTCTAAAAAGAATTCTTCACCCTTGAAAGCGTTGAGGACAATTCTCTTATACATTTTTTTTCTTGCAGAATGCAACCAGAACATGGGAGACAGAAGATCCTGATTTCACAAAATGTTTTGAAAAGACAGCCCTAGTATGGGCACCCTGTGTTTTTCTATTTGTATTTGCTCCTTTAGAAGCATATTACATACTTAAAAGTAAAAATAGGGATGTACCATGGAACTGGCTGAATATTGCAAAATTGGTAAGTTATTTCTGGACATTTGTATATAATATTATTGTTTGTTTGCCTCCGTCATTGTTTGTTCACTATACTTAATTATGTCTTCTACTCCTATACAGGCTATTACAGCTATTTTAGTTGCTCTCTCTATAGGAGATATGGGAAATGCTGCACACCGGAGTGGCAATGGATTAGAGGTGTATTCTGTGGATTTCTACACTCCCCTAATAAAGATAGCTACATTCGTAAGTTGTCCCAACTACCTTCCTTTAAGTTTTGAATCGTTTTTTTCCCATTAAATCTGTATTATTCTTGTGTTTCTTTCTAGCTTCTTAGTGCTGTACTGCTGCTTTACAACCGGAAACATGGTATTTGCAGTTCAGGTCTGCTCACATTGTTCTGGCTGTTTTTACTTATTTGCGGTATTCCACAGTACCGCACTGAGCTTGTGGAAGAACTGAATGAGGTACAATTTGACTTTGAAGTTGATTCTGTGGCAGAAACTGAGACTGGTTTCTATTGTTGACCGCTGTAACCTCCTCTTTCTCTGTGCAGCGACCAGATGATGCTAGAAAGCAGTTCCCATTCATAAGCTGCATGATCTATTTACCTCTAGTGTTTGCTATGTTCATTTTGAACTGTTTTGCTGATGCCGAGCCAAGGCAATTACATTACCCCAAGACTGAGGTAGATGCTTGTTTATTTTCCATTTAGTCGTGTTATGATTTCCTGTGCTTAGCAGGTCTGTATGATGTTTCTTCTAAATTTCAATATTTTTTAAAATACTTCTTTCCATTAGAATCTGTGCCCAGAACTTGGAGCATCATTCATCAGCAAACTCTTTTTCTTCTGGTTTGATCAATTTGCATGGAAGGGATTCCGCAATCCCCTTGAAACAAAGGACCTATGGTCGATGAAGCCTGAGGATGCCGCCAGTGAAATTATGCCCGTTTTCAACAAGTATTGGGAGGAGTCTGTACAGAAGTCCTCTGGGTAAGTTGATTTAAGTGTGATGTAATATATTTTGAACAAATGGCAGTAAAGGAAGTTTTGCTTAATAATTTGCTCATTGTAACAGCTTTGTGAAAATTTCTGTTTTGTTTTGCAGAACTCAAGAGGCACCTGGTGCAAAAGTTTCTTTCAGGAAGTCTTCTGGTAGTGTTGATTTGACTAGCACCACTAAGAGTTCTCCAAAGCAGGCCTCTGTGCTTCCTGCTATGTGCAAAGCCTTTGGACCTACGTTTCTGTTTGGAGCGGCCTTGAAGTTAATTGTTGATATCCTCACATTTGTCAGTCCTCAAGTTCTCAAGTAAGTGTGTTGCACAATAATGGTGGTGTGTAAAAAGTGTATGATGTTTTATTATTTGTCAATGTCTCACTCACATTTTCTTTAGGTTACTTATCGGTTTTGTGGGGGGAGAAGAACCGCTCTGGAAGGGCCTTTTATATGCCTTTGCTATGTTACTCACTGCCATGATCCAAACCTTGTTCCTGGCTCAGTATTTCCATCGCATGTTTCTTGTTGGAATGCGTATCCGGACAGCTTTGGTCTCTGCCATCTACAGAAAGGTAAGATACATGAGCTTTTCTAGGATTCGTAGCATTCATCAACAAACTTTTTCATTTTTTCTTCTTGTTGCTCTTAGGCTCTTCGCATGTCGAACAGTGCCCGGAAGGAATCCACTGTCGGAGAAATTGTGAATCTTATGTCAGTTGATGCGCAACGCTTTATTGATCTCACAGCGTACATTAATATGATATGGTCTGCGCCCCTCCAGATTGCTCTAGCATTGTACTTCCTTTGGGAAACTTTAGGTGTGTTCCCTTTGCTAAACTTCCATTTTTATTAATGCTAGAATTTAAATAATGAACACCACCTCTTCTTCCTTCAGGGCCATCTGTACTAGCTGGTTTGGCCGTCATGATTATTCTTATTCCCGTGAATGGTGTTATTGCCAGCAAGGTGAAAAACTTACAAATAACTCAGATGAAGTACAAGGATGAACGTGTAAAGCTGATGAATGAGGTATGCTACTTAATTTTTGGCAAGTATTTCAAGCTGGGGATTTGGCTTTACTAGTAATATTGAACCTTTATTCACTCTCAGATTTTAAGCGGTATGAAAGTACTTAAGCTGTATGCCTGGGAACCATCATTTGAGGAGAAAATCCTCAAGATTCGTAACAAAGAAATACGAGTGCTTAAAAGTGCTGCGTACTTAAATGCTGGAACTGCTTTTATTTGGGCTTGTGCGCCTTTCTTGGTAAGTTTTTATAGGGCCAGGATCATATTTCTTTTTTTATATATTGGATTTAATTTTTGTTGTTACTCCATTGTGCCATAACCATGATTCTACTTTCCCTCCAATGATTTACAGCTCCTTCAATATTGTCAAATTTGAGGAAGGTTCAACTTTGCTGCTGTTTCTTTGACCTTTGAGTTTACAGATGCTGCGTTTGGCTGGCTGTCCCTGCTGCTAACATAGTTAAACTTGAAGCAAAAAGTTAATTTAATTTAATTTGAAGCTCTTTGCTAGCACACTTGGTTTGGAAATTTCTCATTTGGGTTTCATGTGAAGCCTTAGTCTTACCATTTTATTTGTGGTGTCAATTTAAAAAAAAAAAAAAAAAAATTAGAAAGAAAAGGTGTTTTGCTTTTTGCTTGAAGTTTTTGACTGCTTTAAAGCCATCTGATCTTTTCAATGCTTGATTCTTATAGATGCTGAAGTCCCAGATCCTGGCCACTATTAACATTTTCACTCTTTTCAAGGTCTTATTTAAGTGTCATGTTTGTTTAATTATCATCTACGCTGCACTGAATTGGATGTTTCTTCATTCAGTCTACCTTTCTTTTTTTGCCTGTCCTTTGGATTGAATATGTGTAAACATGTGTTAGGTTTCAATGTTAACTTTTGCGTGCTACGTCCTGATAAACGACAGCAACACTCTTACACCTGGAAAAGTGTTTGTATCTATAGCATTGTTTGATATCATGAAAGTGCCTCTTGGCCTCCTGCCCCTCATAATAGTGTTTACGGCCCAGGTGAGCCTAGCAAAGTCTCTCTTCTAGTCAACTTTTTATTCTCTTTCAAATTTGGAGTATTATCTATCTATTTATGCTTACTTACAAGTCTGCATGAGGGTAGGCCTTTCTAAAGTTCACCAGTTATTTATCTGCAAGGTGGTGGTTTCCTACTTTAGCCATGTGATGGGTTGTGGTGGCTGCGCTAGATGACAGAAAGTTGTATAGGTCGTTCACTTAAGTCCTCCTTCTCCCTTTTTCAGAGGTTCCAGGTCGAAAATTATTTCTTCCTCCCTTTTTGGGTATCAGCATATTTTCTAGTTTCATTTATTACGTGCCATTTCTAGTGATGTTAGATAATTTGGAAATGTTCTTCTGCAGTTTGAAAGTTCTCAGCTTATTGCTGCATTTTATCTGCTGTGACGCTGCTCTTGTGCTCGGTGCCAAGGTGTTAATTTGCTGTCTTGTGCTACCCTGTGCCACCCAAGCTGCAGCTTTCAATATTGAATTTGGTTATAAAGCTTTCTTTATATCTGCTTTGTCACATAGGTTTCTCTTGTGTCCTTCGCCACGTATGTTCTTCTCGACGAGAAGAACATTTTGGACTCTGAAAAGGCATTCGTGTCTCTTTCACTTTTCAATATTTTGCGGTTTCCATTGTCAATGCTACCTATGATGATTTCAAACTTAGTTCAGGTAAGACAGAGTATAAAAGTGTTTGAAAGACTAGTAATTATTTTATTCAACAATACAGTATAGTTTGGAAGAAGTAGCCACAGAATAGCAAGTCAGCGTCACCATTTTAAGTTGGGTCTTCTCTACTCGGATCATCTCCCCCTGGTGGTGGTAGCATGGAAACGATATCGGAGTCGCTGCTTCTCATTAATTGGATGAGGGGCTTTCACTGCCCACTTACTTCATGTCAATGCCAATCAATATCAAGCTGAAATGTACTTTTCTTTTTATCAAAGCTATTTGATTGAAATGGGGAATGGTTAAGGGAAATGGATCTGGTTATGCAAGTGAGGTGATGATATATCTCTCTTCGCTTTGCGCATCAAAATTAACAGTTTTGGATTATTATTATTATTATTATTATGAAACATATTAAGTGGACTGTCTCCTTAACATTTTTCACAAATTACATTATTTTATTCTGTGGTTTAGGCATCCGTATCCATTAAAAGAATCAATAAGTTTATGAACTCAGAGGACCTGGATCCAAGCAATGTGTCTCATGACGACAAGGAAGGTGAGCGGATGATTAGGGGTTAGCACCTGCAAGTATTTTCTGTTTGAGCCTTTCTGTATGCACTTTTTGTTTTGTTTCTAGATTGCCCTCTTGTTATCGACAACGGCACCTTCTCATGGGGCCCAGAGGAGCCAGCTACTTTGAAGAACATCAATTTCAAGGTGAATGAAGGAAGTCTTGTTGCTGTTGTTGGATCCGTTGGCTCTGGTAAAAGCTCCCTGGTATCTGCACTGCTTGGAGAAATGGATAAAATCACTGGACGAGTTAACACAAAGGTAGGTCCCATCGTACTTTCTTATATTTTTTTCTTATTTGTGGTCATTTAAAACATTTTGTCTCATTTTGATTTTTTAGGGAACAGTAGCATATGTACCTCAGCAAGCATGGATTCAAAATGCCACATTGAAGGACAACATCTTATTTGGCCAACCAGCTGACAACAGTCGTTATGTCAAAGTTGTTGAAGCTTGTGCTTTGAAATCAGACTTTGATATGTTGCCTGGAGGTGATCAAACTGAAATCGGAGAGAAGGTGAGTCACTACCTCATACACCCTGAGATTCTTTGACCGTTGCTTGGCTGAGTGTAAAATGGTTATGAAATTGTTTCTCAGGGAATCAACCTTAGTGGTGGGCAGAAACAACGAGTGTCTTTGGCTAGAGCTGTATACAATGATGCTGAAGTTTATTTCCTTGATGATCCTCTGAGTGCTGTGGATAGCCATGTTGGAAAGCATATCTTTGACAATGTTATTGGACCCAGTGGTTTACTTAAGAAAAAGGTAGGCCATGATTGTTTGTGTCTTTATTATTTTATCTATCCCTGTGATAGTAAGATGAATGAATTCTTTGGATTAGGTGCTTCAAGGTTTTTGTTTTTTATGGTTTTGCAGACACGAGTTCTTGTTACCCATGGCATCACTTTCCTGCCAGAAGTGGATTTGATTGTTGTACTGAAGGAGGGTGAAGTGTCTGAAACTGGTACTTACAAAGAACTTTTGGAGAAAAAGGGTGCCTTTGCAGAATTCCTCCTTCATCACTTGCAGGAAAAGTCTGCTGATGGTGATGTTGATGAAAGTATGCATTATGTCTTGTTACTTTTTTTCCTGTCTTACTGTGTAGATTGAGTGCAGAATATATTTTATGTCGCATGTTGACTGTCTTTTAGATCTGGACGAAATCAAGGCCCATCTCGAAGGCATTCAAGGTGTAGAAGAGCTTAAGAAAGAAATCATCCGACAGAAGTCGCGTGTATCTGAAAGTGACACTGGTTCTAATGCTGATAAAGTCTCGCTCACTGGCTCTCTTAAGAGGTACTTTTGCTTTCCATGATTTTCTGACCAAGCTCATAATATTTCCAAGCAAGCTTTAACAGTCCTGACTTCTTTCAGGGCTGGGTCAGGATCAAGTGAAGGTCTTCGACGCCGACACAGTAGTGAGCCCAAGGAACCAACTCCTCCTCAACAGGATGCTGCCAAGGGAGAAAAACTGATTGAGGCAGAGAAGGCAGAAACTGGAAGTGTAAGTTGGCTTTGGATTATTGGCTACTGAATAGTGGCAATTTAAGTTGTAACTTATGTGGCTTCGACTCCATATTCTCCACAGGTTAAGTGGCGTGTGTATGCTCACTATTTGAGGAGCATTGGTTTGCTCCTATCTGTTGCCACTATCATTCTCAACATGATCTTCCAAGTAAATATAACGCATTAGTTTTATAATTTTTGTGGTCGCTACTTGATTTTAAACAGTTTTACTAACTGAACCTTTCTTGGCAGGGATTTTCTATTGGTTCAAATGTGTGGTTGTCTGTTTGGTCCAGTGATGATTCAATGAAGAATCTAACAGGATCAGCATACACTGGAAAACGTGATATGTACTTGGGTGTATACGGAGCATTAGGTTTTGGTCAAGGTAAGAATGATGTCTGATTTTATCCTACCTCATCGTAATTGTAAAATTTGAAGAAGTTTGTTTTCTTTCAGCGTTCAAGGATTTGCGTCTTGTCTATTTAACCTGAGTTTCTACCGTTTTAGATGAGGAGTGTTCACACTGAGTGCATCAACAATCTTAGTTCTGTAGCTTTATCTAAGCATGCTGACATGTTTTTTCTTCTACTTTTTTTTTCTTTTTTTTTTTTTTAGAGTAAATTTATCTTGACTGGTATTTTATACTCCAAATTGATATTTTCATAACATTGAATTTGCAGCACTTTCCTTCATGGTTGGTGGCATTACATTTGCCTTGGGCTGCATTAACTCCTCAAGCCGACTTCACAACGACATGTTTACCCGAATAATGAAGAATCCTATGTATTTCTTTGACATAACGCCAGTAGGACGCATATTAAATAGGTTTGCTAATGATATTGATTCAGTTGACAATGTGTTACCTCGAAATTTGCGGAGCTTGCTGACCACAGGCTTTACGGTAATCAAGTGATGTTCTTTTTCTGAAGTTAAATTATTGTCTTTGTGAAGTTGATTGTGTTGTTTTATTTATATATTTGTGGTGCCAGCAATGCTGCTGTGTTAAGAATACTATGTCCATGTCAGCAAGCTTTATGATGTTGGGCTTTTTGTTTTGTCATATACCTGTGCCTGATCATTCAAATCATTTTGACCTCTCATGTGTTTGTGTCTTGTTGATTTTTAACTGTTGATTTCATTACTATTCCAGCATTTGTGGTGTTATTCAGTGTGGTGACACTTGCTTTGGGTACTCTTCGTGCTGCCGCAACCCTCCATTTACAATTATTGCAGAACATTCTTCGATGCTCTATGAGTTTCTTTGATACAACACCAGTTGGTAGAATTATCAACCGGTTTGGCAAAGATGTCGATGTCCTAGATAACTCAATACCTGTTTCAATACGTGCTTGGATTAACTGTCTCTTCTCGGTAAATTAAGGCTTCTTCATTTCAAAATTCAGTGTGGATTTCTTTTAATTTACATTTTATTTTGGCATGACTATTTGTATGTATATTCTAGCTTTTGATACTCACACTCAATGGATGATGAAGCATGTTTAGGCACTTTTAGAGTCTATATTTTGCTTTTCAATTTTCTCAAGTTTTGACCGTTGAAGGAAAGGTTCACTGCAACAACTGATAAGCCATATCAACTAGTGCAGCTTCTGTAGAGACAGACCAAGCCGTAGTTGCATTAATGATGTGTTCACCCTTTTTTCTTTTTTAGTGGCTTCTGGAATGTTAAGTGTTCTAATTGTGTTTTCTAAAGGATTTTGTTTGTTCATTTACATGATGACTGTGTGTTTCACTGTGTTTTCCTTGGAATGCTTTGCAGTTGTGACAGTGTTGCTAGCATCACTTACAACTTTTGTTGGGACTTTAAGTGCCGCAAAAATCCTCCACCAACACATATTATACAATGTGATGCGTACACCTGTGTCATTTTTTGATATTACTCCTGTGGGACGGATTCTCAACCGGTTGACAAAAGATGTAGATACTTTGGACAATGTTTTGCCAATGACTCTTCGTGGCTGGGCTAACTGTTTCTTCTCGGTACGTAACAGTCAAGGAAAAGAATTCATAATAGGAATATCATTGATCTGACTTGTAGGTTCTGAAGTTTTGATTTGTTAGAACTGAGCTAAAGTTTTGTACACTCCCAATAAAATAATGTAGAATAATAATAGGGAAAAAAAAACGGAAGCTTCACTTATTATGTACAAGATCACAGCCTTCAAAATATTATTGTTTCAATCTAGGTTTAATTTTTATTTTTGGTATCAGTTGAATCTAATATTTGGTGCACGTACTGTAGTAAAATGGTCAGTCTTCAATTAAAGGTCCTCCATTATGTGATTCAGCACTATTAACAACATATTTCAGGTTGCGGGTTAAATTGTTAGCTAGATATCCTTTCATCCGCATGGGTGTTGCGTGCTCCCTGTGCTTCTTTAATTTACCATCTTCCTTAATATCCTCTCTCTCTCTTTCTATTCAGCGTGAAGGAGTTTCCGATGCTTTTGCCCTGCTTTTCCAGCATAGTTTTATAAAAACTATTGTCCAGCTGGTCCCTACAACCTATAGTTTACCTACTGCTGAACCAAAGTTTTGGTTGAGGAACGTTCATAAACCATATCATGTAAACTGAATAAGTAAAGGGATGGGGGTGGTGCCTCCACCACCATTATAGGAGTCCTAGAGGGGCAGCTAAAATGTGGCCATATGTTCATAACATGGTTTATGAGCGATCCTTTGATCCTGTTGATAATACAAAGCATGTAATGGGCAGTAGGTAGCATTCGTTAGATTCTTAAATCATACTGAAGACTTCATGGTATCCAGTTGGTTTGTTTAGCTCCTTCACTCCTCTTGTCTTGAAACTTGTTTGAAGTTTCCAGGGTTTGTTGAAATTATTATTCCTTATCCCTCATGCCTCAGGCACATGTGTTGTGAAACTAGTCTCAGACTACGTAAAGCTTCCATAGGTCTCATTTGCTTTCTAAGAGCTATCTAGTGAGACAAAGGAGAGAAAGTGTTGTATTCAACTAATTTTGTATTTTCAGAAATCTATGGAAGCTTATTTATTCATAGAGTTGAGCTTGTTGTGATGTGTGGAATCATATGAGCATTTTTAGTCCATTGGTTTGCCATACCTGGCCATCATTTTTCTCTTGTTGCACAGTATTACCCTAAAAGGCATCACACAGGTGTTGCATAAAATGAACACTGGGGATGATTATGGGACACAATAATTTGTACCATGTTTGCCAGTCTGCTTGAAGCTTTTTAGAAACCAGATTACACGTAGAAAAATAAAAACCCTCATCAATAAATTAATTTGAAGCAATCAATCTTCTTCCTTAATGTTGTCATGTCATGTCATGATTTTGTCTCTGAAAGCCATTGTTGTTGTTGTACCTTGTCCAAAATGTTGACCAAAAATTATTTGAATGTTGCAGTGCTTTCTGTTTGCTTCTCAAGCATCACTTTAAGTATTGGAACTATAAATGCAGCCACTATTTTGCACCATCATTTACTCCAAACCATCATCCGCCTCCCCATGATGTTCTTTGATGTTACACCTATTGGCCGTATCCTAAGCCGTTTCTCTACTGATGTCAACACCCTGGATTTGACGATGCCGGGAATCATTCAGATGTTTCTCCCTGGCTTCTTCAGGGTACCAAAATAACTTTTCTTTTAAAATTTAGATGGGCTTTTTATGTCATTGCATGATTTTTTATGGTTACTCTTTTCCACTTTCCTAATGCTTTTTTCAATCACCTTCATGCCTCCATCTCATTAGTGTAATCTTGGTGATGGTGCGTGTTGTTTTTAAATGGATAGTTTTTTGTGTGCAAAATTTTATTTTGCCACCAGTGTGGCAAAAGTTCTGTGTTCTCTTCAGCATATGTTAAATTAGTTTCATGAGCATTTTGCCAGAACTCAGTAAGTCTGTATTAGCTCTTCGATACAATTACTGTACAACACTCATTCAAAACTCCTAGGCTCGATATAAGCATGGTTTGTTTTGTGTGGATGACTAAATCAATTCATGTGACCTTGCATGAATGTGTATTGCTGCATTATTACTTACTTCAGAATGACCCAATTGACTTCTTTCTTTTAGTTGGTGGTTGGGCCTCCTGCCAATTTTTGATCTATAGGACATCATCATGGGCCTGATACCTTGTTCCGAGAACCGTTGAATGTTTCAGAAATCTCTTTTATGTGGGGAAAAAAACCTGTGGTTGGTTTCTTATTTCAAAATTGGATAGAAAATGTGCATTTACTTCTTCCTGAAGCTAAATGAAGGTTGATCGAACAAATGAATTGTTTGCCAACTTAATGCTCTGTTCCCTGTGCCTTTTCTTAGTTGGGGGCACAGTCAGGCTTCACTTTCTGTTAAAGTCTGTTAAACAAATTGTAACTGTCATTGATGTTTGATAGTTAACCTCATCCCCCTTCTCCTGCCTGAGACCCACTTTTGTTTGGCACTGTGCCTCTCACTTTAAGAACATTCCAAGTAAAGCTGAAACTTAAAACTTGGTTCATTTTCTGTTTAATGAGAAATGCTTTGCCAAAGTTTTGGAAATGGAAGTGTGTATTAATGTTGGTTCATTTTACTTAATGTTATCAGGCCTAGGTGTTCTCATGACTGAATCTGTCCCTCGCCTTGGATGCGTGCGAGCTTGTAAGAAATTACATATGGTTCTGTTAGGAGGCATTTTTCATGCTTCACTCTCATTTTTTGACACAACTCCAAGTGGCAGAATTCTGCAACGCTTTGGAAAAGATGTTGATGTTCTCGACAACTCTTTGCCTCAGAACATAACGGATACAATATACTGTCTATTTGAGGTAAATTTGTTGTTCTCTGGGTTTGCTTTTCTCTTGCTTTGGTGAATCACTCTTTCGGTTCTGCTTTGTTATGAAACAATGTCTTAGTTTGGATCCAAATAAGTCCATTAGAAGTTCTTGTACCTACCTTCTATTTCAAAATTATGTCTTCCTTAAGAAAGAAAAGAGAATATGGGCCAAATTTTGATGTGTTTTGTAGTCTGGGAATGGGCCAAAGTAGATGATTTCTACTTTGTACTGTTTAAGGGTGTTGGTATGCTGTCCTTACAATGCTTTCAAATCTATATATTGAACATGTTTGCCACGTCTTTGCCTGTAATTGTGCCGTGCCAATTTCACTTGTCCAGTGTTATGTTGATACAATTTTCTATTCCTTTTTGATCATTACCTGATGTTTAGGAAATGTTTCAGCCTTTTACTATAGTTTGTCTGTGACTAGCAGGGTGGTTATAGGCAAGCTGCACTTATTTTTGCAGCTCTTTTCACAATCTCAATAGAAGTAGTTCCTTCATTAGGATGCCTTTTTGCGGCCCAGAAATTGCATAATGAATTCTTAAATATTTTCCACACGCCCTTGTCTTTTTTTGATACTACGCCCATCGGGCGCATCCTATCTACTTTTTCAAGAGATATTGATATTTTGGACAATTGTCTTCGAGCTCAAATAATAGACACAATTTGGTGCTCAATAGAGGTATGTTAAACTTTCTTGCTCCTGGCAAGGGTTAGCTGTTACAAAATGTGCGGGTCAGTTTGAGTAAGTTTATTGGTTGGACAGTATGTTTACAAATCTCATATACTCTCTGAACAGCATGTGTTCTCACTAGAAATAGCAGTCTGCAACAGTTCGAAAGTTTTTGTCTTTTAATTGTGGTGAAAAGTAAACCTGTTGCCTTCAAAGAAACCCTCAGTGTATCACCTACATCCTTCATTTACATTGTCATCTGCGTAAAGCATATTATCTTATTTCTACCACTTCTGCATGCAATTTTCGTCATAGTACAACTGTGTCAGAACCAACCCCATATCTTATCTTACATTTAAGGATTAGTGAATTATTAGTTTCAAAGAGGTTCCACCCTTTTATGCTATCATCTGCTCAGTAAACCGGTGGGGAGGGGATAACTTGTCTCAGTAACTAAAATACCATGTGTGGTGTGTCATTTGCACATGAGATGATGCATGCTTTTCACTCTTGTAATTTTGCTTTAGTAGTTCAGTTCCATGTTGTGATTGTCTTGCTTCTTGTATCTTGTTGTACTTTTCTTTTTACTAAATTCTGTATTGTTATGGTTGGTGTTGTAGTTTGTTTGTGTAAATTTTTATCTTTTGTTTATTATTATTATTGTTATTATTATTATTAACACCATTTTTAAAAAATTATTTCAATTCCATTTGAATATTAAGAATTGATATACATAACATATTTTTATGTCAAATGGAACTATAGATCCAAATTTAATTTTACAGGTCATAGCAACACTGGTTGTCATCAGTTACAGCACACCAGAATTTATTGCTGTGATTTTGCCAGTTGGCCTTCTGTATTACTTTGTTCAGGTGTGTAGTACTTATGTACTAATGTACTAGTGTACTGATTGATTCATTCCAAATCTAACTTTGTCTCTGTTATTTCTCCCAGCGCTTTTATGTAGCAACATCTAGGCAGTTGAAACGGCTTGAATCAGTTTCGAGATCTCCCATCTACTCTCATTTTGGTGAAAGTATCACAGGTGAGGTCTTTTTGGCAGTTCTGTATTGATAATAAAAATAATGCTATTTTAAATGTGCTTAATTTATTATTCCTTTTTCTTGTCTCAAGGTGCTCCTTCTATTCGAGCGTATAATGTCGTCAACAGATTTGTTAATGAGTCGGAGGAGAAAGTCGACTTCAATCAAGTCTGCTTCTTCCCCAGCATCATTGCTAACAGGTATATTGTATAACCATTGCCCTCCTCTCAGCTGTGTTTTGTTGTATTTTTTGACCTTTTTGTAGTTTGACTTTTCAAGACTAAAACCCGTTGTAGTTCAAGATCATAATGTTTTGTTCTAGGTGGCTTGCTGTGCGTTTGGAAATGGTTGGAAACTTCATTATATTCTTCGCTGCTCTTTTCGCTGTGTTGGGACGTGAATCCATTAGTGCTGGACTTGTGGGATTATCCATCAGTTATGCACTCCAGGTGATAATTAATCTCAACATTAGTAATGTTGTCCTTTATTTCATTTGTCATCAACTTTTTTAATGTATGTGTTGTTTGGCTGTCTTCAGATCACTCAAACCCTGAACTGGCTGGTGCGAATGACATCAGATGTTGAAACTAACATTGTCGCTGTGGAGAGAATCAAAGAGTATGGTGAAACACCTCAGGTGTGTGTTAAGTTGGTCTTCAATTTTATAATGATGAAATTTTAAGTGACTGTCAAGTTCCATTTTAAAAACAGTATAATACCATCCATTTCATTTTCAGGAGGCAGCTTGGGAAAATACTACCACTGTAGTTGAGGCAAACTGGCCTCGAGATGGTAAAGTTGAGTTCAAGGACTTTGAAGTTCGTTACCGAGAAGGTCTTGACCTGGTTTTGAGGGGAATTAACTTCTCTGTGAAAGGAGGAGAGAAGGTAATGAAGGAAGTGAACTGATCCAAAGTGCCACTTTAAGGTGGTCTTCTACTAAATAATTTTGGGTTGCTCCCTTTCTCAGGTGGGCATTGTCGGAAGAACTGGTGCAGGAAAGTCATCACTGACTCTTGCATTGTTCCGAATCATTGAGTCAGCTGGTGGTAAAATTACAATTGATGATGTGGACATCGCGAAGTTGGGACTGCATGCTTTGCGATCCCGCTTGACCATCATTCCACAGGACCCAGTCCTATTCTCTGGATCATTGCGTCTTAATTTAGATCCATTTGGTTCCTTCAAAGATGAAGAAGTTTGGAGGGCTTTGGAACATGCCCACCTGAAGACTTTTGTGAAGGGACTCGCTGCTGGCCTAGAACATGAAGTCAATGAAGGAGGAGAGAATTTGAGGTAGGGCCTCCGCTTGAGCCTTCCTACTAAAGTGCAGTTCTTTTTGTCATGCTTAATGTTTATGGTCTAATTCTCCCTCTATATCCATTGCAGTGTTGGGCAGCGACAACTTATCTGCTTAGCACGTGCTCTGTTGCGGAAAACGAAAGTTCTCATTCTTGATGAGGCAACTGCTGCTGTTGATCTTGAGACGGATGATCTGATCCAGGTATAGCTTGTTTTGTTTATCTTATCTCTCTGTCTCTCTCCTTTATTTATGTAAATAAATCTGTTGTAAATTGTAATATTATTATTTTTTTTTTTTTTTTCAGAGAACTATCAGAGAGGAGTTCAAAGATTGCACAATTTTAACAATTGCACACAGACTCAACACTATCATGGACTCAGACAGGTAATTTTTTGTCTCAGAATTGCATGTAGATTAATATTATGTATTAAGAAGAGATGTCATGTTTCATGTTTCCTCTCTTTTTCTGTTTCAGGGTTCTTGTTTTGGATCAAGGAAAAGTTGTGGAATACGAGTCCCCAGATGCTTTATTACATAAGAAATCCTCAATATTTTATTCAATGGCAAAGGATGCTGGTTTGGTTTGAATGAACTGCCTTCAAGAATCCTGAGCGTACATCAAACATGGTTTATTCCAAATTCAACGGTGCATATACTAATAATCTCCCTTGAATTGGTACAACTTTATAAATTAGTTCTTTGCACTCACTGCACTATAATTTGAGACAAATGATAGTCTCTGTATCATAATATTACAAAACCGTAAGTGTTCTCCTTTCTCTCCATCTTGGAAAGTTTATTTTACTGTCTTTTTGCCTAAAATGTGTTTGTAAATTTAAAATGACACAAAATGGTTATGGGTACTGCCGAATTTCGAGGCACAGCTTTAATCTTGACTACCAATATTACTGAATCATGAAACTTCTTCTTTGAAAAGAACAAAACTTTTGTACTTATTTAAAAAAATTTGCTTGTGTTCATTTTTTTAATGAATTGTAGTATAGTACTTCTCTGACACATAAGTGTTGAGAAAGAAGAAAGAGGTCTGATGATTAACTAAAATGTCAAAAGATTTTTCATCCGAGTGAAACAAACATTGTTTGTCTGTGGATTCTCAACTTGTCTTTCACTTTATCTTCACCTTTGAAAGACTGGCCATGCACAGTATTTTCTCCTCCCAGAACTGTTTTCTTGATATCTACGGATACTAAATGTTCTGAATGCTAGAATGTAACTTTTTTTCTCTCTTAAGACTCAAGTTGTTATAGAATGGATGATTGTGTGTGCCTTTTAGTTTAAGATTCTCATAAGTGCTGTTGCTAGTAAAAAGGAGGGAAGTTCACATTTTATCACATTTGAGATTCACTGTCTCTTATATTTTTTAAAAATGTATTTTTTTTAACAAAGTACAAATATGTTTTAGATTAACTGTTGTCGTTTATCTACTTATTTCCTCATTCATTTTTTCACACTATCTGATAGATTGGTTCCTATTTGGAGTAGGATGGGTCCATACTTTCTGCTGTCTTTTTACTTAAATATTTTACTCAATTATTAATTTTGAATAATATGATACAAATCTTGTTTAAGAGAATTATTATAATGGTTGAACTTCAAGATATATTGACTCTGCTCATCGTAACTGTGTCTAACTTGTATTAGTGTAAGTTCTCTTATGCTAAAATGTCCTTCAGATATAATTTTGGCAGTTTGGGATCAGAGATGACTTGTACGACTGTAATGTTAGTACTCATATAAGTCTTAGGTGTTAGCAATTATTTCTTTGTACGGACAGACTTTCGAGTCAAGCCAACCAATTTGAGTTGTTTGCCTTGAATGATTTGATTCGTGTGTGTTTGAGAAGAAACTTGAGTTATTTTGATTGAACTTTAAACTGAGCAAAACATCTTTGTGGGTGTATTAAATATTGTGTACTAAATTTTCTACCTTGTGTCCAACTCTTGCCATTCAAAAGCTCAAGGGGTGTTTGTTTTTGTGCCTTTTCCTTATCCGTCCCCTTAACGTGCCTTAGTCAGCACTCCAATTGTCATTTTTTAAAATAAAAATAATTAAGCTTGCTTACTATGTCCTTCAATCAAATGAGAACAAAACTAACTATTAACATCTCACTTTATTAAAACATATGGGGAATAGAACATTTTAACAATATTAGGCAGTAGAGTAGCATGAACTGCCTTAACTTCATAGTCTTCATTATCGATAGAAATCCATTTTTCTACATCCTGTAAATGGAAAAATATTTATTGCATGAGGCTGTAGGTTACAAATTGGGAAAGTTCAGCAGCAAACCTTGATTGTCCAAATTAGATGACTACCTTTACGCCGGTTGGAATGTTGTTCTCTGTGGGATTATCAGTTGCATTGTCAATATGCTCCACTGCTCGGACTGGCCAAAGTTTAACCTCTTTCGCCAAAATTTTGCAAGGCCTTGACGGATCTTCACCCTTTTCTCTTCGCCATCCCTCCTTAACGAAATCATTGTAGCTTACATGTGCAGGTCCTAAAAGCACAAAAGTCACTAGAAAATGTGCAACAAAATTATATATAATATCAAAGCAGTATAGTAGCTTCTCTAGTACCAACCAAAAGAGACCTGGAGTTGAGGCACTTCATTGTGTTCTTTAGATACATTTGAAGAGCTAAGGGAAAAGTCTGAAGTAACGACATCCAACTTATTAACTGTACTGCAGTGTTCATTTACTTTTCCTTTATAGTCAACAGTGGGAACCATAGATCCTAAAAGGGAATGATTTATTTTTGAGAAAAGAAGTGGCAAGGCATATTTCTGATGGGAACACACAGGATTTACACAAACCTGGCTGCCTTTTTCCAAATGCACTCCACCAGGATTTACTTGGAGCTTGATCTGGATGCAGGTCTATTCTCTGTTCATAGCAGTTGGAACAACCCTCACACGGTGGACTATATTCCATGTTGGCCGCAACATTCCACGTGATAGTTTTTTCACCCTACGAGAAGGAGAGACAATTAAAACTTGAGGAAGTGTACTTTTGATCAACTTGAGAATGACTGAAACACAATACCTTCAAACCTGAAAAAATGTATGCCACATAGCCCCGGAGCCCTCCAAAGTACCAATACTTGTCTCGCCGGGCATTTGTATCCCTAAAGGCACCCCATTCCATGCCGGCCAGGCTGTACACAGGCTTCCCTCCGTCATTGCCATCTGTCTGCAATTAGAAACATGCCATTCATTGAGGTGCCAAAACAATAATTGGTAAAAATAGAAGAAGAAAACTATTATGAAGCCAAAGACTTACAGGGAGAACTTGGAACTTTATAACATCCAATGGTTTGGAAGCTTCAAGAATAACAGCCATTGTTGCCTCAGCAAGAAGCTTAATGCGGTCATGAGCACTCTGAGAAAACAGGTGTTTAGCAACAGTGTTGGTCTTGCCCACAGGCAAAACACCCAAAGGCATTTTTCTTGCCACATTGGTTCCATCTTCTCTTCTTAACAATCCTGTAACAGCCTAGAAAGAAAATAGAGGGCGTATATTTGAAGTAGAAGAAATGGAAACCATGAAAGCAGGTAGCAAACAAACCTCGGATAGAGTCCCATCACCACCTGCCACGACAATGGCATCTGTTGCTTCCTCTAATTTCTCAATTAATGTTCGTGCTTGACCTTCTTTTCCCGTAACTACCACATTGACACTCAATCCTGCAAGGTACAGTAAAGGAGCGCAATACTCTTCAAACTCTTTTCTAGCTTTCCTGAAAAAACATTATCAGATTGTTAGAACTATGAAATTACACTTGCACCTACTGTTTGCTTTTTTTTTTTTTCCCTATTGATTGAACAGTCTGTTGCACCTTACCGCTTGTTGGCGGCTGGATTAAGAATAACTGTAATGTGGCGGGGTCTACAATCCACTGGCATCGGAGCTTCACCAATGTCTCTAGCTGCCTCACAGTACGCTCTCATCATTTGACGGGATCTGCATCACAGAATCAAAATGTGAACAATCAGTGTAATTTTATTAATCAAACCAAAAAAAATAAAATCAAATGATAGAAAATGGAGGATTGAACCTTTAACAAGTGAAAACTAGATGTAATTACTCACTCATACGAATACATAAGGTAATCCACTCCATAGACGAGGGCAACAGTTCCAAACACCGATTTTTTCCAGTTATTTCGCAAAGTTTCGAAAATTTTTACAATCTTTGCCATTTTATTTAAGTGAAAATTCTTTAACCGGAATTAAAAAGTTGAATTAACAACGGACAAGGATCAACACAGCACACTTAACAGGGATCACAAAGGAGCAAACATAATGTAGCTTAAACAGAATTAAACACGGAAACGACTTAAAATACAAATTTAAAAATCCTAGCATAACCTACAGAACCAACATGGCACGAAGTGAATTGCTAGCAGCCGGTCGTCCCCCCACCCGCACCCCACCACTCCGACTCCCCAGGGAGGAAGGCGCGTCGAGGGGTGGGGGGGACGCGCCGACGGTGCTGCTAGCAATTCACTTATGGCACGGTTCATAAACAGACAGACGAAAGGAATGTGTTGGTGAAAACGAAAGGTTCCTATTTATGGATTGGAGGACACGCCACCCGAGGCTTCAAGGCCGGGCAGGTAATGAATGGTACTATTAATCAAGACCACTGTTTTTGGACACAATTTTATCATTTTCTGTGCATGGTAAGAAAGAGTATGAGACGCCTTAAGCAAGTGGCACCCCGAGAGAGACAGGGGCTTTTCGCGCTGTGACGTTGGTGGTCTTGTTGTGTTGATGTGTCGGTCTAGCAGTAGGCATTACGATCGGTTTTCTGATTGATTTTAGCGTACAACACTCTGAAGACGAAAATGGAAGGATCTTTGTTGGTATGTTTCTTTCTGTTGCCTGTGAATATGTTTCGTCCTCTTCCCTTCTCTCTTCAAATGTTTTGTGTTAAACTAAAATCTTAGGTTAAGGTCCTGCTGATTCATATGTCAAAAAATAATTGTCACATTCAATGAGCTTCAGCTCTTCAGGGTTTTACAATGGTCTAGTCAACTTTTATGCATGTCAATTGAACTATGAGTTTGGTCTTGTCTGTTTCAGGAACCAACGTTGTACGTTATCAAAGGCATGGTAATATTAGACAATGATGGCCACCGTGTTCTTGCAAAGTATTATGATAAAAATATATTTCCGACTGCAAAAGAACAAAAGGCATTTGAGAAAAATCTCTTCAATAAGACACATCGTTCAAATGCAGAGATCATTATGCTTGATGGCTTGACCTGTGTTTATTACAGCAACGTTGACCTTTTCTTTTACGTTATGGGCAGTTCGCATGAAAATGAGGTAATGACTGAAGTTGTTTTGCGATTCACATTAGACTTATGTCTCAGTGTAGAGAACAATGTCCTTTTAACTCTCTCATCTTATTTCAGCTGATATTGATGACTGCTCTCAATTGCCTCTATGATTCTGTTAGTAACATTCTTAGGAAAAATGTTGAAAAACGAACACTGTTTGAAAATTTGGACATTGTGATGCTTGCTATGGATGAAATTTGTGATGGAGGGTAAGTTGACTTCACAATGATCTAGTTTAGTTCAGTTCTCATGAAAGTGTATCTGTGCTCATGTCTCCACTTCACAATTTTATGTGTTCCCAGCATTATTATGGAGGCGGACTTCAAGGCTGTTCTTCAAAGGGTTGCACTAAGAACAGATGACATACCATTGGGTGAACAGACTGTTGCTCAGGTAGGCATTGCTCTCATTATAGTACCAAACGAAGGCAAAATCCAACTGTTCTTGTGTGAATCACATGTCGTTGCTTTTTCCCCCTTAGGTACTACAATCAGCCAAAGAGCAATTAAAATGGTCTCTGTTGAAATGACCTCATAGCCTTCCTGGAAGCCAATCTGTTTGGATTCATCCTATATTACAAGTGTATTAAATATGTAATCAATATTTTTAAAATTTATAATTAATTACTATTGAAAACTTGTTCCTTTTTTCTTCCATCCCTAAATGTGATGTATGTAGAAGGTAATTTTGAAATGATACTCTCATTTCTTGGATTTTGTCCTATTTTCATTTCAAATAATTCTGACCAAACAAATTGCAACTAATTATCTTATGACATGAGAGTCAGAAAGAAAAAAAACAACTATTAACATGAAAGAACCAGCTGAAAACCATATATTACACATTTATGTATCAACAATTTACAATGCTTCTAAATAAAAGACTGGTGCAAAACTTTGTCAAAGACTTAGCTCAAATCTCCATCAAAGATACCCTGAGTAGATTGGGTGGAAACCTTTTCCTTCGAATAATTTTCAGGAAGGCCAGGAGTCGCATCATCATACTTGGGATAGTGAGGAACTGCTGGCTTGGGTCGTTTGGAGTCATGAATCTTCGGTTCACAGAAATACGTTGGCCGTGGCCTCTCAACACCAATGTGAGTCTTCACACATTCATTGAACACGTCTTGTGTTTTGCGACACCTAGCAAAAAGCAAAAGGTAGGACCAATAAATTCAACTGACCAAGGGTTCATTCCCGAATGCAATGAGAAATTATGTAACTTTCAATTTAACACTTACGGTCCATACTCGAAGTTGGAGCTGCCGCTGATCAAGCACTTTTGATACTGAGCGAACTCAGCTATGCAGGATTTCTTCACCTTCTTGAAAAACTCAATGCCACAAGAAGTTACTTTTTTTCCTTCATCAAGGCACTTCCTGGGATCTCCTAGCTCATCACGACACAGGATGAATTCCTACAACAACAGAAAAGGGTTATCAGCTCAATCTACATTAACTGGACGCAATTATACATAATGTTTATAGAAATTAATAGAAAAATAAAAGAAACTTCTCAATATCTGAGATCTTAAAAAACACCTAGACTTCGTTGGTATTGAAAGGTGTCAGTAGGACACACTTTGAGGGAAACATTGACATGCATTAATGCTCAGCTAAAACACAATTTAAATCTAGGCTATTGTTCTTAAGGGTGATAGAGCGACAAACAGTTATCCACAGGAAAAAAGTAAAGTGTGTCTGGTGCCCTGGCGGTGACCTAGGTCCCCATAACCTCTTTACGACAGACGGCATACTGTATTTTATGATGGATTGGATTCAGATTCGATGACGAGTAAGGCAGCAATAACAAAAGGAAGCAGACAACCTCATAAAATCACCTATAACTGCTCATAGCAACTAATACCCAGTAAAATGACAGGTTTTTACTTACTTTGCAGGGCTCTTCGCAGTACTTTCCCAAGTGGAAAGCACCCGTGGCAAGCGCAGCAGCGGTCACATTGAGTTCAGGAACAGTAAGTTCCTCCTCTGTTGGGAGCTGGAATTGGTTTGTGAGCACCATTTTTCTCCAACGGTAAATAAATCCCGTCTAAGTGAGTACCCAGCCTAACCTATGTTTTCAATCCGCTGCCATCAGCTGCTGAGGCACACAGCAGAAGCACACAGGATATCCAACTGCACGACGATGAGGCAAAGGCCGAAGGACACAACTTCTTTCATCAAATGTTGCTTCAAAAACTGCTGCTCAAATTTTCATTTTGATGCTCTAAAATAAGGTTTTTTGACATTAATTTTTTTGTTAGAAAAGTATTGCGTTCTGAAATGTGTTTACAGCCTCATTATTATTTTTTTATCTCTCGTCCTTGCTAGACTGCATGCCAAGTTACTTCTGCCGGAGAGTTTTGAAAAACAATACCATCCATACCCATACTCATGCTCTTGTTGAAGCCCTTTTAACACATATTGGGTCCTCTGGATGGGAGGGGGAGGGGGGGCACCGTACTTCATTGGGAAACCCCGCAAAAAACGGTGCGGGAAGTCAACTCCTTGTCACGGAAACGTGGATCATTTCACAGCTAATACCTCTCAATTTTTAACACGTTTCGGAGAGCCCTGGGCAAGGCCACTGCACAACTTCCACCGCTCGCCCCTTTTCCCGCAGAAGATTCCACCCGCCCTCTGCAAGCTGACTTCGGACTGTGCGTGACAATTTTTCAGGGAAGTCCCCTTTAGAAATGGGCGGGAATTGGTCGGTTCAACTGGGGTTCGCCTGGCCGAGTCGCCCTGCAGGAACGCGTCCGGGGAAAGCAAAGAAGGCTGAGCGTTTCGCAGAAAGGTGAGGCATTTCGGCGCTGATCGTTTCCGAGGGCGAGGGCCTCCAGGAAAGGGGGAAGGGGGGAAGGAATCCGAGCCGACGGGTCTCGCCGCTTCGACCTCACTCGCCGCTGGCTCTGTCTCTCTCGCACGCCAGCGGGACGCCACACGAGTGCGAGAGGGACAGAGCACCGAGTCTGGAGCCTTCGCAAGTCGAGCAGCCCGAGCCGGCAGGGTGCGCTGCTGCAGCCCAGCCAGCCGCACGGCGCCGCACGGCCGCAGTCGCGTCGCGAAGGTCCAGCAGCACGTCGACGGGCAGCGCCGAGCATCCCGGACGACCGCGCCACGCCGCGCCACGCCACGCCTTGGCCGAGCACTCGCAGCAGTCCGAGTCCCAGGCGTGCGTCCGCAGCGTCCGCAGGCCGCCAGCCATGAGGAGGGCCGCCACCTTCGCCGAGGGCGTGCAGCGCGTCGGCGCCGTGCTGCTGCTCATGGTCACGCAAGACGTCCTCGCCAGGTCCCTCGACGCCAGCAACGCGGGAGGTACGCCGTCTCGGCGAGTCGGGTGTCTTGGGGTGGGCCTTCCCCAGTGTCTGAGGGCCGCCAAGTGCGTGTTCCAGCCCGCACTCCGCGGGGAGTAGGCACGGCGGAGGACGACAGCCCCTTAACAGGTCCTGTGTCTCTCGGAACGGAACGCCCCATGAGTGCGATAGAGACAGCGACGAGCCTTCGGGATAAGGCGCCTGCATGCGCCACTGATTACAACTCGCGATGAGGTCACTACCTGTTAGCCGCCGTTCCGCCCGTCTGTCCGTCCGTCCGCCTGCCCGTGTTCCTTGTTGTGCTGCCGTGCCCCGCCGTGCCCTGCAGGCGGCGCGCTGCGGTTCGAACCAAACCCAGCGGGCCAAGGTCAAGGGCGGTAGGGCGGTCCGAAGGGAGCGTCCATGCCGGGGTCCACGGCTGGGTCCACGACGTCCACCGAGACCGTCCGTTACCCGCGCCCCACGGCCGCCCATCCCGTCCCGTCCGTCGGTCCTTGCAAGGCCGGCAACCTCCTGGCCCCGCCGGCCGCCGCGGTGGAAGGCATCCCCTCCCCTCCTGAAGCCGCCCCTGGATGAGCAGCGACAAGGGAGTGTGCCCAGGGTTCACCCCAGTCCGCGGTCCGCGGCGCCGGCAGCTGCCGGGTATGTCAAGTCGGCCGTGAACTTCGATCACCGCCACGTACTTATTGGGCCGGCCTTGGCGCATCGGCCGGGCGCGGCGCACGGTGCGGGTCGTACCAGTGCCACTGGCCTGGCCGGCGGCGGGCTGGCCGACAAGTGCGGCGGGCTGGCCGTCGGGCTGGCCGGCGGGCTGGCCGGCGGGCTGCGGGGGCCTCCGTCCGCGGAGCAGCCGCGTCACATCCTGGGCCTGCAGAGCGATCCCGTCGCCCTGTCGCTCTCGCGCCCGCCGGCCGTCGCCTCAAGGCGCGAGAGAGACAGACGCGCTGTTGAGGCGGCGCGTCACGGGGAAAGGGGAGCGGAGCCTTCGCGACGCGGTGGACGAGCTGGACGAGCTCCGCGACGACGGTCACCGCGTGTACAGTCGGGCTAGGGCCGCCCGGACCGCGATGAGTTAAGTTGGTCCCCCGGTGGGGCCCGTGGGGCCGAGGGGCGTCGCGGGGCGTCGCGGGGCGTCGCGGGGCGCGCATGAGGCGTAGCGCTGCCCGTCCACTTCCGACCGATTCGGAAACTGCAGACGGCAGCGCCACGGAGGCTGTCTGCGAAAAACAAAATAGACGGAGGCTGCACCCCACCGTGGCTGCGGCAACGAAGCCTCGCCCGGCCGGGACGCAACACGAGGGGCACTCCATCGTGACAGCCGCGGGCTGTGGCTTGCCGTTCCGAGTCTTGAAATGGTGAGCGGCGGCGGTTTATTTGGATGTTCCGCCTCCAAGGCACGAACGACGACCCGCTACTTCCATTCCGGCACCGTGCCGCTGTGCTGTACATACTGGACAACGGCGCCGCTCCTCACAACATTGGAGTGGGCAGCTCTAGCTGTTGATATCCTCGCGAGGTCCTTGCGCGCGGTCCTAGCGGTGCCCCACCCCACCCCGCCCCGCCACATCCCGCCTCGACGGACCCTGGCTCACAAAAGCCTGGACTCGACAACGGTCGCAGCGCGTGGAACTAACTCTGGCTCGCCGGCAAACAGTCGCACTGAAGCGCTGTCCGTGTGTTATTTCATGGGCGTGTTGGCGAGGTGCTGGTCGTTGGGCCGCCGAGGAGTATCGCCGGGATACCCTGTGCGAGGACGAGGACAGCGGTGCGGGCGGCTCCGGCGCCCGGCGGGTAGACGCGTCTGCCGAGCGGCGGGGCGCGGCGGGCTGCCTACCCGCCGCTCGTAAGGCGCTCTCCACACGTCAAACGACGACTGTTTGCAGGGTGCTCGCTGAACGTGGACGGCGGCTTCACCGGCAGAAGCACCGCGCTGCTCGTGGACAACATGAGTCGGCCGCCCACGTGGCTGCTGCCGGTCCGCAACAACAGGAGCAAGGTGCTGCACCTGGGCCGCGGCCAGAGCTTCGTCGCCTCCTGCCCGGGGTCGCGCAACCAGGTAACCGAATTCCTCTGAGACGGCGTGGACTGCAGGTGTCCCCCCCCCCTCGTCGCATCCGGATCAGAAAAGTGTGACTCGCAGGTGATCGGGATCACGCAGCAGCACGGCGTCCTGGAGTGCGACGCTGGCGCCCTCCGCGCCGTGGCCTCCCCCATCCCCAAGGCCATCAACAGCCGCGACCTGACGTGCAAGAAGCCTGCGCAGGCCGAGCTCAGACCGGTGAGTACCTGCCGCCCGCCGGCCCAGGTGAGCTCGGCGTCCAGGCGCCAAACAGGCAAAAAGATGACGTGTCGTTGTTGGCTACCGGTTAGGGCAGCAAGTGTGGCGAAGGCGGCCGGTGGTTCAACGTGGGCTTCAACGTGAGCGGCGTGGGCTTCGTGCCGCTCTTCGGCGTGTGCCACAACGTGGACCTGGGCGCCACGCTGTACGCCGCGCACAAGCTGCACGGGCGCGCCATCGACGCGGCGCAGGACGAGTCCAAGCGGCCCGCCTTCCACCAGGGGCTCAGTGACATGTACGTCGGCTACAGCCCGGACGACGCCTACAAGAAGGTAGGTGCAGCTGAGACAAGGCGTCGCCGCCGCGCCCGGCACGTTGTGACCCCGCCTGCCCACAGAGCCGGCAGCAGGCCACCCTGATGCAGCTGCTGGGCACGAAGCGCGCCAAGGAGGTGCTGGACGTGTCCTCGCTGGTCCGCGGCCACCTCAGCCCCGACGGCGATTTCCTTTGGGCGCCGCACCAGTGGGCCACCTACTTCTACGCCAACGTGGCGCCCCAGTTCTCCTCCATCAACGGCGGCCACTGGAAGGTGGTGGAGAACCTGGCCCGGAAAGTAGCATCGCAGGTACGCCCTTACATCGTTAGGTTAGGTCAGGTTAGGTCAGGTTAGGTCACCGTGTGACCATCTGTTGACCCCCGCGTTCCCCTGCTGCAGATGCAAGCCGACCTGATGGTGTACACCGGCACGCACGGCGTGCTGACGCTCACCAACGGGGACGGCAAGAAGGTGGCCATCTACCTGGAACCGATCAAGCGGAAGATACCTGTGCCCGAGCACATCTGGAAGGTACGCATACCACGAGTCTCTCCAGTTTGAAGGGAGACCTGTGGAGTCGTGTTTTCCACCCCCGAGCGACCCCGAGCCCACAGAGCGCTCTCCTTGCCGCAGGTGATCTACGACCCGGCCACCAAGAGCGGCATCGCGCTGGCCGTGGCCAACAACCCCACCCTGACGGGCCGCGACCGGTCCGCGTCGCACCTCTGCGAGGACCGGTGCGCCGAGCACGGCTGGCCCGCCGACCTGCTGGCCGAGGTGCGGAAGGGGCTCGTGGTGTGCTGCACCGTGCAGCAGCTCAAGCAGGCCGGCGTGCGCCTCCCTGCCTCCATCCGCGCCGAGAAGGTGCTCCGCGGCCCCCGCCGCTGAACTGACTCCCAGGCCCGTGGCCTTCGCCCTCACTTTTCACCCGTCCGCCGCGGGTTCGAGTCTCACCAAAGTCCGCACGATTTCTGGTTTTCGTTTTGGTAGACAAACGAAAAAATTGTTTATTTCCTTGTAAAAACAAAAACAAAAAAGCTCGCTCTGAACTCTCAAGCTTTCTCAAACAAACAATGTTGTTACAAAAGTTGGCTTGGCGTTCGTAACTGTGACTTTGGCGACACTCGGACTACGTCATTTGGAGTTAGGGAAGTCCCTTTCTCTCCAGTCTGCACTGTGTTGAGGTGTAATATGGAACAGCAACATAACCACCCTAAGAATAATTTTCTTGCTGTCATAAAAAAAATGTTTTCCACCTTTAAATTAATGAAGATCTTTAGCACCTCTCTCTGTCTTTTAAACATAAATTTGCGACATTCTAATCCCACCAGAATAAAGTCAAAATTTTGTCCATCTGACCCTGTTACTCAGGATGTTATGCATACGATTTTGACACTGTTTCATTTAAGAATAGTTTGCATCAAATTATAAACTAAGAAGAAACTTTCTTCAATTTACTGCTGCTATATGAGAGGGTGTCTATTGTAATACCATTGAAGAGGTAGTGTAATGGTGTTAAGTGGTACTACAAGCAGGTGCTGCTGAAAACTTAATTTCACTGACTGAGGACTGATTTTGTGGAAGAAAAAGAAACTTCTCAGTTACTTCAGACAAACAGCTTTTAGCTCTGGGATAAGACTGTGGTTGCATTGAATGCACTTCAGCATTCTTGCAACTGATGTTAGGTTACATTTCTGAAAGGAAGCTCACAGTATACAAGAATGCAATTGTAGGAGTAAAGTAATGAAACTGGCATGTTGTGAGGAGTTATTTATTTGAGGAGTACAACAAGCAAACAGAACAGTCAAAAATCAGACTCAAATTGATGTCTTCTTGCTCACCTGTCTGCTACACAGCTCCTACTCACAAAACTTTGCAAAGTACAATTGAACGAACCTGAATCCAAGTTGCCCTTCACCGAACATCTCTCACAACAACTAACATTTCTCGCAACCAATTTAATTAGTGAATAATTTTTTTTTCATGTAACTTGTGATGTTTTGAAATATTTTGGATTATTTTTTAGTGAGTGTATCAGGTTCAACTTTCAAGAAATCTCTTTATCTCCATTATGCAGATAGTTATTGTTGTTTTTGTAATGCATACAATAAATTTTAATGTTATATCGGGTGAAGTTATTTAAAATAAGTGAACAATATAGTCTACAATTTATCCAAAGAATTGACAATCTTAACACAGTGGATACAAATTACCCAAGTCATTTTTACTTTTAAAAGATAAGTTAACTTACAATCACAATTACATCACAATGTTGACATGTGATGAATATTTAACTCAACACAAAGCAAGGTATTGTATTATTCATGAGTGATATCCTTTCATGGTTTCGTAAACATTTTGCCTGCATGCATGTGAACCAGAGATTAGTCCTTTAAGTAGACAAGACCTTTTTAGTAGTAAAATGGAGAAAACATGACATGTGTGTCTTAGTAGAATGAATGTGCTCTAATAGCCTGAGTGACATGAAAAATGACATCTTAAAAACAAAAAAAAACAACAAAAAAGGAACAACACTAATAAATGTCATGGAAACATTTTTCTATAGCTTACAACACAAGATAAAATTTTTGACCACTTTCATTTAAAGACACTAAGATTGTTTCTCCCGTACTATTAACACATGGTAGTTCCTTCTGTATTGCACATGAATATGACTAAAACGAAAGGGGGTGAAATGATTGCAGTTAAGCCAATAAGATCCAAGAAAAATAACAAATAATGCTTCAATAAATCTAAAGACACCATCAACGCTTCTTTCCGGTGGGTTTCCTCTTTGCCTTTCCGTATGACATTGTCATGATGGTATGGAAATGTGCAATGACAGACCAATAGAATGATATTGGGGTTTGCAACCTTGAGGACTTTGTGGTTTCTTTAAATGAAAAGTTTAAAAAAAGTGAACATAAACAAGCAGCAAAATGCAACAACATAAATGACAATGGTCATACAATACCGATAAATAGGCTTTGTCACTTAGAATGCAAAAAAAAATGCCAGTGCTCTATGTAATACTTGATGAATGATGGGGGAGGGGGGGAGAGGAAATGCGTGCTATCACGTTAGATGAGAAAGCCAAGGAGCGGAAATCATTCATATGCTCTTGGAATGTGCCTATTAGCATATCATGACACTCTGCACTTACATTAATGGTCATTTGATGACCGACAAGTTAATATAAATAGAATAAGCACCAAATAATTAAACGTCATCAACAAGAAGATACTTTTCTATTTACATTTATCATAACAACAAAATAGAGTAGCAATACGGTAACCTTTAAATCAATTGATTGGACACAGGTAGCGTAGAACTCAGCAAAACATAACAGAAATTCAGGGATATCCATGAAGTTTCAGATTCTTAATCTTACTTAATTCAGAAATGTCTTTAAACCAGACTATAGAAGCAAGTTACAACAGGTAAACAAATCAGTAAACATTAGTGAGGCACACTTCCTTAGAAATAAGACAAATAAATTCGTTGCTTTACTGGTAATTCATGCTTTCTTAACAACATTAGCGAATAATGAGAATAAGAGCACATATCCATAGATCCCTCCAATTACTTATGATGAAATAAATATTAATGACACATAAGAATAATGGCAAATCATGCGACTAAAGCACGAAGTCAGCACGCGGTATTTGTCTTTAAATAAATTGATACCACATATATCTGAATACAAGCTGCACCTAATGGCCATGATCGTAATTTTGTTTGCCATAGTCAGAACTCTGAACGTACCTATATCCACTTTAGGAGGCGTCAAAATTGGGCAAACAAGACAGGGGCAGCTTCGACTCAGACATATGCAGTAGTAAAGCTTAAGAATAAGAAAAGACTACAACAGATCCCTCCGAAAGAAAACAACAAAAATACACCATGGAAACTTGAAAAGTTCAAGATCTGATCATGAGCAAATTTTCTAGAAGTATTGAGGCTTCAAAAATGTCAAGGCTTATGTCAACTTATGTTTACTCATCACATTCCTTTGAACCCACATCTTCTGATTACAACATATTGTGCTATTTACAAATGTTGGAATACAATGCAAGAGCCTGCTTGCTGAAATTTGATTAAGCTATCTTTTGTCATAAAAATACTGCATGGAACTAATAAGTGCAACAAAAGTAATGGAATACATGCTTCAGTAAAGAATGTTAGTACCTCTCTGACAGTACTAACACACCATGAGGAAGACCAATATTAGGCACAAGATAGAGTTGAAATTTTTAACATATACATTAACAGCACCGAGACACTTAGGACTGTTCCCTACATAGGTGCAAATAAACAATGACTTTTGTTTGAGCAGGATACTTCTTAACTGACAACACATGCTACCCTGAGACTTTAAAATCATTTTCAGTTGAAACAACTCAAATAAATAAATAGACCTTGACATTAATTTTACTTGTAACAACTTTATCAAAATTCGCCACATGACCCTACATACTTTGTACAATTCAAGGGCATATAAATACAGTACATATACTCCAAAATAAAAATTAAACACAAAAGTTACACAGACAGCAAAATGTGCTTACACAAAGTATTAATTTGATGTAGTAGCACAAATTCATATCAGCTGCTACCAGACTGAAAAAGGGACAAAATGCAGCCTGCAGCCAGTCTAAATTTCATAATGAAACAGATCAATAAAAAAATTACAGTTCAGTGTTCCGGAGACATAAGGACTCGCAGAACTCCTCAACTTATTAGAAGGACTCATTTTCTTCAATCTAGCAATTTAATTAACCACAAGGCTTTTCAGCTCCCACTTATCACAGCTCTAAAGTTTCATAAAACTTTCAAGAAAACTTCTTGCAAAGTGGTATGCACAAATTCTAAGCACAGCATAAGAAATATGTACTAACAGCAGCATCAAAATGCCTTTACTAAGGAATTCTAGTTCATAAACAATCCACATTATACAAGTAGACCTCACATTAAAAACGAGGAAAACCTCTGGACAAAAATTTAACAAGTGCTACAAAACAAATTAAAAAAAAAAAAAAAAACAGAAAAAGGACAGGGAAGGGCAGGGAACATAAATTCCCACAGAAAACAGATTTAAATCTGAAAATCAAAATAACATTTTTCATTGCTTCGCAGCTACAAAAGTAACTTTAAAATCAAAATTAATAAACTTACAGGCTCAGAAGCAGAAGAGGAAGTACGCTTGCAAAACAAAAGAGCACAAAAGCAGTGCTACAGCTTGTAAGAGTAAGAGGCAATATGAAATTTAAAATGAGACTTGTAGGAATAAAAGGTAATGAACAGTTTCTTATCATTCAATAAAGGAAGTAATTGACCTATGACTAAATTACCACAAAGGCCGAATGGGCATGTTCACGAACCCTGGAGATTTGCGGCATTCCCAGTACTTGTGATTATATTCCCATATTTCTTCACCATTGCTCAAGGCCCTCCTTCTGAAATAACCCAACAAAACATCAAGTTAGGTTTCTAACATCAATTTACAGAGTATGTAGTTAAACAATACTTACTTGAACCATAGCGGTTCATGCTGTACCCCTTCCAACTCCATTGTCTTGCGCCTCTCCCGTTGTGCTTGTTCCAGGTCCATTTTTATTTCCTCAGCAGCATCCAAGTTTCCCTCCTCTAGCATCCTAGACAACAAATATAAACGTTTAAGAGGAAATTGTTGCTATCGCCATAACCAACCTTTATCAATGGTGGAAAATATTAGATGTGTGCTAATGGTTGATGCCCACCTTTGATCTTTGCGGAAGCGAGTATCAGTGCAAGGAAGATACTTTGCAGTTTCTGGATCTAGCTCATTGAGTTCAATGGCAAATCGAGTGAAGCCATAGTATCTTTCAAAATCTTCTGGCATAGTTCCTGTTTCACACACAAATCAAACCACAATTGAAACCACAGTTGGGGTACGATATAAAACAAAAATTTTAAAAAAATGGAAAAAGAAAAAGTACCTCTTCTCCATATACACTTGGCAGCAGGAGCCACACCACAGTACAAAGCCTCACTCCACTTGCCAAATAATTTCCGGACTTCTTTCCCATTTTCATCATAAACATGTCCATAAACTTCGTGCCGTTTAGCAGACCAATAACTTGCCTGGAAAAGTGCAAATAAAAAAGAATTAGATCAGCCATATTTCCTCCAAATTTTGAGTAGTGGGTTGGACCTGATACTTACCTTAACAAATGTAAGTTTGCAACTGATACCAGAGTTGCTCGTGATACGAAGTTCCCCATACTGATCTACCCATCGCTGCCCTCCAAACAAATTATGTACACAAGTTGTCACTTTGTTCCATTGATAAACATCACCGGTTCTTGGTAACTGAAGATTTACAACACCTAAAAAAAAAATTGATATTTAATTAATCACCACAGTTGACAGGTTCTTAACTAAATGAACATTCCAAGTTCCAGGGCAACACAACATACCAGTGGGCTGGAATTCCATTGATTTTCCCCAAAACTTGGTTTTAATTCTAGTATCTTGCCAAAATAGAAAATTGCGTGATTCTGCATAGCAGACACTGACGGGTGGATGGTGGCTAACCTGTCAGGTCAACAGATATTGTGTGAGAAAGAGGCACTTATATATAACAAATAAAGATGAATTGGCACAGAACAAACCTGCTCAGCTATAAAACGAAATCCTTTGTCTTCACGGACGCATTCATAAGTTTCACCAAGCAAGGGATTAAATGGTTTTGATCCTGCTCGGAAGTATGAAGATCCATAACTTGAAACTGTGAAGGCAGCTATACACACCATTCGCTCAAGTGGGTCGTTTAACTCAGCTGCTTTATCAAGCAGCTCACTGTACTCTAACTCCTCACACAACCTCTGCAGTTGACAAACAACAAAAATCAATTTTGAAATACCATTGCAAACATATTTGTATAAATAAGTACAGCAGTAACTTATTGAGGGGTTCTCACCTGCAACATGTTTAAGGGTTCATTGAGTGCTACTGGCATAGAGATTTGAGACAGATCTTTGCCAATATTTTTACAAAGCAAATTCCATAGTGACAACCCTTCAGAATCGGGGCGAGGGGCAGGTAGTTTTGTTCGACGCCCTGTCAAGCACAATGCCTGACCACCATCTGCTAAAATAGATAAGGGCAAAGAGAGAATTCAATGAGTGACATGTACTATATAGACACACCAAGAAAAATGGAGGAAGTTAAAACAAACCATTCTCAACTGCATTGAATTCTTCAGTGGCCAATTCACTGTTTTCACTGGAAACACTGCCTTCTTCACTAGTCAGACTCCCTGCTTCAGAGGAAGTGTCGCTGAGGGCACCAGGTTCTGCATCCAATTCATTCTCAGCCTCTGCATTCTGCACTTTTCCACCAATGTCTTCTCTTCTTTCATCAGCTGGGGTGGTTGCTACGCTGTTGTCGTGGTGTTCCTCAGCATCAAAAAATTCTGACGCACTGATACATGAAGAACTGTACGACAATGATGTATGAATGGGCTTTGGTGGCTGCAAAGAAGAAAATGAAAAAGTAATAAATACAACAAAAATTGGATATTCAGAGGGGGAACTACCATCAGGTAACATGAGTCATGAGTACTAACAGCAGAAACATCACTCAAATCAGCAGCTTCATGAATCCTTGACAATCGTGTGCGAAGATCTTGGTTTTGCTGCAGGGCTTGGTTAAGCGATGCGCGTAGGCCTGGTAAGGCTCCTAACCCTCCGACAGAGCTGTTGTTCAGGCCAACATTTGTAAGTGCGGAATTATCAAATTCAAGAGCTACTTTCAATCTCTCTCTTTCTGTACACAGTGATGAGAGGACGTTGGACAAAATATTGTGAACTGCAAACAGAAGAAGAAAATTAATTAAATCATAGACATGATACGTACAAGAGAAAATCACATCCTACTCGAAGTCTTCTTTACCATCTTTAGCAAGTATGGTAAAATCTTCACGCAATTGATTGTCTGGAGTGCAAGATGAGGAGATGCGGTTGTCGGCAGGTGAGGTAAATAGAGGCAGAAGGTGTTCTGCCCCATGCAAACTCTGAGGTCTTGCAGCAGCAACACCAGTGCTCAAGGATGCAGTCATGCCCTGTGATCCAATAGTTAAAGAAGAGTTGCTACTACTCAAGCGATTTAGAGATACATGTCCCCCTGGTGAAGTTGATAAGCCTGTGAATGAACTTGTCTGAAAAAGTAATAATTTTCGTGAGAATTTCTTAGATTATAACCATCTTACTGCAAGATATTTCACATTGGCTTACTGAAAGAGGAGAAGCAGACTCTTGTTCAAAATTATTTTTGCTTGGGCTAAAACCAGCTGCAGATAAATCCATAGAGCTACCCTTTGAACTTTTCTTTTTGCGAAGTCCAAATTTCTTACGATCTTTCTTAACATTCGGCGATGATCCCTCTAAAGGAAGTGGCTGAAGATGAAAAACCAACAGCAAGTTTGAGTAAATATGACCTGGACTTCAAAAACCAAAATCCAAGTGAGCAATCAATGAAAAATCTCAGTGCACCTCAACATCTAGGGTTGGCATGGATTCGATCTGCTCTAAAATTCTGTTCAGTTGTGTGACATTCTGACCGGCTTGTGCCAATTCTCGGTTTAATGACTCCAGGGTAGATTGGGTGTCCACTATCCAGTTAGACAATCGTCCAGTAGATCCTGTGCCTGGTAGAAGTACGTTTGAAGGTGTTGAGGATAATTTTACCCCACGGGGTAATGATCCATCTCGTGCTTCTCTTTCTGGAGGTGTTAGTGGCAGTTCTGAATGTTTGCAAAGAAAGAACATTTGAGCAAAGCAATGCGAGTGCATACAGGCTTCAAGCCTGATACAGGTTTGAGAGACTTACTTGGTTGGGCCGGACTTCTGTGCCCAGGGGAGAAGGGTAGAGTGCTTTCTCTCGATCCTGAGCCAAAGGTTAAAACATGCTGCCGATACAAACGGTGTACCTTGAGCTGATCAACCCATTTCACAAATGTTTCATGGGTTTTGGCCTGCAAAAATGTCACCCTTTAGAATCCATTGCTATGTGAGGATCATGGACAGCAAAGGTAAAAATAAAAACATAGCTCAGACAACCTTCAGATGATAGATGAATTCTTCAGCATCAATATCTAATCGCCTCCGTTTACTTTTAGTGGAAATCACGGATAAACCAATGTCTACAGACCCATGCAGCTTGCCTCGGGCAACATCTACTGGACTCTTGGCATATATTAAAATACCTTTATCCACCAGGAAGTATCGCTAAATGTTTTTGAATTAGTGAAACGTGATCATTAGTTTCATTACTATGTAAACTTATAACAACTAACATGGTTCTACATTACCTTATGCCAACCCTTTAATGGCCACTTCCGTTTCTTATGAAGGTAACCAGTAAATACGGGAGGTTTCTTATCGAACCTTTGTCCATCTTTCAGTCCTTCAAGAATCTCCCATTCTGACCCTCTCCTTTGTCGAAGTTTCTTCCCTTGAACTAGAACAGAAGTATTACAGTATAGTAAACAGTGCCAACAAAAAATCGTCTTTGCATCTCTTATTTTCACTTACCGACAGGCACACCTTTAGGAGAATGTTTGTGAGCAACTTCAGCATTTGAGTCTGCAGAGAGGCTATTGCTATCTACACTTCCATCCTTGTTGGATTAAAAGAAAGAGAGTTAGCCAGAGACCACTTCAAGGTGAATAAATGACACACTCAAGCACGTCACTCACAGAATCTGATGCAGTGCCAGCTACAGACTTCTTTTTATTACGAAGTAATGGACTTCTTTTGAGATGTAAATGACTGTTGCCCAAGCTACTTGAGGCATTAGCCACAGAACCGTCAGGTGTTAGACCAGACATTGTATTACCACTTGAACCAGCTGCACCGCTTGGAACGTCTAAACGATGATTCAAGTTGCCAGGTTCTGTTGCTATGTGGCGCAGGCCTGACGCCATCTTGCGGAAAGTAAGCCAGCTGAGGAATTTCAGCCTGACCTGTTACCACTCCCACAGCGTTACTCAATTTTCACTTCCATCAGAAGTGAGCAGCTACAAATGGCAATAACCTGGAGGGGATAAAGAGTAAATTGTCAGTATCGTCAGTAGAGTTTTACATTTCCATTTTGACCATGGGCGAGTAATCAGTTTATTTTAGAGGATTTGAGAAACAAGGAGATCACTGTGAAGGGGGTACGCTCACTGCTACACCCCCATGAGCATTAGCATTGACAGAATCAATTACAGGAGGATGACAGGTCAAAACGTTGACAGCCGTTGACAGCGGGCAGTTCCACCTTCCAGACATAGGAGGTGGTTCAATCACTGACATGTCAGCGCCGCGACGGTTCCTCACAATGTGACGTCGGGGGATGAGTTTCCTCTTTCTAGGCCGTCGTACGACCGACACCTAACCTCTCCGAGTGTCAAGAAAACGAGCCCCGAGCACTGGAAAACGACACCACTCCCTGACAACATTGGACTCCAACCCTCCCGGCCCCCCGGAGACTCACCTCGTTCCGCCCAGGCCCGACACTCGGTCACAAACTTCCATGTCATATCACAGATGAGAAGTTGGCTCAGGTCAAGGCGAGCCCTGCACAACAACAAGGACTTGGAGCGGAGGGAACGAAACGAACGGAACGCGAGGTTGCCGAGACCGCGACACTAAGCACCGATCCGCTGCGTCACCAACATCACGCCCGGTTTCCGTTCCAAGATTCACGCTTTAGTCTTCAAGCATTGCCACTCGCGACGCGACGCGCCACTCATTTCAGGTTTCAGGCCAGACGGAATCTTCTGCTGGGCGCACCACAACATTCACCACTGCGCCAGCCTGCAGGCAGCCAGGCGGGCAGGCAGGGCTGGCAGGCCGCGCAGGGCGGCACTCGCCCGCGACCCGCGCAGCCAGGCGGGCAGTCAGGGCTGGCAGGCCGCGCAGGGCGTCAGGCTCCTAACGATTAACGAAAACTCGCAACGAATCGCCGTCCTCGCGCGCTGGACAGGTGACAGGACGGGCCGCGGGATGTTGACAAGGCGAAGTCGCGGGGGAAGGTTGGCAGCAGTATAGCGCGTTCGCAGGAGGGGGGGGGGAAGGCTCGCCCCTCCCCCCCTCCCCCTCCCCGCCAATGCACTACGCGGTCTGCGCGGCACTGCGGCTCGAAACTCAAACCCAACTCCCCGCCGCTGTGCACACTCCAGCCTCTCACTCCAGACACTCCAGCCGGCTCCCTCCACCGCGGATTCGAATTTGTTGGGCGGCTGTTGGTGCAAGCAGTGGGCGGCGGCAGTACACAGTATGCCACTGCAGTCTGACCCCGCACTCATGGGGCGAGAGAGAGAGAGAGAGCCTCGCGGGATGAGTGGTGGCGGGCAATCTGAATGCACAGCGAGGCACCTGCCTCACGCATAACGCACGAGGCCGGGGACGCTGCCTGTCTCTCTGGCGCTCCTACGGGCCTCCCCATGAGTGCGAGAGAGATGCCTCTCGGATTGTTGGCAGCGCCACTTGCCGCGCCCCTGACAGGACAGGCGGGAACTAAACGAACCGTTTTCATGGCCATTTTGGGAATGCTGGCTGGCACCGCCACGCAGAGGCCTTTCGAAACTTTTCGCAGCCTCTGGCAGGCCCTGCGGCCTGAAGTCTTACGTCGGGGACTGACCATGCTTCTGTCACTACACATCCTGTGATTCGGATCGGGTCGCCTCTGGCGGCCTCTGGCAGATGGGCGGGAAGACGGTCTCTCTCGCACTCATGGCGCGCCCCGTAGAGGAGCGAGAGAGCGACGAATGCGACTCTCAGTCTGCAGGACGCGGCCGGGGCTCAGCATAGCAGCGAGTGAGGCATGGCTCTTGGCAGAGGCTTGGCGAGATCGACTTAACAGGCCCTCGCAGGGCGTCGAAGGGCCTTGCCAGCGACTGCCGCAGGGCATTTGGCAACGCCGAGCCCTTGTCATAGCGGCCCTTGATGCGACTGTCGGCTCGGGAAGGGCGGCTGACGTGGCCGGGGTCACGGTGTCATCTTGACACGTTCCTCGACATCAACTTTGCATCCAAAAAAGGAAGTCATCGGCCGGCATCGGCTGTCCAATGCGATAAAAAATAAAGAGTGCCCCCCCCCCCAAAAAAAAATAAAAAAAAAATCGCTCCGCCGCGTTTTGCCGGCAGCGACGTGCCGATGTAGGTTTGCCGCTTTTGGCGCGGACTTCGACCGGCACGAGTGCTGGACGCCGATCATGAGCTGTTCCAGAAAAAACAAAATCACTCCACAACACCACTACCACCACCAGCACAACAACAACAATCTGCGGTTGGTACTGCGAGTCGTTAATGCCCCGATGAGCCCGGGTAGGCGAGGCGGACGCGTGTATTCAGACCCATTTCAAGAACGTGTATGATCACCTTGAACCGTGGTGAATGATCGGAGTGGGTTTGAGTGGATCGTCAAGAAGCGGAGGGCGGCCCCTGGCGGGTAGGCAACCGGTGGATGCGACACGCGGCGGTGTGGCGGGTTAGCCTACCCCGTCAGGCGGCTCGCTGGTTCGTGTCGAGGCGCTCGACGCCGCCGGCGGTTCGAACCGTCACCGCCCGAAATACGCGAAGGCGTCGCGTCGCACAGGAAGTGATGCCATGGCTCACGTCAGTGCGATAAGGGACGCCGACGCCACGGTTACGTGTTCCGTGTTGTAGAGCACCGCGGCGGAAGACAGGCCCACCGTGCCCACTGATAGCGCAGATGAGCGTTCATCCCGGTACCGCGGCACAGGGCATTCCGCGACTGGTTGGGGACTGCTGTCCCAGATTATGGTCTAGGCATCGCGGGAAATTTTGCCTATTTGTGCGGCAACACTGCACCGGTGGCCGCGGTATGCGCAGCGAGGCGAGGCGGCCGCGGTCGATACGCGGTGATTGATCTGACCAGTAGTGGGAACCGCTTCACCGGCTCGATGCTCACCCTGAATGAACCTGGCTCAAGACGGCGGCTAGGCTCTCGGAACGGTCACCCCGCCCCGCCCCACCCCGCCCCACCCCGCCCCACCCCGCCTCCGCGGTCGCGTGCTCCGCGCACTTGAACCTGCTGAGGGAACCTTGCCGCTTGCGTGAGGCCCCGCGGCGACACGGTGCGGCGGTGCGAGGGGGACACACATACAGTGAGTGAGAGAGACAGAGACAGATGCAGGGCGTCCCAAACTGATTTGGCGGTCCCCTCGCACGACATACATACACGGACCGCACGGTCTCGGTTTGCGTGGGGCGGAGTGAGGTTGTCGTGGCAGCGGCGTCCAGTGAACCTCCTTGACCAGGCAGCCAGCCAGGCAGCCCCTCCCCCAGGAGTAGGCCCCCGCAACCCCAGCACTACCCTTGACGCCCCTCCCCCTGATGCATAAATGAGCACTCATGCCCTGCCAGGGGACGAGACGTTACGTCGGAAACACATCAGTGCCCCATCCAGCCGAGCCCCCACTGTTGGAGTAGAGCCCCCGTCGTAGAGCCTCGCCACTATCTCTCTCTCCTTTTCTCTCTCTCTCTCTCTCTCTCTCTCTCTCTCTCTCTCTCTCTCTCTCTCTCTCTCTCTCTCTCTCTCTCTCTCTCTCTCTCTCTCTCTCTCTCTCTCTCTCTCTCTCTATTTCACACACACACAATGCACCCCGCTCAAAGCTATCTTGGCGTTCAGGCCGCGGCAGTATACATGTAATCCAGGGTCAGATAAAGACCGCCATAATTTTCGAAGGAGCGCAGGGCGTTGTTGCCGAAAAAGCACTCCCATGCGTTACGCAATAGTTCCAGGTCCGTCTCTCGAGCATTTAAAAAAAAATAAAAAAAAAATAAACAAAATTGAAAATGGATGATTGCAGTGTTTTCGCACTGCCGCGCGAAATTTACATGTGTTTTGGTTTGATGATCCCCGTGGCTGGGCGTTACCGTTTCGTCAAACCGTTGGGACAACGGCAAGTCACGGAGCCGAGCTCGACGGCGGCCGCGGCGAGGTGACCGACGGCGACCCTCCGCACGTGACGCCCTTCCCCCTCCCCACGCGACCCCCGCGACCCCGCGGCCTTCACCCAGACGACGCGCGACCACCGTCTTTCCCACGCCCGCCCGCTTCCCACCTATCAACTTCCTGGGCGCCGCCAGTCCTCAGCAGACTCATTCCGAGAGTCCGGCCTCGCACTGACTAAATGGTGGTTAAGTCGGACGGAATGGAGTGTTTGGAGCAGTCCCTCATAAAGTAAACCTAGCATGACAGGTTACTGCAGGGAGTGCAAGGTTCGGAGTCCGCGGAAAGAGCGGTACTGATCGAAGTCCACTCAGAGCCACTCAGTAATCCAACATTTTCTTTCATCCCGATCTTAAGAGTTCGGCGCACGTTTCGAGTACGGAGTTCAGAGGGTCTCCTTACCCCCGATTGATGCACTTGAATCCTCAGTTTCCGCTCATTGGCGCTTTCATGCGGCTGCTACTCGAAGATAACGAGGAGCGGAGGTCGGTTAAGCCCAAGGGCTGTTAAATGGGAGAGATAGAGAGCACTGTCACCGACGGCGGACGATCGGGTTGGTCAGCTGCCTGATTCTTAGCGACGCCCCGTCTTGGCGGACCTAGGGGTGCGTCGGCGAAACTTGAAAACCAAGTGGAAGCTTGGTGCGCCCCGGCGTCGCGGCGCCGTGTTGTGGGCCGCGGGCAGGCCTGTGCCCAGACAAACATCCCTTTGAGGGCCTGCAGCAGTGCGGCGCGGAGCAGAGAGATGTACGGCCGCCTAGTCTCGGCGCCGCCATCGTCCGTCTTTGTCGCTCCGCGGGGTGGGCCGCCCTGGGTGCGAGCGAGCCCCCGGGGGTTGTTTTCGCCGCGTCGGGCGGGGCGGGGCGGGGCGGGGAAGGGCGGGGCGCCCGACGCCGGCGCTGCGGACGGCGGGGCCTCTGCCATCCGCAGTGGCGGCAGTAGACTGATTCTGAGAGTCGTCTCTGTCGCGCCTTGCGCGGGACGCGCCGTGAGTGCGAGAGACCCAGAGCGACTCTCGGACTCTGTCTGCTGGCAGCCGGCCCGGCGGGGCCCGCGGCCCGCGGCGGGCGCCAGTACACCGGAACGATCTGGCTGCCGGCGATGGGGGCAGGCGATACCCCGTGTCGCGCGAGACTGCCGACGGCGACACCCCGCGCGCACCGAATCACCTGTGAGGCCGCGGCCTTGGCGCGGGGGGTTGGGGTGTATATGGTTAGTCCGACCAAATTTTGTCCGACCAGGCCCGCCGCACATCCGTGTTTTTTTCTATTTGTTTGTCCGCCCTCACCGAGCCTTCCCAAGGCTCCATCAGGGCTGCGTGAGGGGCCGGCGCCCCGCGCAGCCTTCACCGAGCCTGCCCAAGGCTCCGTCAGGACTGCGTGAGGGTAGCGCGGAGGCGCGGACGGCGCGGCGGCTGGCGCCTGCGAGACGACGGGTAGGCCACCCGTCGGACGACCGTGGCGGGCGGGCCGGCGGCCGGCAGGCTGACGCCACGCGCTCGGCGGCTCGGCGGCTCGTCGGCGACACGCGCGTCGCTGCCAGCGGTGTGCCCGCCCGCCCGGCCTGAGTTATAGACCGTGGTGCACTTCACGAAGCGCGACAGGGGCGACGCAGGTGTCAAGACAAGGAGGGGGGAGGCAACCCAGCTTGGGTCCTATCGTCGGTGTCCAAAGGCAGCGGCCTGGAGATAGCAGACCGGTGCGCCGGTGGTTGCCTGACGGGCGCTGGGCGTGGCGGGGCATGGCGGGGCGGGGCGTGGTATTCGGTGCTGCCGAATGCTTGCACTTGTCCAGTCGCACCATGTCCGCGCGCGCCGCTGCGCTGCTCCTCGCCGCCCTCGCGGTGGGCGTCATCGCCGTGCTCGCCGTCCCGGCCGTCCCGTCCGACGAGGACGACGACGTCCTGGACCCCCGGAAGATCGTGGACCTCCTCGGCGAGGGTGAGTTGCCTCGCGCCAGACTGACTCCGAACACGCGACGCCGCGCGACCCCGGCCCCAGGCTCCAAGCCGCGACGCCAAAATATTTTTCCGCTGCACTAACTCGCTCTGTTTACCCGATTGAAAATGGGCACTGATTGAGGGGCTGCACGCAGAGGACTACCTGGACGTGCTGGTGGGCGGAGGGGAGGACGGTAAGTGGCTCTCGCTGCCGGGCTTCGGGATCTTCGAAAACTGCATTCGTCCCGAGGCCGAGTGTCCCAACAGCAACATCACCTTCTGGCTCTACACCCGGTAAGTCTTAATTTAAAAAAAAAAAAAAAAAAAAAAAAAAAAAAAAAACAGTTTAAAATTGAAAATTAAAAATTAATTTTGTTTTCCTCGTGGCCAGGGAGACGGTGGAGCAGCCTGAGCAGCTGGACGTGGCCGTGCCCGAGTCCATCGAGTACGCGCGCTGGTCGCGGGGGAAGCCCGTGAAAGTGCTCATCCACGGCTACACGGGCGACAAGGACTACTCGCCCAACACCGAGATTCGGCCCGGTGAGCGGCAGTACAGCGGCGGCATGCACAGTGGGCAAGAAGACCGGCGCAGGCGGTTTTGAGACGTGTTTTCAGATCCAGAGTCGGTAAATGGGACTCGAATTGAACGTGTGACCCTACCGATGGATTCCTCGTTCCGAGAGCAATCCATTGGTGGGGTCACACGTTCGGTTCGAGTCCCATTTAGCGACTCTGGAGCTCAAAACCAATGCGGGATTTTGACCGCCTCGAATCTCCCGCCAAAACGGAGGCCCCCGATTGGCCGGCGGGCGGGGCTTCCCCTCTAAGCCGCTTGTCGGGGCGGCGCGTGCGAATGGCTCGCGAGAAATGGAGCATTTAACGAGCGCCTCCTCGACACCTCCGCGACTTCCTACACCTCCTAAAAGCCGAAAGGCCGTCGGGCGACAGTCAGCGACAGCCCGAAACGAGCATAAACGCCGCCGGGGCGCGCCAGCAAGGCCGCAAGTGGCGGGCCGCGTGCCAAAGGTACGCGGTTCTGGCGGCGCACCGATAGCGACAAGACACGCTCGCCGTGCCGTGCCGCGCCGCGTCGTCTGCTCGCGCCAAGCGAGTGGGGGTTATTAGTGCGCCAGTCCTTTCCTTCTTTCTTTCTGCAGCGACTTTGGAATGATGGTCGTCATCGTTATAGGCCGGAAGGAAGCGTCGTCCCAGACCAACCCCCGGTCCGACGTCGCTACTTTGGAAGGTTTTTAAAAGTCATTACGGATGCGACTAAAGCAAGTGCCCCATCTGATTTAAATCGGGTCAAAACGGCGTTTAAAAAATGCGTTCAGGCGTAAATTTTTTAATTAAAGTTTGGTCACCTCAAGAATTTTTTTTTTTGTTGCCAATAGGTTATGAACGTGAGACTTTAGTTTTCTTTAAATTCCTCTGCCTAATGAGCTAGGCAGGGCTCTGCAGGCGCTGTCGAGATTACGTTAAATATTGTCAGGCGTAGATGGCGTTGCGGGGCCCTCGGGCTGGCTGGCGCCCCCGGCTGGCCGCCGCGGGCTGACTGCCTCCTCGGGCTTGCCGCGTGTGCGTCCGGCAGGGGGGGTGCCCTCGAACATGCACCAGAGTGCACCGACAAACCGCGACTGGGGCGGGGCCGCCGCCGCACGCCGGCCGGTACGCGTTTTGGGAGTGCACCGCCGATAAGCAGCAACAAGCGTCGAGGGCGGAGAAGGCGCCTTATAGGGGCGATTCCTGGCCGCGATGACGGCCTCCTTGTGCGCGCCGAGGTGGACGTCGTCGGCGCTTCGGCCATCGGTCACGTCGCGCTTCACACGCCTCGCGGCTCATTCCGAGCAGCTCGCTCTGTCTCGCTCGCACTCACGGGCCGCGCCGCACAGGTGCGAGGGAGACGCAGTGGGCCTGTATTAGCACGGTTCCTTGTCACCCTATCGGTATCTGGACGTCTGGACGTGCGCCTCCCGCCTTCACGCCGGGCTTGGCCAGGCCGGCCAGGCCGGCTGGGCGCACCACCCTCCCTCCGCGATAGAGTAGCGGGCCGAAACGGCGGCGCCGGCCCACGGCCACCGGGACTGCCGAGCTGAACAAAAATGAGATCCGGTTTTAAGTGCCTTTATGGCACCTCGCGAACGGAGATTGTTGCGAGCCTCAAGGTGAAATGGGGAGGAAATCGAGTTTGAGGATCAAGTTATCCTTAGCGTGGCTAACTTTCACCGTGTAGGGTGGACGGCACAAGTTGGAACTTTTGCCAAGGCCGGCAGCCAGGACTCGAGCCAGGGCGCCACGCAGGGCGGTAGATAGGCCGTGCAGCCGTATGCGCTTCGCCTCCTTCGGGTCAAAGGTGCGAGAGGCCGTACAAGTCAATGGGACACAATAAAACTATGAGTCTATGACGTGCCGTAAAGGCCATGCGTTGGAGTGTTACAACGCCTTGCCTTGAGGGCCTCGCCGACAAGCCGTGACAATGTTTGTTTGTTTCGGTTCCCTCCTCCCATAATGACTCTTCGCTCGCAGCCTATCTGAACTACAGCGACTACAACGTCATCTCGGTGGACTGGTCGCCGCTGGCGCCGTCGCCGTGCTACGTGCAGGCCACGTACAACGTGGCGCTGGTGGGCAACTGCACGGCCCAGCTGCTGGACGAGATGGTGCGGCTGGGCGTCACCCGCCTCGAGGACATCCACGTGGTGGGCTTCAGCCTGGGCGGCCAGGTGGCGGGCAACATCGCCAACTACATCCAGAGCGGCCGGCTCACCAGGATCACCGGTGAGGCGTCGGGGCTGGGGTGTCGGCGACGGTGAGGGTTGGTTGACGAGCACCCGCTGCCGCCAGGCCTGGACCCCGCGCTGCCGCTCTTCACCACCATCTCCACGGCGCCGCGCCTGGACGCCACGGACGCCGACTTCGTGGACGTGATCCACACGAACGCGGGCTGGAAGGGCAAGCTGATGCCGTCGGGCCACCTGGACTTCTACCTCAACAGCATCATCCAGCAGCCGGGCTGCAGCTGGGGTGAGTCATCCCCCGCGTCCACGCCCGCGCGGCCGGGCCGCGGCTCCTGACCCGACGCTGGTGTTGCAGACTCCAGCTGCGACCACGCCCGCGCCCCCGCCTACTTCGCCGAGTCCATCGCCTCGCCGCGGGGCTTCTGGGGCTTCAGCTGCTCCAGCATCATCACCTTCTACACGGGGATGTGCACGCCCGACGACGCCGCCGAGCAGGTGCTCATGGGGGAGCACGCCAACTCCAGGTAGAGTGCGCGCAGCCCCCGGCAGCGAGGGGTATCGCCCTGGTTTCGCGGGCAGCGATACTCCCTGCGTCGGGGGGCCTTCCCCGCGGCAGCACGGCGCCGTGGTGTGCATACCACTTTCATTTGCGTGAAGCCGCCGTGAACAGCAACGATGTTTTGTCGGCGTTACGGCGACGGCCTCTCTAGAGAGACTCTCGCTCTTTCGGCGGCCGCGGCCAAAATTAACACAGGTCGGTCCAGCGTGGTTCGGGGTGGTCCACGAGTTGCTTTCCGGAAAAGCTTCCGCTTCCGGAAGTGCATCCCGAACCGCACATCCGCACGCCCCGCCGCCGGAGCGCGGGACCACAGACGCGGCTACCCGGTCACAAACTGTTGACGTTTTGACAAAATATTCGTTACTTCAACGGCTGACTGTGCCGGGATGAGCCTCGGTTAGCGCGTAACTACCTGACGACGACGGTGATGGCGATGTCTGCTTGCAGCGCGCGCGGAGTGTACTTCGCCTACACCAACCCGACGTTCCCGTTCGCCAAGGGCCACGATATCGGCGACGCGGTGCAGGCCGTCCACAACGCCACCAGCCACGTCGGAGCGGCCGCCGCCAACGCCACGTCGGGGGCGGGGGCCGCGGGGGCCGCGGGGGCGGTGGGGGCGGCAAACAGCGTCGCGGCTCACCGCCCCTCCTTACACAGCGACTCCTGAACGGGAATCGAACCCGGAACCCTCGCCGCCAATTACAATGTCAATGTCAAGCAAACAGAATAAACAAACCATGCCAGTTCGCTGCGCTTTCCCTCGACGAGGAAGTGCAGCCCGGCCTGGCCTGCCCGCCGCTCCTCTGCCTCTGTCGCTCTCACGGGGCGTCCCGCGGGGCGCGAGAGAGACGGAGCGACGAGCAGCTCGGCGTAGAGGCCGCCCCGGGACCCTCCGGGTGGACTAGAACATGTCCGTCCCTATCGCACTTGTCACGGGCTAATGAGAATGTCACGGCGCGCTCTGCTTCGGCGCCTCTGTGACCTCCTTTAAGATTTAAACGGTGAGCCCATATTGTAGTGCAAACTGTTTTCAGATTGTTCCGCTGTATCTGCGGGAACGGGCGATTTGGCCTTCCCGGAGAAACTCATCGGTCTGCTAGAGAAATGGCTTTGCAGTAGGAAGTATATCCGCGCGTCCGCGCACCGGGCTGCTGGCTTTGGCTGCTTTCTACCGGACTGCAAGGCGCATCTTCAGGTGGAGCACGCCGCTCGCTCCGCCCCGCCCCGCCCCGCCACTATGAATATGTCAGAGCAGTCCGCTGTGAGGAAAGCGAGGCCGCCAACATAACAGTGTGACACCGCGCGATTCTTACAAAAAAACAACAACAAACAAAAACCACAAAAAAAATAAGGAACCCAGGAAGGAGCACGTGCCATTGCACACACAAGCCGTCCAGGGAGGGGGGCGTTGCCGCGGTCACTTTCACTGCCCCGCCCCTCCCCTCGCCGGGCGTGCGGTGCGGCGGTCACTGCCGCGCTTAGCTGGTGTAGCGTGTCTGCGCGAAGCAGACCCCTGCGGCCCTGCACATAACGAACCGCGGAGCGTGACTGCGGCTTGTGGAGCGCAGTGTACCCGCCGCTGGCCGCGCAGAGCGTGGAGGTCCAGTGCGGGCCGCGGGGGTGGATGACGCGGACGGACTATGGACGGGCGGGGCCGGGCCGAGGCGGACGGACTATGGGCGGGTGTATTGAGTAACCAGGAGACTCGCGACCTTCCGCCGGGATGTGGTGGACGGGGACTCGAAGGAGGAGGCCGACAATCACAGGGCGCCGTCATTCACTAATATTCATTCACCGGCCAGGGGAAGGCCTACGGCCTCGATGCGGGGCCAGCTGGATTGGCTTAAGTAGCTTTGCCTATATAGCTGAGCATCTTTAGCTGACCCTACGCAGCTTAGGACCGTGTTCACAGTGGTCCCGATGGCCGAGAGCGTAGAGTCATAGCATTCTGAACTCGGAGTTTTAGAGTTCAACACCCGCGGTCTCCTTTTATTTTCCCTTTTTTTTCTTTCTTTCTCTCACTAAAGCACCAGCCGAATAGCGTTGCACCCAGTCATTTCCAGGGCGGCCGTGGTGTCCAAGGCCGCCGTGTCCCTGGCGTGCCGCTCGGCGTGCGGTGTGTCGGGGGCGTCCAGGAAGCCGGTGCGCATCTCCGGCTTGATGACAGAGCGCGCTAAGTGCACTGCGTGCCAGCCGCTGATTGGCGGCCAGGCTGCTTCCGCACCGACGGCCCAAACGTCTCCGCGTCTCCAAATCGCGGTGGTGCGCCGCCGGACCCGCGGGGACCTCCCGTTATAATGCCCGAGGCCGGTGCCTGTATTTTGCGTGGAGTGTGTGCGTGTGTGCGTGCGTGTGCGTGCGTGGCCCTTGTGACAAAGTCGAAACGTTGTTGCGCGTGGCGGAAGCAGTTCCCGAGGCGGTCCGCGCGCCGCTGCGGCCGCTCACACGCACACACTGACACGCACTCACACGCACGCTGGCATACCCCACGCCCCCAGACGAGTGTGGCTATTCCGTGGTATTTTTGGTATTTTTCGTTATATTCGTAGATATCTATTTTCTTTTTGTGGGGACCAGACATCCTTGCATCCACAACCCCAGACCGGCACCAAACTGCGCCGGCCGGGTTGGGCCTGCTGCGTGACCCGGACACTCATGACTCACCTTGGGGTGCTCCAGGTGGGCCGGGCGGCGCGGCGGGGCGCGGTGGGGCGCGGTGGGGCGCGGCGGGGCGCGGTGGGGCGCGTCTCTGTGGAGGGGCGGCGTGGTCCGGGGCCCGGCGGCGAGCTGGCGAGCTGCAGCCCCGGCAGTGCAACCCGCACCGCGCCACGGCCCGCCTCGCCGAGCACGTCGAGCAGGCCGCCATCATCCCCGTCCAGCCCGGTCTGGCCCGCTAGCGCGCAGTGTGACGCCAGGCACCGTCGTCGATAGCCTTGTTGTCGCGGTGGTGTGACAACGGCAGCCGATGCCGCGGCGGCTGGTGTGGATCGGCGCGGCGCAATGTGGATTTCCCATCCGTCAAGACGACATGTCACAAGTAACTAACAGCCCTGTTTCGTTTGTGTGTGTGTGTGTGTGTGTGTGTGTGTGTGTGTGTGTGTGTGCGCGCGTGTGTGTGTGTGTGTCTGAAATTTATTTATGCATGCATGGGCGGGGCGTGCCCGCATGACTGAAACGCCTAGCTAACATTCGTTCGCCGACTTAGAGGCCTGTCTCTCAGGTCATTCCCTACAGCACCGACATGCATTTGCCGCTGTCTTTCTTTCTGTCTGTCTGCCTGTCAGTATGCGTGCGTCCAGTGGTAGGCCCTGGTTTTGGCCGGCCGGTGGCCTCGTCCGCGTTATCTGCTCCTCCAGCCAGCGACTCCAGTGGCTCCAGCGGGTCCAGCGGAAGGAGCGCCCGGTGGAGTGGCGCTGGAGCGGTGCGGCGCGCGGAGCGCGGAGCGGCAGGGTGGCCAACACAACAACTTTCACGCTGCCGCGCCGGCCGGTGCGGCCCTCGCCCGCCTGCTATTACGTCGATTACGTTGTATTGGCAGCACTGACGGCGAGGCGGGTAACCCGCGCGCGCGAACGCAGCGACTCTGCCCGCGCAGTACTGTTTACATTATCTTTTTGCGAATGATGCGTGGATTAACTCGTTTCTTAGTCGCTGTTTTCGGCGGTGTGGCGTTGCGTTGCCCCCGCCGAATAGCGTCCACGGTGGCTAGTAAGTCCAGTGTGGTGGATGGGCCATTGTGCGGCCGCGCGGCCTGCTCTGCATTGTCGGCTCGGACGTGAGCGAGGATCCCGAATACGACACTCTCTGTCTCTCTCGCACTCGCGGGGCGTTCCGCTCGGGTGCGAGAGAGACAGAGCGACGCGGCGCACGGTGAGGACACGCAGTGTGGCCAACCACACGGAAAAAAAGAATTTGTTGTACCAACGAATATGTATGTTGATTTTGGGACAGCAAAGAAAAAGTTGTAAGGTTTACTATGAATTTGTTGTCAAAACGAACACTTTGCTCTCACAACAAACAACATCGTCAGAGGGACTAAATAATCATTAAAATAAAAATATTCAAATGTTTGTACACCTTACGAATTATTTGTTGTGACAGCAAAGTTTTCGTTCTGACAACAAATTAATAGTACACCTAACAACTTTTTCTTTGCTATCCCAAAACCAACATACATATTCGTTGTTACAACAAATTCTTTTTTTCCGTGCACTTGTCGGCGAGCGCGGGGCGCGAACTTCCATATCGTAATACTTCTACCAGAGTTCTAACAATCGCCTCACTGATCACTGCTAAAAATTCCGTCGTTTGGAACGGAAAATTACAGAAAAGGTACGGGCCTTCCGCACTGGTGGTCCGCAGTCCCCATGGAAAGGATCCCATAATGGAGTTGAAGCGCCTGTGATCGGTGGGGTAGGCCGCCCCGCGGCACAGCCCAGCGTGGCGGGCTGGCCCACTCGCTCTGTCTCTCTCGCACCCGTGGCGCGTCCCGAGTGGGTGCGAGAGAGACAGCCGGCCGGCCGGCCGCTGCCCGCTCGGTGCAGGCAGGGCGGGGAGAATGATCGTAACGTATGGGGGCGCGAGCGCGAAGCGAGCGAGTTTCGACACGCGGCGCGCTTATGGCGCCTGCCGGGCCATTCCGAGAGATGGACGCTCTGTCTCTCTCGCACCCATTCGGCGCGCGCCGTCAGTGCGAGAGAGACAGAGCCACTCTTGGAATCGGTCAGCTGGCTTTTTCTAATGGTGATAATGCGAAAGTCAGTGCAGCAGCCCGCCGCCAGCGGCCCAGCCGCCGGGCCCGCCGCGGACATACCGCTCCCACACGTCAAAGAAAAAGCAAAACAAAACTCACAAAAATTACAGTCAAAACTCCAAAGAAAAGAAAAGAAAAAAAGCCGAGGGCGTTTCCGTTTCCCGCCTCTTTTTTCAGTCGTGTTGGCTCTGCGCGTGGATGCTTCGGGGAAAGAATTCTTTGCAACGGAAAGGTTTTGCCGCCAGAAAAAAAAAATATCCCAAAATATACTGTACTTGCGATTATTTCGCATCGCGATGCCGCGATGCAGAAACAAAGCCCATTGCAGTGTCGCGGTTCCCATGCACTTTCGGGGCCCCGCTTCGGCCCGGACTTCCTTGTGCCTGCCGCGGAGCGGAGGCTGCGGTGCGTCTCTCTGTCTCCCTCGCGGCCTCGCGGAGCGCGAGAGACAAAGCGACGACGCCGATGGACGCGAAGGTGTAAACCTGGGCCACTTGGTAGTGGTGGGCGCGTGAGAAGAGACTACACGGCGATGTGCACGGCCCGCACTCCCACCGCACTGTCACACGCCTGTCTGTCTGTCCGTCCGTCCGTCCGTCCGGTGTGTTTGCGCCCAGCTGGGCGGCGCCGCTTCGAAATTATTCAACCGGTTATTCAACTTTTGACGGCATTGGCGCTGCGCTTCGCCCCTAGCCCATGGCAGCGCTGCGCCGCCCGGGCCGCGACCGCTTGCATGTTGACATAATTGTGGGAGTAAAAAAATTAAAACATTAAAAAAAGAAGTAAATGAAGAAGCAGCGGGTCCTTGTCCGAGCGACTGCCGACTGGCGCTGGTAAGAGGCGCCTTCATTGCCTGCATTACAGCGTCGGTGGAGCGGTTCCGGCCGCGCCGAAGGGAGGCTATCATGCACTCAGTTCGCGGATCAATTGATTCAACCGTCTCATTATTTTCACGTTCACGTTCCCTACTTTTTCCGTAATTATGTTTCTACCAGTGTTACTACATTGAACACGATGTACTGGCCCTTCCCGTGCGCACTGCACAGCTCCAGCTTACTGGAGCCGCCTGGAGCGCAGCGCACCGCGTGCTGGAGCCAAGTCAACGAAAACAAACCCGATCCCGCAACTGTAATAAGGTCACTGCCGTTCGAAACGCAGCTAGCTGGCCGAGCCGAGCGGAGCCGAGCGGAGCCGAGCGGCGACTGTGCTCACGGTGCCATTAGGAGTACGCCGTCCGACCCACTGGGCCACGCCCGCTGCCTTAATCCGAGCGGAGCTTACTGCCTCCTAGCACCCCTTTATTTTTTTTAATTATTTTTTTTTTTATTATTTTTTTTTATTTTTTTTTTATTTTTTTCATTTATTTCATTTAAAAACCTAACCTAACCTAACCCCTGAGACAGAGCGACGAAGCACTGGTCTGCATCGGTTAGCAGGCTCGCTCGCTGACCGCGCGCTGTGGGCTGCGGGGTCGAAATAGAGCAGCTCACCGCAGGGGTGTGATCAACGCGATAGGTAGATAGGTAGATACTCGACACTGTCGATACGGCGCGCGCACACACACACACACACACACAGACACACACACACACACACCCGCGCGCTTGCACGCACACGCAGAGCCCTCAAGAGGAGTCCGTGGAAGGTTCTCGACCTCGTTCGGCGTCGCTGGAGATGGTTGTCGACTAGCCGTGGGTCAGGGAGAAGGTTCTCGAATGGGACCGGCCGGACCTGGGCCTGAGTGTTCCCCGCAAAGGGGAGGAAAGTAAAAACCGTGTCGAGGTTGACGGCCCTGGACGCCCCGGCGTCGCGGCACACCCAACCGGCTGCGGGAAAAAAAGTGAAGTGCCTTCGAAAAGTAATCGCGGCCATCCTCGTGGGAGACCAACGCGCTGCAACACGCTGACTGGTTATTCACGTTCGGATTGACAGCCGCGTCGGGACGACGGAGAGGAGGCGGCTCGGTCGGCGGTCAGATATCGACAGCGGGGGGGGGGGAGAGAGAGAGAGAGAGAGAGAGAGAGAGAGAGAGAGAGAGAGAGAGAGAGAGAGAGAGAGAGAGAGAGAGAGAGAGAGAGAGAGAGAGAGAGAGAGAGAGAGAGAGAGACAAAGAGAGAGGGAGAATATGTGAGTGAGTGTGTGCTTTTCTAGAAAGGTAAATGCAACGAATTAGATAAGAACAAGGAAAAGCTAAGAGCTTCCCGCCAAAAGTGTCGGCTTCTCTGCGGAAGGAAGGCGCTCGACGCGGCGCCCGCCCCCCAAGAAGGCGCCTGCATCCACGGCGACGGACCGCTCATCTGCCGCCATAAAGAGGACCGGTCGCGTGGCGAGCGGCGGCGGCGTGGTGGCGGCGGCCGACTGACTGGCCGGGGTGACCATGAACCAAGCCGGCCGTTGCTTAACACGTCGCCGCGTGGTGGGGGCGGCGCAGGTGCGGGGCGCCGCCTTGTCGGAGCGGTCTGCACTCGGCCGGTCGGTGCACTGGCCGCACCGCACCAGCGAGCTAAGCAGCGGGCCGCCCGCTCCAGTGCGCCAGGCTCCAGTGCTCCAGACTCCAGCCGTTCACTCGTTGTTGCAGAGAATGTGAACGCCGCCGCCATGGCCGCCGGAGGAAGCCCAGCCGCCGTCGCCGCCGTGGTCGCCGCCGCGCTCGCTCTCGTCGCCGGTGAGTACCAATCACTGACAGTAATAGCCAACTTAACAAAAAAAAAAAAAAAAAAAAAAAAAAAAAAAAAAAAGTTCAGAAAATAATTTTTGGATGTTATGCAGAAAATGGACTAAATTTGAGTGGAATTACTTTGTGAGTTCCTGACCACTGCTCTGCTCCAGGCACGGCGGCGCAGGGCGCCTTCCGGGACTTCCCCAACCCGGTGCCCTACGCGCCCTACGCGCCCCTGGAGCACTCCAGGCCCTTCACCCGCGACGTACAGCACCAGTCCTTCCAGCAGCAGAGCTTCCCTCAGGGCTTCCAGTCGCAGCCCTTCCAGTCGCAGCCCTTCCAGTCGCAGTCCTTCCAGTCGCAGCCTTTCCAGTCACAGTCCTTCCAGTCGCAGCCCTTCCACAACAAGTTCCAGCAACCCCAGTTCGGCGCTCCGTTCAACACCAGCAGCCCCCTGGGACCGTTCAGTGTAAGTTAACCGCGTTAACTGAAAAAAATTTCTTTAATTCTTTAAAATTCTTTAAAATGTATTTGGAGGAAAATGACTCGTTGTTCCTTCCTGCAGCCGGGCAAGTCGTTCCTGCGTCCGGGACTCGGAGCGAACCAGCCGGACTTCCCCCAGTTCTTCCAGGATCCGCAGTTTGATCAGCTCTTCCACCAGGAGCTCAACCACCAGATACAGCTGGAGCAACAGCGCCTCCAGGATCAGCCGTATCAACAACAACAACAACAACAACAACAACAACAACAACAACAACTACGGCCGCAGCCGCCTACGCCGGGCCGGCCGCAGCCCAGCTTCCAGATCCAGCAGTCGGTGCAGGTGGAGCGTCCGCAGCTGCAGGAGCTGCAGGAGCTGCACAGCCTGCTGGAGCAGCAGCTGGAGCTGCATGAGGTGCGCCAGAAGGAGGAGCAGCAGCAGCGCCACCAGCAGCAGATGCTGCAGCAGATGATACGCCAGCAGCAGCAGCAACAACAGCAGCAACAACAGCAGCAGCTCAACCTGGTGGACTCGCACGAGCAGTTCATGTCGCAGAGGATCAAGCCGTCGGCCAGTCCGCCGCGCCGGCCGCCGGTCCAGGGCAAGCCGGCGACCACGACGCCGAGGGCCCCGCTGGAGGTCCTGGACCTGAACCAGCTGCTGCCCTTCCTGCAGCAGCAGCAGCAGCAGGCCGACAAGGAGAAGGACAAGCCGAAGGACGGGCGGCAGCAGCAGCAGCGGCAGCGGCAGCAGCAGCGGCAGCAGGAGACGCTCCGGCAGCAGGAGGAGAAGCGCGCGGCGGAGCTGCGGCTCAGGGAGCGCCAGCGCCAGCAGCGCCAGCAGGTGCAGCAGCAGCAGCGGCAGGTGAGGACCCGGGTTCAAATACCGCCGCGTTATTTTTTTTATTTTTTTTTTATTTTTTTTTTTAAATTTTAAATTTTAAAAAACCTTGATTGTTTATTGATTCATTTATTGTGTGCGGCACAGGAACAAGAGCGTCGGCAACGCGCTCAGAACCAGCAGCGGCCCCAGAGGCAGCAGCCGGCGCCCGTCAACAACAACAACAACAACAAGGCCAACAAGACGGAGAAGGTGACTTCGGTGCGGGACCTGTTCAACACCACGTCGTGCATCGAGCCGCCGCTCACCTGCCCGCATCCGCGCATCCACTTCTACCTGTACACCAGGTACGCCTCGGAGTCATGTCCGCCGCGCGACGGACGCGTAACACCCTAGCGCGCCGCGCGCTGAGCACGGGGTCGTCGCGGAGGTCATGTTATGCCACCGGGGGGACGAATCCGTCGAAAGGATATTCAAATGAAGGTTGCGGCAGCGTGGTCCGTCCGCGGCGTCCAGCCTCCGCCACCGCGGCGGTCAGGCCTTCACTTTCCACACGACAAGCTCACTGTGCTGTCCACGTCGTCACCTCGTCGCACTGCGCGCTCGCTTCGAGACATTTTCGAGAAATCTCGAATCAAATCGCACGGAAGAAAGCAGCCCGTGTGTTGAACTGTTTATTTACCCGTCCGTAAATGTCTCGTGCGTTGTCCCACTGTGTGTCGTTAAGTTGGCACTCCCCTTTCACGCGACGCTAATCACCGTGTTCCTGTCCGCGAGCCGCCAAATGAAAAAAGAGAGCATAGAGGGAAAAGAAGAGGATGACGAGCGAGGAGGTTGCGCAACGAGCCGCCCTGACTCGCAGTGTGGCGGGATGGCCCTCTTTCCGCGCCGGCCATCCCATTTCGCCGCGTCTGTTTACGGCCGGCCCCTCTCTCTCTCTCTCTCTCTCTCTCTCTCTCTCTCTCTCTCTCTCTCTCTCTCTCTCTCTCTCTCTCTCTCTCTCTCTCTCTCTCTCTCTCTCTCTCTCTCTCTCTCTCTCTCTCTCTCTCTCTCTCTCTCTCTCTCTCTGAATCAGTCGACGGCCGACTTCCGTCACAATGCCGCCAACTGCTTTCTTCCCGTCGTTTTCATCTCGCCGCGCTAATCCAAGTGCGGTCTGGGCTGGTTACGTCAAATCGATTAAAACTGCACTATTGCATACCTAGTGAAGGCAGGAAGTCGTAGCGTGCTATTGTGGTCAAAATTATACATGTGAGAAAATCAATTAGATATTTTAGTCGACTTGACTTCACTCTTTGGCTGTGTGCACCGCACCTGCGCCGCGCAGTCCCGGCAACAGCGGCAGTGACAGCGATTTCAGTATGCTCTTCGCGATGTTGCCGCTGCGTCAACCGCCAGTGACGACGCGTTTCCCGCCAAATCCCTGTCCCCTCATTGGCTTGCGTCCAGCGGTGCCAACTACTGCCGGCGTTGCGTGCGGTCGGAAGGCCGGGCCGCCGCGGGTCACGCGCAGTCACCATGCAAGACTCAAAACCTTGGGTCTGAGAGGTCTTGACCTGGAATCTTCAACCGCTTAAACCTTTTAATTTCAGGTCTCAAACAATAGAACTTAAAATCTTGAACCTCTACGACTTGCACTTCAGCTCTTTGGAGCCTTACAATCTGCAACCTAACACTATCATTGACCGTTGACCAGGACGACGCAGGAGCAGGGCGACCGGGTGGACGTGACGCGGCCCGAGTCGCTGCTCAGCACGCCGTTCAACCCCAAGCACCCCATCAAGGTGCTGATCCACGGGTTCCAGGGCGGCCGCCAGTACTCGCCGTCCACCGACCTGCGGAAAGGTGAGCAGCACGTCGACGGCCAGCTGCCTTTGGCGGCCTTTGGCTGCCTATGGCGGAGACGACCCGCCTCGGGGACCACCTTGACCCACTGACGGCGCCTCCCCCTCCCCTCCACCGGCGCCGCGCGTGTCCAGCCGAATCCCGGATCCGCCATCCGCCCTGCCAGCCCACCCGCACGGCCGTGTCCTGCCCCTGCCCGCCCAGGCTGCGTGCGAGACGGTGTTCCTGATGTTGGGAATCCGGATTGCGTCAATAGCGAGAGTGATGCACCCATGCGTGTTGGGCGCGCAGGGACGGTCCATGCAGGTGCATGCACACCGCTGCACGCGTCTGCTCATAAACATGAGCGGCAAACGGCGACGTGAATGCGGCCTCTGATTGCAGCTTACTTCATCCGCGGCGACTACAACATCTTCGTGGTGGACTACAACTCGCTGGTGAGGCTGCCCTGCCTGTCCCAGATCCAGTGGTCGCCGTCCTTCCTGGCGCTGTGCGTCTCGCAGCTCGTCAACTACGTGGGCGCCACCACCAAGGAACTGGTGGCGCCCGACCGCTTCCACCTGATCGGCTACTCCATCGGCGCGCACATCGCCGGCCTGGTGGCCAACTACATCGACAAGGGCAAGCTGGGCCGCATCACGGGCCTGGACCCCACCATCATCTTCTACCAGGGCTCCAACCGGTCCCACGACCTGGACCCCTCGGACGCGCACTTCATCGACGTGATCCACACGGGCGCCGGCATCCTGGGCCAGCGCGGCCCCAACGGCCACGTCGACTACTACGTGAACGGCGGCACCACGCAGCCCGGCTGCCAGAGCGACTCTCTCATCAGTGAGTAACCTAACCTAACCTGTCGAGGCGGCCAGTGCCACACCACGTGCAAGCGGTCCTCCTTCGCCCGCAGAGACGCTGTCCTGCGACCACACCAAGGTGTCCCCGTACTACGTCGAGTCCATCGTGTCCCCGGTGGGCTTCTGGGCCCTGCCGTGCCCCAACCTGTTCATGTACCTGCTGGGCTTCTGCCAGCCCAAAGACGAGGATTACATCATCATGGGCGAGGACGCCCCGCACACGTGAGTGGAACTAGAGGACCGGAAGTGGAACGATCCCAACGGCCGGCGGACGGGTCGTGCCGCCCAGTGGGCAAGCAACCCATTCGCCAGCCGCTGTGGAGAGAGTGAAAGTGCAGGAAGAGATGCCTACCCTCCAGGCGCAGGCGCACACCGCGGGCCACACCGACCGCGGCATCTTGTGGAACCTAACCTCACATAACCTCACATAACCTGATATAACCTGACATAACCCAACGTAACGTTGTTGCAGGGCGAGGGGCATCTACTACCTGTCCACCAACGCCAACAAGCCCTTCGCCAAGGGCTTCCCCGGGAAGCGGATGCCCATCAAGTTCCCCAAGTGGCGACCCAACTGAAGCCCTCACCAGTGGCCACCATCTTCATCATTAAATAATTTTACCTGTGATCAAAAAAGCGATGCCAAAGCCGAAGGGCGAAAACCAGGGTGCCTCGACTCGTGTTGAGGTGTGAGTGTGTGTGTGAGTGTGTGTGCGTCGCTGACAGGAGTCAGTCCCTCGCTTCTTGCCTATCAGCGTCCTTGGAGGCCTCCGCACCCGCGAGACCAGACGCTAGAGGACTTTTCACAAATTATTTATTCACTCTTTTTGAATCACGTTGAAACTATTATCTCTAAGCCACTACCGTAGCGTAAGTGAGATTGCGTGACGATTTAGAGTAGTACAAACGCCTTTGATTATCTTACTTTTATGCAAAGCTCAAGATGCTGCTCGAAATACTTTAATTGTACTTAATTAATGATTGTACTTGTCTCAGGTGCTTAATATTTCTGACAACTGTCCATATTTATTAAGGCGGCTTCGTGCGACGCCCGTAGTGTCGTTGTAATTAGTTAATTATTGTGTTTTAATGTGATAGTGATGAGGGCTGGCACCCTTTGTTGCCACAGTTTTGTAAATAAATACTGCCATCAAGGCGAGCGTATTTAACCACCCCTTCCAAGAAAACAACACGGAGCTTCAATTGGAAAATTATTCTTTATTATTTTATTATGAAGAAGATGAAGAAATCGTATGGTCGGTGCGCTTAAGATTAAATGGAAATCAATTAGTTTGATGCATCCAGCTTGTATCACAATAAGCTATCACTCAAATCATTACAGCTAACAAAATTCTTTCAAACAATGAACATTTTTTTATGAACATGAAAATAAGTTAGGTATCTTAAAAACTACAACAAAAACACAGTCAGCAGAGCAAATCTGCGTTTGAGGTGGCGTCATCCTAGCGTTCCGCTCAGTCTCGTCTCTAAGTTTCGTTTTGAAAACAAGAGATAGACTGCTGGCAAGTATTTTCTTTGAGAAACGGTGGGAAAAGAGGACTAGAAGTCACACCAAAAAAAACCCCCAAAAAACACTGGTTTTCTTGAGTCTAGGGAACGTTAATTTGAGGCGTCAGTGCTGCCAAAATTTCGCAAGGTTATCGCCGAAACGGGAGTCCAGGCGGATAGATTATTCACCGTCAGCCAGCCGGCCGGTCGACCGGCCATGGTCACATCATCTCAAGGCCGACGGCGCAGGCTGGCCGATGCCACCTCAAAAGTTAAAATTGAAACAGTCTGGTCAGGTTGGCACGCCTACTCGATCTTGGCGAGCTCGCGGTCCTCCTGGGGCATCTCCTTGTCGTCCCAGCCCCAGACGGGGTGGCTGCCGTCACCCGTGCGCAGGGTGCGGGTCTTGACCATCTCCTCGTTGACGGACTTGAGGTCGTAGGCCTGGCCGATCTTGGCCATGAAGTCGATGAAGGCGGTCGTGAAGTTGGTGGAGTACTTGCCGAGCTCGGCGGTCTTGTAGTCCCAGGGGAAGACGTGGTGGTAGTTGTGGTAGCCCTCACCCAGGGCGCCGATGGACACCAGCACGTTCTCGCGGGCGGCAATGGAACTGCGCAGGTCAGAAAAATGAGATATAAAAACTTGTTCCGAAAAACACGAGCAGTTGGTGTGAGTACGGACCCGTCGTAGGGGCGGCCGCCGGCCCAGTGGGCCAGGGAGTTGACGAGCCAGGTGCCGTGCAGGGACAGGGTGTAGCGCAGCATGGCGGCTACGAAGAAGGCGTTCCAGTAGGACTCGCCCCACGCCACGGCCGGCACGATGGTGGGCATGGCGAAGCACAGCGTTACCACCAGCGGGCCGTAGTACCTGCTCAGGGCGTGGCGTCAGTGTGAGGGCTCCGCGCCGACTGCACTCAACCGTCACCACTCACTTCTTCTGGAACGCCACGCAGGGGTCGGCCTCGATGTCGCTCAGGTCGACGGTCTTGCCGATGCGGGTCACGTCGGGGTGCTTCTTGCAGAGCAGCCACCCGATGTGGGCGAAGAAGAAGCCGCGGGCCGCGTTCACGGGGTCGGCGTCGGTCTCGGTGAACTTGTGGTGCACGCGGTGGTCGCGGGTCCACTCCCAGATGGAGTTCTGGAAGGCGATGGTGTTGAAGAAGGTGAGCAGCATCCGCAGCGGCAGTCTGGCCTTGTAGGCCTTGTGGGCCCACAGCCTGTGCACGCCCGCGGACACGCCGAGGGTGCCGGCCACGTACAGGAGCACGGCTGCAACCAGACGCCGTTAGCTGGAAGTCCGCGGCGCACAGTGGGCCGGCAGACCGGCACTGTGGACTCACCCCAGGCGGTGGTGAGCAGCTTGGCGGACGAGAAGACGAGGGTCAGCCCGTACAGCGCCATCAAGTGCATCACGGCGAACCAGTACACGTTGGACCAGTAGATAGGCTGCGCCTCGCTCTCCTTCTGCACCGTCCTGGTCTTCTCGGACTTCTCGATGACCTGCGCGTAGTCGGGGGTGTCCTCCGTCTCGAACAGGACCCCGCTCCGGTAGTTGGTGACGTCGGCGACGTTGGGTGCCATCTGGTGGAGCAGCGGCCAAGGTCAAGGTCATTCGCCTGAGGGTCTCACGGTCAAGGTCGTTCTGCGAATACGCGCCGCGGGCGGTGTCGGGGGGGGGGGGGCTCCCTTTCACCGGTCCTGCCATCCTCATTGCCGCGTGGTCCGAGGCGCGAGAGGGAGGGGGGCACATCACGCCACAGTCCGCGGGCCAGCCGCTGCCCTGCCAGCCGCCACGGCAGCGCCCTCGCCCTATTGGCTGCCGCTAGTGTGTCGAGCCGTCGCGCCGCAGATTCCTTCCCCTCCCCTCCCCGCCGTCTAGCCTTCCTCATGATTAGAGAGAGACAGCGCGAGGGGTGCCGCCGCGCCGGGCCACTTGGAGCACACTTTTATTGTTGAATGAGCATGTCGGCTGCGTGGGACTCAGCCACACGTGAAAGAAAAGAAAAAAAAAAGTTTTTCCAGGGACTTTCTGGGAATAGCCAATGTCTTTACTACAGGCAGCCTGGGGCAACGCGGAACCGTCTTTGCAGTGCAGTGTGACGGAGGGCTGCAGGGCGCGCGGCCGCTGCGCCATGTGTCGGCACAGCTGGCAGGTTATCGCACACGATATCGCGCAAGTCCCATCCCATACGGCGGGCATGTTCGACGCAGTACCGCCTCGGGCAGGTGCGGGGTTAGGTCAGAAAAAAAGAAACGTGACTTTAGTTTTGTTCATTTTTGATTGATTGGGAACCAAAGTAAGACGGAAGAATACGGCCGCCTAGGCGCGTTCCTTAGCGGCAGGCAAATGTCAGGAAAGAATTGCGGGGGGCAGATTTTGCGCACGCCGAAGGTGCCGACCGGTAGTCACCTGACATGCCGGAAAATGACGTCATTTCGACGGACGGGGAGGGATCCCCCTTCAATCATAGAGCCTAGGGGAATGCGCTGACTGGCTGCTCTGCGCTGACCCTGCACCCGATAGCCAGTGCGCCGAGCGCGCCACGCGCCACCTCACCATTTAGTACGAGACGCTGCCTGAATTTCGGCTGATCGGGTGCAGGGCACAATTCTCATGCCTGACCCAGCGTGGCCATGCGGAGGCGAAAGTCCACCGGATACGCGCTGGACTCGGACCCGAGAGCACGTCCGCTACTTCTTGGGACACCTTCGGGCCGCCGCGCGCCGCGGCCTTGGCGCCCTGAGCAGGCGACTTAATGGCCGGGCAGGGAGGCCCTTTGGGAACCAGATTAGCATGTGTGTACACGCGATCCCACTGAACGGGTTCCCTAGATCCACTAGCGACCCCCGCCCCCGCCCCAAGCAGATAGCCCCACGTTGTCCACGATGCAATCCGCATTCGCAAACGGAGACTTGAACGCATTAGTACCCGGCTTTCCGCACCACACAACTTCCGCGCTTTCTCAAACACTAGTAAAAATCGACATTTTCAGGTTTTTAAAGCCTTATTAAACTCTCTATAGCACGCAAAAATTAACCCGAAAATACGTTTTTGGAAATTTCACTTCAAAGGCACCAATCGACTGTCCTAATAAGAATGTCTACACTTAATGAAAATGAAATTTTTTTCCCGTAAGATTTGTTTTAAAAGAACTAAAACTAACGGTTTTAGCCGATTTGCCTTTCTTGCAACCGGCGCCAGACACGGCCCTGACACGGTGGTTGGTTACTCACCTTGGTACTGGGGTAGTTCCGCTGTGATTGTTCCCGACAGACGGGTCCGGCTCGTTCGGCGACTCACTGTTCACTGTGGTCTCTGGGCGGGGGGGTCGTATTTTTGTAGGTACCGAGGACGCTGTGCTCACCCCGCCTCACCCCGCCTCACCGCGCCGGCTCGAGCTTCTAAAGTGGCGACGGCCGCGTGGTCCGCCGGTCCGCCCCGAGCTGTCACCGCCGCCCCTGCCCCCTCCACCACGCGGACCATGTGCTCGCCTCCTGAGCCCCCTTCCCCCAACGCCTTCGCGTCCTTTCCGCTGACAAGGGGGCAAACTTCGCGTCGCGCCACACGGCAGCAGCGCGGCACGCGGCACGCCACCGTAACACCATTGGACAAAATCTCCCCCCCCTCTCTCTTACTCACGTACATACCCAAATATTTTTCCTTGCGCTCTCTCTCTGACCTGGGATATCTTGCCCTGCTGGTCCTGGATTTAACGGCTCCCTTGCCGCCCCCTCCGCTGGACAGCGTCGTCACAATCAAAGGTCACAATTTACCTCAATGCTCGCAAAAACGGTTAAGCGCAGTGTCTCGGTCGCCAAAGAAAAAGTCAGCCTTCTTCAGACTGCGGCTTTTGTCTGTTGCGACGGAGACACGTGAGCACGTGACCGCCGACGACATAGTTTGGGGTTCAGTGAGACGCACACTGGCATCGCCTCGTGGCGCGGCATGCCGGGGCAGCGAGCGCTGGGAGTTCCCTGGGTCCGTGTCCCGCAGCCACCGCGTGGCGCCCCCCTCTCCCAGAGTGTGTATGATCCTCGCCATCATAGCTCGCCATCCGGGCCGGAATTCGGCCCCGGTGGGGTGGTATCCCGATGGCTATCGGGTGCCCCTCGCGGGGTCCACTGTGTGCCGCCGCGGTCCCGATGGGGCCACCCCTACACGTGAGTCGCGGACTTTGGCCGCGCGTATCGAGGAGCGGAGCGGTTGGTGAACGCGGCATCAGCCGAGCCGGCCGGGGCTGCGTCTGCGCGGCGCACAGTGGGCCAGAGGACCGATGAGGCGGCCAAACTTCTAGACGCGTTTTGAGCTCCGGAGTCGCTAGGCTAGATGGGACTCGAATATAACGTGTGGCCCGACCAATGGATTCCTCGTTAGGAGACGCAATCAGCGTACACCATTCGTCCCACGTTCCACTCGGGCCAGACTTCCATGCTCTGTTCCGCACTGGTTATGCAAGTCAGGCAAGTTTACAATAATACCAAAAAAAATGGATTAAGAATTTTTTTTATTAAATTCATGTCTATTATATATAGATATTTTTTTATTTATACAAATGGCACATATATGAAGTTCTTACATCAAGAATCTGCACAACAGGCAGTTGTTGATATACTAGAGTTAACTTATTAAAGTACAGTAGTTACAATAACTGGCAATACCAAATTATATCACATAATACACTGGAGCAGCAGGTATCAAAGCGTAAGTATAATCAGTACCAAGAGGTCTTTGCCTACATTACGTGTGTGGGATGTGTTTCGTAATGTGTGCAAGACCTCCCAATACACCGCTCCCGTCAGGTACCTTTTTCTCCAAGCAAACTAGTCTGTCTTTGTACCACCAGTCTTGCTACAATCATCACACAAAGCACTCATTTTCAGCTAAATGGGCAGCAATATATCAAAATCAACTAGATAATTCGAAACATTTTGCTTAAAGTGCGAAACAACTATGGCACATGACTTCAACAGCGTTCAACTGAGACCTCTCTTCACTCTTTGTTTAATATGGAAATATTTTGTCGCGCCGTGACAGGGTTACATCTTTCTCGTCGTCAAAATTACTTTAACAACAAATTGGTTCATGAAAGTAAGGCTTGTCCATCCGGCAAACTAGCAGACCGCAGTGCTCCATGGCTGGAATGTACCAGGCTCCGGCTCGGGGAACTGCAAAGACAAATAGTGGCATAAAGCGGGTCAATTTTTTTTAAAAATTTTTTTTATTTTTTGTGAAGCTCCTAACTTACATGCGCGGTGAGGTGGTCTGGGCACGCCATCCTGATCCTGGCCGCCGTGGCCGGCGAGTGGATGGTGAAGTAGCCGTGCAGGCCGGCCTCCTCCCGCGCCGCCCGCACCGCCTCCCAGATGGCGAAGAAGGCCGACGCCGCGAGGAACAGCGGCGGCTCACCCACGGCCTGCAACAGAGAGCGCGGCAGCGCGGCGTGACTCTGTGCCCGGGGTCTCGCCGGGGTGACCGGCCATACCCCACGCGGTGCGCGGGGTCAAAGACACGCGGAGTATCGCCGCACCTTGGAGGAGTACACGGCCCTGGGGTTGGGCGCGCCCTTGAGCAGAGCCACGTTGAACTCCTGAGGGATGTCGGCGAAGCCGGGCAGCTTGTAGACGCCAGGGCCGCGCGAGAAGATCATCCCCGAGGGCGAGTACACCATCTCCTCGAGCGTGAACAGGCCGTAGCCCTGGATGAAGCCCCCCTCCACCTGGCCGATGTCGATGGCGGGGTTCAGGCTCTCGCCCAGGTCCATTACGATGTCGGAGCGCAGCACCTGGAACCGCAGCCATGATCGCGCTTAGCGACGCTTAGCGCTAACCCTCGCTTCAGGGGGAATGGCGCACGGAAGGAGTGTACACTCCTACTACTGCTATCTCTCTTCACCTGGTGATCGCCAGTCAGACAGTCGATCTCCACTTCAGTGACGGCGGCGCCGAAGGTGAAGTAGTTGAACATCTTGCCCGTCTTAGTCTCGCGGTTGAAGCCGATGTCAGGCGTGCTGTCGACAACGAAACAGATGAAAAATGTCGTTTGAGGAATCTGAGGCTTGGCTTTGAGTGTGGTACTGACGCGTGGAAGCCGGTGGCGGAGAGCTGCACCCGGTCGAAGTAGGCCTTGTTCACCCAGTCCTTCCACTGGCCCTTGGGGTTGGCCTCCTTGTACGGCTTGAGGCGGGCCAGGATCTGTTCACACGCGTCCTGGGGAAAACAAGCGCGGTGTTTAGAATCGTACTATCGGTAGCTCGTGGACCAGTGTCGCTGGGTGACACCTACCAGCACGGCCATGCCGTTGAGGTCGGAGCCGGCGCTGGCGGCCGTCGGCGAGGTGTTGGGCACCTTGTCCGTGGCCGTCTCGCTGATGAAGATGCTCGACTCGGGGATCTGCAGGGCGCGTGCGCAGACCTGGAGGCATCACCATCGAACCAGCTCAACTCACTACGTCCGTTTCTGTTTCCAATCCGCGTTTGCGAAGCGGTCAGCCACACCCACCTGGATCATCTTGGTGTGCAGGCCCTGCCCCATCTCCGTGCCGCCGTGCGACAGCAGCACCGACCCGTCGGCGTACACGAGCACCAGGGCGCCGGCCTGGTTCAGGAACAGCGACGTGAAGGCGATGCCGAACTTGGTGGGGACGACGGCGAGCCCGCGCTTGCGGTAGCGGTGCTGCCGGTTGAAGGCCTCCACGTCGCGCAGCCGCCGCTGGTAGTCCGCGTCCTTGAGGCACTGCGTCCAGCAGCGCTGCAGCGTGCAGTGCACCAGCTCCTGGTTGTAGTGGGTGCGGTCGCCCTCCTTGTAGAGGTTCATCTCGCCCACCTGCGGGAAGCCATCATCGGTGAAGCGCCTGCAGCGTGGGCCAGCCCGCCACACTCGCGTGCGTGGGATTGCCTACCTCACAGGCGGCCTCAGTGGCCTGCCTGATTCCGCTCCCTTACCTCCCTGGGGTCCTTGCCGATGCTGGCGGCGACGTGGCGCACCATGTGCTCCGCCAGGAACATGCCCTGCGGCCCGCCGAAGCCCCGGAAGGCCGTGTTGGACGGCAGGTTGGTCTTGCACACGTAGCCCGTGGCGCGGCTGTGCGGGATGTGGTAGGCGTTCTCAAAGTGCGACATGGCGCGGTCCATCACCTGCAACACGTGGGAATCTATAGTCAGGGGCGAAACGGTCCAAGGCCTCAGTCTGAGTAGCCCAGCCAGACTTCAGAGTTCGAAATGACATCGGTTTGACGTAGAATCGATGAATTTTTTTTTTTTATCGACTCTACGTCAAATCGACGTCGTTTCGAACGCCTAATTCCCATCCCACACTGTCACCTCCTCACTGGGTGCAAAAATTGGCAGCAGCCTATCTCCATAATGCTGGTTCAAAACAATGTGCGACAGAAAAACATGCATACACATTGTCGCTAATGACTCGGTGAGTAAGAGCGCGCAATTTTTTCTTGCCTTGAGTGCGAGCTGCCGTGCAAGTGCACACACTGCAGGGGGCGCTACCTACCGAGGTGGAGAGGTCCTTGCTGTAGCCCGCGTTGTTGTAGATGTGCACGTCGGCGGCGTAGATGCGGCCCTCGGCCGTGTGGGCCAGCTTGTAGCGCATGAAGAAGGGGTGGCGCGTGCCGGTGACGAGCATGTCCTCGTCGCGGTCCAGCATGATGCGCACTGGGCGGCCCAGGCGGCTGGCGGCCAGGGCGGCGGGTAGCGCCACCACGTTGGCCTTAGACTCCTTGCCACCGAAGCCGCCGCCCATCCGCTTGGTGCGGCAGATGACGCGGTTGCTGTCCACGCCCAGCATGTGCGCCACGAGTTTCTGCGGCCGAGATTGCGTTCAGAGCACTCCTTCTCGTCGACACCATCATCGTCGTCGTCGTCGTCATCGTCCCTCCAGAACGCACTCACCTGCGTCTCGGCCGGGTTCTGCGTGGACGAGAAGATCTCCAGCTCGTCGTCCTCGTTTTTGGGCACGGCGATGCACGCCTGCGTCTCCAGATAGAAGTGCTCCTGGCCGCCGATGTGCACCTCGCCCTCCAGGACGTGCTCCGCCTCGGCCAGGGCCTTGTCCACGTCGCCCGACTCCAGCACGCCGGGCTTCATGTGCCAGGCCTCGTGCTTGATGGCGTCCTGCAACGAGGTTTGCATCGTGAACGCCGCTACCCTTCGCCTGAGAGAGTTCCGACCTTTGGGGTGTTAAAACGGCGAGCGACATCAGAGTACTGACCTCGATGGTGACGATGGCGGGCAGGTCCTCGTACTCCACCTTGACGGCCTTGGCGGCGCGCTGCGCGATCATCTGGTCGTCGGCAACCACCGCCGCGATGATGTGGCCGACGTGCTGCACCTCCTTGGACGCGAACACCTCGTCGTCGTGGAAGATGGGGCCCCACTCGTTCTTCTCGGGCTCCAGGTCCTTGGCGGAGAGGAACAGGTGCACGCCGGGCATGGCCAGGGCCGCGCTGGGGTCGACGGACACGATGCGGGCGTGGGCGCGCTGGCTCATCACCAGGCCCAGGTAGAGCTCGTTCTCGTAGCGGGGGATGTCGTCGATGTACACCGCCTCGCCGGTCGCCTGCTTCAAGGCCGACTTGTGCACCATGGGGAGGCCGACGGGGCCCTTCGTCTCGTCCTTCTCCTGAAACCGTTCCAAATGGGATCAGTGAAGGCACTGTGCGTCCCCACCCCGTGGAGCTGGCAGGCATACCAGGAAGTAGTACTGCGAGGACTTGGGCGGCTTGGCCGTGAAGCTGGTGGCGGCGCTGCGCAGGGGCGCGGGCAGCGGGGCCACGCTCTTGAGCCTCTGCGCCAGCTGCTCGGTGATGGCCAGGTAGCCCTTGAAGAAGAGGCTGAGCGTGAGCGAGCTGCGGTACCGGATCATGCCGCCCGGGGCGCTGGGGGCGAGGGGTAGGTCCGCCACGAGCGTCGCGTAGGCGGTGTCCAGCATGGCGTCGTTCCACGGCCTGCCGGCGATACCCCGCGCATTACATACTAGACCCGCACTCAGAGCCGTAAGTCCGGCCTTGAACCTTGTATTTCCCGCCAGAACAGCGATTGGCCGATCACTCACTTGCCGATGAGGACCTCGCGGGTCTTCCGCGCCTGCACCGTCATGGGCGCCATGCCGCCGTACGCCACGTGGAAGTCCTTGACGATGTTCGAGTCTGGCTCGAAGGTCACGTTCATGGCGATGTTGACGATGGCGATGTCGTCGTCCCGCCTCTTGGCCTGCTTGAAGGCGTAGAAGTACTGGTCCTGGGCGGAGGCAGAGATCGGTTAGAACCAAGGCGTCAGGAGGGTGGTTGGCGTGCGGGTGACGGCGGTACGTCTTACCTGGTGCGTTAAGGGCACGTCGATCGACACGAGGATCTCATCGGGCTTCACCACGTTCCGGCGGTAGCCCGTGAAGAACGTGTGATCCAGCTTCACGTTCCGCCTGCCACGCTCTAAAAAAATATTTTTTTTAAAAATTATTTATTTTGGGGACCATTTTTTAAATTGCCTTTGAAGACAGAAGCGTACCTTTGCTGCAGACGATCAGGTCCACGTTGCAGGCCAGCAGGATGGGCAGCAAGTCGGAGATGGGGCTGCCGGTCATGATGTTGCCACCGATCGCCTGGAACGGCCACAAAATGGGGGTCATCACCTTTCTTCGAGCAAAATTCGTGAGACTTGGACGACAGTGCGCCAGCTTACCCCCACGTTCCTGATCTGGCGGCCGGCGAAGAAGTGCAGCATGTCGACGATGGCGGACAAGACCCTGGTCCTGGCCGGCGGCTCGGCGCGCATCACGCCGCGGAAGTAGTCCTCCATGTCGCGCAGCGTGACGGACGCGCCCACGCGCACGAAGCCGTCGTGCTGCTGGATGTCCACCAGCTCCGGCACGCGGCTGGGCATCACCTCCACCGGGTACAGGCAGTTCTTGAACTTGGTCTCCACTCCTGTCGGCAGCAAGGGGTCGCTTTCATTATCACCTCGCCTCACCCGCAACGTGGGGCCTCTTATACTACTGCACTGTTACCCACCGACTTCGGTGTTGCCCACGATGACCTTAGCGTCGTTGTGCTGGTGCTTGAGCTCCAGCAGCGCTTCCAGGGTGGCGGGTCGGTGCCAGGTGACGCGCGGGCCCTTGATGACGAGGTGCTGGCCGTCCAGGGCGCCGCTCACGCGCAGCTCCGGGGGGAAGATGGGCTCCTGTGACGCGTCGTAGGGCGCCCACTCGCTGGGGTCGAACAGCTGCTTCGGCTTGCCGGCGCTGTTCATGTCCTCCTCCTCCTCCCCGCCGCACCCCTTCCCCGTCACCTTGCAGCACTTGCTGCCCATGCCGCAGCCGCCGTTGCTGTTGCCGTTGACTCCGTTGCTGTGTCCGTTGGCGCCGTTGCTGTGGCCGTTCACTCCGTTGCCGTGTCCGTTGACTCCGTTGCCGTGTCCGTTGACTCCGTTGCCGTTGGCCAGGCTGTGCGTGCGCACGGTGGACTGCATCTGCTCCCACTCCTCCGTGAAGGTGCGGAAGCCCTCGATGATAGGCCGGTACCCCGTGCAGCGGCAGAGGTTGCCTGCAAGGGGAACAAGCCTCAAAAGTAGCTAAAAGTTCCCAATTTCTCGACCGACTTTGCGAGACTGGTTGGAGACGTACCTTGCATGGCGACCTCCAGGTCGTGCATGGAGGGCTTGGGCAGGGTGCGCAGCAGGGCGTACATGGACATGACGATGCCGGGGGTGCAGAAGCCGCACTGCGAGCCGTGGGCCTTGGCGATGCGCTCCTGCACGGGGTGCAGCCGCGTGCGCGTCGACCCGATGCCCTCCACCGTGGTCACGGCCAGCCCGTGCATCGTGCACACCGGCGCCAGGCACGCGTTCACCGCCAGGTGCCTGCGTTCGTCAAGGAAGCCACGCGGCACGGGTTCGAATCCCGCCGAAGGGGGTTTCAATTCAAGCGAGCGAACGGGGGCTGGTCTTTTACCGGCATGTGGCCACTTCGCGAGAAATTTAAATTTAAAAAAATAAATTAAAAATTGTCCTCGAAAATGGTGTCTTGGGCGTTCGCGCCTGCGAGGTAGGCAACCCATCCGGCACCGCTCGCCGCGCCAAGGAACCCCTGCGAAGTTCGAGTAGGCTAGCCCGCCCGACGCGCCTGTCGCCCGGTACGGCCCACGCCGCAGGGGCTCCGGCCAGCAGTCACCTCAAACGAGTGTTACGAGGAGAACAACAACAATAGCAACAACAGCACAGTGAGGAACGGAGAGAAGCGGTGCAGCGGGGTTTCGAGATAACGACACCAGATAAACCGGTGAGGAAAAATGCGTTCCAACCAACAGAGAGGCGCACTCATCCGGGTCGACAGCGTCAGCGAAGTATGAAAAATTTGAGAGTATGAGAAACTCAGTGGCATGAGAAAGGATACGCTACTTTGCCGGTGCTACGGTCCATCTTGGAGACCATGACGGTGCAGGCGCCGCAGCCTCCCTCGGCGCACCCGAGTTTGGTCCCGCAGAGACGGACTGATCTGAGTCAAGGGCGGTACACTCCAACGAGAAATAAAACTTTTCGCTTCATGAATTATAATTTTTTTTCAGAGCGTGGGAAGGATACGTTTGTTTCTCAGGTAGTACAGGAGCGTCCATTCTGGGTCCGGGTTCGGGTCGACCACCTGCAACAGAGGGAGGTTCTTTTACATTGCTTTCTGACGTGTGGCTGTGTGGGCTGAAACATTAGGGTTAAAACATGGACAAATGGCGATTGCAGACTCTTCTTTCAGTGAGACAAAAGTGTCGAAATTCGTAAATGGCGCGTTTGTTGCACTGCGCCTTGTTTCGGCGCGCCCCCTCCCCTCCCTTTGCCGCACAGCGCCCCGGCCTTATCGCCGTGTTAAGCCTCTCTTTTGCGCAACGGTGTACGTAGCGACAAACACGTCAGCCAGCGGCTCAGCGGCACGGGTGACTGCCGCGCGATTTTCCATAGTCCGCGCGCGCCCGCCAGACTCCCTGGGATCCCCGGCCGGGGGTGGGTGGGTCCCGGCGGGTCACTGCGCCCGGCTCGTAGAGCGGGCTCCACGGATGTCACCTCCCGACACTAATCTGACCTAACCCAGTGTTCTACGCCGGGAGGCCGAACGACGTGGGGCCTCCCCCGCCCAGACTTATTCGCAATCTCGGCCCGTTATCGTTTTGTTTTGTTACATCACGCCGGGCCGCCGCCTCGGCTCCGCCCTTGGGACTAGTGATGGTGGCAGCCTTGGCGGCAACCGCGCCTCGCCAACCTTGTTTTTCTCAGATACGACCGGCAGCTTTTTCATACCCAGACGGTGGCACGTTGCTGGGCCGCAGCATCCGCGCAAATTTTGTCTCCAGTTTGTGTGAGTGTTTTGGCGTGTCTGTCCGTGTCTAAGTCTATAGACCGCGTGGAGGGGGAATCGAGGGTCAAAAACCTCTCAGCCGCCGCGGCCCTAGAAGCCGTGCCGACTCTTATGTAAAGGCCATTGGACGCACCATAAGCATGAATCAGTCTCGCTCACGCCGATTCCTGGAACGCGACCTTGATCTCCAAATCCTTGGGTTTGCCCGGTTTCGATAGCGCGTTTGATAACCGATGCCCTGAACGTGGAGCCGGATAAATTCGGGACCAGCGGGTCAGGCGCGTCGAATGGTGCTGCTTGTTCGGTGGTTCCATTCCATCCGAGCGATGCTTCTACCTGCTCCTCCGTACCGCCCTACCCTATTCACTCCTCCCTCCGAAAGGCTCCCTAATCAGGCACCTCGAACACACACACACACACACACACACACATACGTGCATGACACGCACACACTCGCATGAATGCTATTGGTGTCGTAACACATTCCTCAGCCTTTCCAGCCTTCCTGCCCCCCCCCCCTCACACACACATTCATCCTGTTCGGATCGCTCCTTTCAAATAGAACACGGTTGACTCTACGAGAGCTGTGCCGTGCGCACTGATATCAGAGGTAACTGTATTTCACTCCCGTGTGTCTTTGTAGGGGCGGGTGTGTGGGCGTGTTGACGCATAGTGTACGAGTCTCCCAGTGCGTGCGTGTGCGTGCACAGTGCGCGGGTCTCCAACAACGTGTGTGTGTGTGTGTACACCTGACCCACTTGGCCCTGTCCGTGTCCAGCCCGTCACCGTTATACAGCAGCATTTGTTGGCAAGCCACGTTACAACCAGAGCCCGCAAAGTAGAAACGAACGCGTGTGTGGCAACCAATGCTCCCTCTGCCCAGTCGATCGAATTTTGAAAATAACCTCAGCTGCACTTCCCAGAAGCTCTTGCCCGCAGGCCGGTGTCTCTCGAGGTCTCTGGTCCGGAGTTCCCCGCCGAGGGTGTTCTCTCTCCCCACCGCGCTGCCGTGGCCGCGGAGCACCGCGGAGCACAGCGGAGCACCGCGAGGGCAGGGAGGCCACCGGGGCGGCGCGACCTCTCCGGGTGCGCGGCGGCGGCGCGGCGGCGGCGCGCGTGCCGGCTTACGTAAGGCGCGGTGCGGCTGCTCGCCGCTAGGGGCGCTCGCGTCGCCAGTGGGCACAGTGGGCTGCTGCGGGCCCACCGGACACGCCGCCAGTGCCCCCCCAAAAAAAAATCTGTTAAAAAAGTTATTGAGCACAAGAGATGCAAGTATGACCAAAAGTTTTGGCTGTTTCGCAAAGTATCTGGTTCTGAGTATACTGTCTGTTCCTTTATCACAGGTTGGAGAAGGACGATCGCGGTGTCATTCCGATTGCATGCAAGGGTCAGGGGAGGGGCATCGCCTGCCCGATACACCTGATATCGCATTGGAGTGACAGGTGCGTGCCGTGATTGTATCCACCCCGCGGTCCCTCACCCCGGTGACCACCATCACGTTTACGTAATTATTAACACCCCAAAATAGAATGGAGAAATCGCTGCCGTCCCTGATAGCATCACCCTCAAGAAATTAAGTTGATAAATTAAACTGCAGTCGATTTTCTCAGAAAAGTCCCTTGACCAAATTTTCGTGGAGCTTTTACCAGATGTTTGCTTCGTAAAAATAAGGAGTTTTACTTGTATTTATTTTTTTAAATTTTTTTTTTTTTGAGCGGAGGGAGGAGGCTTCCACTAACGACTCACGCTAACGACAGCACTCTTCGATTACGCCGCGAACTAGGTCGCGCTGACAGGTCGATTCGACGAGCCTCACACTATCATTCCTTCAATTTGCCCGAGCCTGTAATCCTGCGCGATGTTTAGCGCGGTGCTGGATTTCGTTACGTGAGCGAGACGCTTGTCGAGGGGAAAATTGCAACCAACGGCGCGTTTGAGGCGACGGCGATCTTCAGAGGACCCCCATTAGATCATTTCCGAAGTCTCCAAATTTGTCATAATTTGATAAATTTGGCTTTGTTTTGAGAGGCGGGATCTGCTGGCCGCGACATGTGTGTCAATGGCACACTGCGGTAGTTTGCATGCCAAGTGGCGCAGATGGAGCGTCCTTAAGCCGCTATCTCTTTGCGACGAATTGGACGGGCATACGGACGGACGGACAGACAGGCGGACAATGTAGATGAGGCGGTGGAGTGGGTCGCTGTGTGGGATAGCGATCAGCTGATGTCCCCTCCAGAGCGGACCGTGTGACGTCACACGCGGGTTGGCCCCCACACCACCACACTTGCAGACAAGAACAGCACTGCGCAGTATCAAAAAAAAAAGTGCGTTCTAATCCTTGGATTTGCACTTGTAAGTCATCTTATCTTGAGTGCGGTGGTTTCCATCATAACAATGCTCTGAGGGTTGCCTGAGGGTAGCTTTCGTTTCTATCGTGCCTCCTTTCCAAGACGGACAATAATGAAAGGAACCGGTAGTCGTAACTGCATGCATTCGCTGCATTCGCACGCGCTGCGAGCAAGGCAAGGCAAGCCTGGAGGTTGCATAAGGCGCTGGAGGCGCGCCTTGAGTTTGGCACCTGTTTATGAATCGCACCGCGACGCTTCGGACCGGCAGGGACCGGCAGGGTCGCCACGTGGTCCTGAGAGGGAAGGCTTGCTCTAGCCGGCAGCGGCCCCACCGACGTCTCCATGCAAATAAACAACACGACTAGCAGCGTGCGTCATGCAAACAGAACCGCAAACAGCGGGACGGCGCATGACCTGTAAACGACAGCAGCGGCACACATAGTCGCGACATTGACAGGAATTTATCTATCTGCGTACCGCCTTCGCCAAGAATAACGCATTATTTCAAAGACCGTGGCCTCATGAATCTTGGTCATATGACTGTGGCAAGAATGCTTGGACTTTTAAATCTGGAACGCAGGACGCTGCAGCCACGGAGCGATTTTTTTTTTTTTACCGGTTCCGTTTGACTCAACGAATCAATTTTGAGGTGGTTCTGGTTTTAGCTATCGGGGCCTCGCTATTCGTTTCGTGACCGGTCGGCCCCCACGAGCCAAAAGTGCCCCATCAGATCCACTCAAATCAAGCGCAAGCCGCGACAATAAAAACAAGTTGGGATAACGCGTGCCTATCGCCCGCTGTCAAATTCCGTACATAGATAGCACTTCACTCTGCGAAAAGCGCATCCACAATAGAAAACAACGCGCTCGACCTCGTCCTGTCTCTTCCGCACTCGAGGGTTAGGTTAGGTTAGGTAGGTTAGGTTAGGTAAGGTAGCGTGGCACGGGCCGTGCCGTTGGCGCACCTTCTTCCCGTTGACGAAGAACACGAGGGTGGACGACACGTTGGGGGCGTCGGGCATGGTGGGACAGAGGCGTCACGACGGTGCAGGAAGCTGCATGGAACGCGCGGCGCGCGGAGGGAGCACTACAGACCCCGGCGGCGGTTATCTCCTCACTGAGTCGTCAGTCCGATCCGAGACGCGGGGCCGGGCTAGTGGGCCGGCCAGGCCGGGCCGGGCGCGTGGGGCTAGCTGCCAGCCTGCCAGCCCGGCGCCGCGCTCCGAACGCTCTGTCTCTCTCGCACCCCTGGGCAACGCCGGCAACGCCCCATGAGCGCGACAGAGGGGGAGCGACCAAAGTACTGTTTGGAATGCTCGCTAGGCCCCGTCCCGCTTGGGCTAGGGCAGCGCGGGCAGCTAGGGCGGGCCGGCTTAGGCCGGCTGACCCTGGCACCTCTCTCCAGGGAGCGTCCGTGCGTCATGTTGGGCCCTAGTCGTGCCACGAGGGCAGTGCGATCACCGCTAGGCCGGCAGCAGGCCGGTTCCTCTGTCTCTCTCGCACCCCTACGGCCCTATGAGTGCGAGAGAGACAGAGTGACGAACGCACTGATCAGTCCACAGCCTGCTGCAGTGCGGAGGAGCAGGAGGGGCGCACACTGTGACGAGCCGCACGGCCGTGTTGAGGCAGGTCGGCGCGCGATCGTCACTTCCCCGCGGCCCCCGACCGCACCCGCCCCGGCTAGGTTCCTCCTAGAGGTATCCGTTTCACTTGCCCCTTGGAGATGCGGAGCAGGTCGGGCCCACTAGGCCCGTTACCATGCCACTCCGCGCCCCCGACCTGGAGCCGACGCCTGCGCGGGGCGCGGTAGTGCACGGCACTGCACACGCGTTGAAGTGGTTGCCTACCCGCGCGGCGCCCACTGTCACGTCGCGTCAGGACACTGCCCCGACTGATCGTCTGCTTTCCAGGACGGCGCAGCACTGAACGGTGCGGTTCAGACCTAGTATTCTACCAACCTTCCCTTCACTGAGGAGGTGGGTGGAACATGTGTTAGTCGACGTGACACGTTACGTGTTTTTGTTTGGTCTTGTTGTTGTCGTTGGTTTTGAGAGCTCCTCGGAGCTGTCAATGGCGTGTTTGACAACTTGCAGTCGCACTGATCACCACTTTGTTGGTCTGTGTGAATTACAGAACAAGGTAAAGTTTTGTCTTTAGAGAGGTTTGAGACCAATTCTGGTTTGCTCTTGTGATATTGTCTGAGGTTGGTATGATTTTCTTGTAAGCTATGTTAGGTTATGGAGGTTTTGATTTCCTTATTCTCATCACTTTTCAAGTTTCACGGACTAAATGGGGTTTGTTTGCGATCTCTCCTTGTGAAAAACATAAGTAAAAACTACATTTAAATTTCTTTCTGAAGGATATCACACTTTACATTATTATCTTTTGTTTACATGTGTGCTACTTTGCTCATTGATGAACATTTCATGCACTTAATTTTGGTCATTGGTCTCAGATTAAGCAAAAGAGGTTCCTCGAAACCTAAACAAGACAAGTGACACCAGCTGCCTAGCCTGATGACACAAGGGTGCTAATTGTGTGTCGTGTAGTAGCTCAGACCGCCTGTCAACTCATTATCTCATCACAGTGGCGAGTGTGACACAGTCAGTGTGATGCTGACCAAGCACTCGATCGGAAGCAGTCTCTTCTCTATCTGTGCAATTTACTATTTCATTCATTAACTGTGAATTTAAGTAGAGACCAATACCTGGTTTCAAAGTTAAAATGGCAAAAGCCTTTTCTAATCTCAATAAAAGACGAAAGTCTTTGTTGTTTCTTGCCGAACCAAAAATACTACACTTTGGTACAATTGTTCTCTGTGTTAAACTTATTTTCAGTTTTGCCCATTTTTAGCATCTTATTCTTACTGTTCTACTTTTCCAGGAAGGCACGATATCCTCCAACAAGATAGCCTCAAGCAGTTGACAGTAAAACCACAGAGACCCCAAAAAATGGGCAAGACTTCTAGAGTTGTTGTGTGTGGAATGACTGGAGTGGGGAAAACTGCTGTCCTTGAACAACTGATTTATGGGAACGTTACACCATCAACTGTGAGTATCATTCTCAGCATGTTTACACATGAATTTTTTTTTAAAAAAATTTTAAATAGAAAAATGTTTGAACTGTATTGTTTTTATTTAATTACATGCAATTTGTTCCTTTCAGGGGCTGTACCCAACTATTGAAGATATATATGTCGCAAGTGTTGAAACTGAGCGAGGTACAAGGGAGAAAATGCGACTTTATGACACAGCGGGACTGCCTCCCTTGTCAGGGCCAAATGCTGGCAGTTCCACACAACAACAGCAGCAGCAGCAGCAACTTGCAAAGCAGTTGTTGGGACTCACTGAAGGTTATGTGCTTGTGTATGACCCTGCTAGACCTGAATCTTTTGAGTGTTTGTTGCCTCTGAAAAGAGACATCGACAAGAACCGGGACAAAAAGGAGGTAAGTCAACAATTATGTGACTTGCTTTATACTGTTTGCAAAATCTTTTGGATTTGGAAAAAAAAATTTCTTTCTTTCCGGCTTGCCTGCAGGTAGCTGTAGTTGTTCTGGCCAATCGAATGAGAGCAACCGCCAACACGTCTGGTTCAGGTAGTAACGTCCCAGCACCAGCTAATCTGACAGCTTCGGCTACCCTTCAAAAAGCTAACAATTGGACATTAAGAGAGCACATGAAACATTTTGAAGTGAATGCCATGGAAAGGGCTTCCCTCTTAGAGCCGTTTGTATACTTGGCTACTAAGCTCAGTCCACCACCTAACAAGAGCACTTTCCCACAGCTTAGTATGGTCAGAAAATCAATTTCAAATCGACCAGATGCTGCCTCATAGTGGAAGGGAGGCTCCTGTCCTTTTTCAGCATTCCTTTACTTCCAGTTGCATGCGAATGCAAATGTGTTGATATTTGTTAAACTTCATTATAAATTCTCTCATTGATAATCATACTTTCAGGAGGTTGGACTGTGATATTTTAATTTGTTGACTAAGTAGTATTTTATTTTTTAAATTTATAATCATTATATGAATTAACCATTAGGAAATTAAAAAGTTTGTACCAAATTCTTGTGATGTGTTGACTCTTTCTGTGTAGTGGAATGGCACATGCAGTTATCACTTTGGCCGCCCTCTAAAACTGCCTCCCTTCTTGCCTCTCTTGTTGGCAGCTGCCTTGTTGTCTTCAGACTGGGGAAATATTATTGAGATTAGATACTTGCATGATAAATTTTAAAGCGGTGAACTGTGATGATGGGCGTACCTTTCGTTTTTGACCGGCGTTAGGGCTCTGTAGTACTTTGAAGAAGCTGTCAAGACGGCCTTGTGTGGTTCCAGACCGCGCCTTTGCTAATTTCTTGGATCCATTTCTTACCCTCTCTTCATTAAAATTTTTATCACCACACAAATACTTCACCAAACCTTCTTCATCTGGTTCAGTCCATTTAAGCTGAAAGTAATAAATAATTCAGGATATGCCTAAGCAAAACAAAATGGCTAATGTATGCTTTAAAATATTTTTTTTTACCTCAACAGTTTCTGGGTCTGCAACTTCAGGCTCAATGAAAAGTTTCCGTGCTTCCTTGTAAGGCCAATCCTCTGAGACAGGATACTTGGCTTTGTCCAAATTTTCAAGGATTTTTTCAATGCTCCGGTGTTGTTTTATGAGGTCCATGGCTCGTTTAGGACCGATGCCACGAATGCTGTCACAATAATCACAACCCAACAAAATGCACAGATCTATAAATTCATCTCGAGAAAGCTCCAGATCTTCCAAAACTCTGTTGAAGTGGAATTCCTGAATAGGCATTTTTCTTGCTTCGCTGAATGTCAGGTGTCTTAGTAATACGGTGGAGCCAAAAGTGAGTGCGTCCATGTCCTCCGTTGCAGTGGCGTACACTTTGCCTGCTTTGACCATTGCGGCACACTGAGCCTCAGCTTCACAAGGGGCCTAAATTTATAAAATGAACAGTTCATTTAGAAATTGCAACAAAAAAATAAAAAAAATAAAAAAAATAAGTCGCAACAAAGATATACTTACATCTATGTAAGGGATGCCCATTAACTTCAGTAGTTCCTTGCATTGTTCTCCATGATGTTTGGTAACTTTCACAAGACGTCTGTTAAATTTATCGATATTTTCAGTATCACCTAAAGACAAGGGCACACTTTAAGGATAAAGAACAGGAAAAATACTTCACTGATAAAATAACTAATAAATTTTCTTACCTGCAGCCTCAGCCTGTTGAAGAGCTTTCTGAGCTTCTTCCCGCCTTTCTGCTCGCTTGCCGAGCTCACCAGACTTCATTTCTGGAGGTTTTCCATCAAACACATACACAGGTTTGATTCCATTTTCCACTAGACGAATTGTTCGGTAGAAGGTACCCATCAGGTGACTGGAAATGAAAGGGAAAAGAGGATAAGAGACCTTGCTTCACGGCTTCATAAAAATGAATCACCAAACAGACCTTGTTGTCTCTCCAGAGGAATCAGTGAGTTGAGCACCTTCACTTCTGACAGCGATCAAAAATTGATACAAGCTCATAGAGGCATCAATAGCAACCTTACGACCTGAGAAAAAAAAAGTAAGAGAAAATACATATTGAGGCAAATGTACGCGAACCAGGGGTGTTTAACCTGCATCACAACAGTATCACGCAATTTAAAGTTACCAAAATAGTTTTTGATCTCATTTTCCTTGACAGCTGTAGGGGCAATGTCAGCAATTAGTTTCGAAAGTCCTAAAATTCCCATGGTGCGGATAAAAAAATTAAAAACAACGCTGGAAGGACGACTACGAGCAGACGGCTCACGGCTGTTTGTCAAAGACCGAAGACCGCTTGGGATTTGGCGCGAAACGGACCTCACAAAACAAAGTTGCGTTCTGCTACAATTGTCATACCCGCACTTTGCCCCCCGAGAGTGGGCGCTCTCTGCCGCCTCGCAGCCCAACTACATCGGCATGGGGTATCGCCTGCTGTGTTCTGAGGCGTGGGGTATATCCTGCCCGTTATGGGCACGAGCGCTTATGAAAAATTGTCCGTGCGAGGCTCGCAGGTCGACTCGCTCATCGCCAAGAAGAACCCCCCGGAGCAGGCCGGGCAGGCCAGGCAGGCGGCCTGCGTGGGAGACGCGGGTCGCCTTGGCAACCGTCACGCTCGACCAATCACAGCTAGCCGCGGAGGTGAGGCGGCGAGGCACGCAGGCAGGCGGAGGCTGACCCCGGCGCGAAGATGGCGGGTGCGGGTACTTCCCCGCGCACACACAGGGGGCCAAAGCTCTAGACCCGTTTTGGGCTCCAGGCGTCGCTAACAGGGACTCGTACCGAACGTGTGACCTCACCAATGGATTGCTCTCCGAACGAGGAAATCCATGGGTGGGGTCACACGTTCGGTCCGAGTCCTGTTTAGCGACTATGGCTGGAGCATGCTAATTTCCTTGCTTAGTCTCTGTTTCCTCCTTCCTCGTCGCCCTGACTCTCTCGCACCCGCACGGGGCGGCCCGCTGCCGGACCGGCCAATTAACGTGCAGCTCCAGGCCGGACAGACGAGACACGGCTACTCCATTACAGCCTGTTCGTGGAAACGCGCGTCTCCATGGTAACCAGACGGACATCGCGGCGCTGGAAACAAGTGCAGAAGACTCACTCCCAGAGGCGATTTCGCCGCTCTCAGAGAGAGAGAGAGAGAGAGAGAGAGAGAGAGAGAGAGAGAGAGAGAGAGAGAGGAGAGACAGAGAGAGAGAGAGAGAGAGAGAGAGAGAGAGAGAGAGAGAGAGACGGAATCGGCCGGAGGCGCCCGGCGGGTAGGCAGCCCGTACGCACCGCTGCCCGGCGGGACTTGAACTTGAGAGACCACAAATGATTGCGTGCCGTTTCTCAGTGCAGAGTCCGAGTTCCAGCGAAGCGCTGCAGGTCCGAGCGTCTGCCGCCATTTCTGCTGCAGCTTTTCATTGTGAATGCGGCGGAAGCGTTTGATAACATCATTAGCTGCTCCGCGTAGAGAGTCCTGCCTCGATGTCTCGATCCGTTGGGACTCGCCGGGACAGGTGCACGCAGTGGCGGGAACGGGAAGGGAAGGGGGAGGAGTACCTGTAAAGTCCCATACGGCGCAAGGGATGCCGTTACTCTGACGGGAGGGTGCGGCGCGCTGTGCTGCGGGTGTCACCCCAGGCTGTCGCCCTGTCTCTCTCGCACTCGCAGAGCGAGAGGGACCTGCTGGCCGCGTCCCGGCGGTCATCTGGGCGGTGCTGGTGTTGGTGCGCGCAGTTCAACAATTACGTGAAACCACTTTCAACCCCCATTATTCCTTTCCCACGTTCAATTGTCGTTTTAACGCAACCTGCCGTCCACTCACGCGAGGTGCACACACCCGATTGCGACTTCCATTCCCGCATCCTGACAGTGCTCCATGGTTTTGTGGAAACGGCAACAAGGCAGGCAAAAAGTGCTGCTCCCCATGGGTCTCCCCCTCCATAATTTCTCTTCTTTTTGATTAAGGAGGATACTGACTTTCGGGCCGAGAAAAGAAGAAGAGAAATAAGTGCGAGCTTTAATCTTGATCGGTTTAATACTTGGCTTCTAATTGCTTGGCAGAATAAGCCTGGTGCTCGCCGCCTCCTGCAGGGCCCCCCTCCCCCCTCCCCACCGGGGCCCCGGCGCGTCCTCTTCCGCTCGAAACAAGATGACCATTCCCCTTCTCTCCTCTGGGAACACACTCATCTCCACTCCATCTCCCCTGCGCTGCTGGCTGGCTGCCTGCAGGCTGCCTGCTCGCCATGATGGAGTCCCTGAGCCATGACGAGACTGGTCGAGGAGGAACCAGACGGCCCGCCCCGCGCTGGCCTGCCTGCCTGCCTGCCCGCCTGCTTCAACTTGTGCCATGACCTTCCATCCTGCAGACACCACGCCCTTTCCTGGAAATCCCATAATTCCCTTCGGCCCTTTTTCATCGTTTTGCTCGTCGCTGCTTGTTCGACTCTGCGTTGTGAGGCGTTGCGTTCAGTAAAAAAAGGGAGAAGACGAGTTTGAATGGCAGGCAGGCCTGCAGGGCATGGAAACAATGCTCCAGAGCTGGTTGGCGAGCAGACTTCCACTGCCGGCCGCTTAGCTTCGAGGCACACTCCAACTTGAACTTGGGAACACCTGAGAATATCGCCATCTCGTTTCCACATCAGCAATCATCCTCCAGGCGCCCCGCGAGGCTCCAGGTAAATGCACTGGCGGCCAGGCCGGCCAGGCCACTGGACCTGCGTGCGCCGCGCGTTCCCAAGCACGCTCATTCCGAGCGCCACTCTGTCGCTCTCGCACTCGCGGGTCGTCTGGTCGGGGTGCGAGAGAGACAAGCGTCTCTCCGAAGTCGTTACACAGCCTCTGCCCCGCCCGCGCCTCCTGCAGGCCTGCAGGAAGTCCCCGACGAGCTGCCTCCGCTCGCCGCTCTCCCTCGCACCCCTACGGGCCCCGAGCACAGTGGGCCAGAAGACTGGGGGGCGGACAAAATCCCGGACGTATTTTAAGCTTTACAGTCGCTAAATGGGACTCGAATCGAACGCGTGACCCCACCAATGGATTGCTCTCTGAACGAGGAATCCATCGGTGGGGTCACACGGTTGATTCGAGTCCCATTTAGCGACTCTGGAGCTCAAAATGCGTCCGGGATTTTGTCCGCCTCAACGGTCTTCTGGCCCACAGTGAGTGCGAGAGAGACGGAAGCGAGTGCCGCGGGTGCTCCTGGACAGCCGTTGCCGGCCGCCGGCATCCGTTGGACCATCGCGTCGGTGTGCTCGCCGCCGCCGAGCTCCGGCCGGCTCCGGCCGCCTACCGCCAAGTCGTTGGAGGGTTCTGCTCCAGTGCGCCGGCCGTCCGAGGGCCTCCTGCTCCGCCGCGACGCCGCCGCGCCGCCGGCCGCCTCGCATCCGGCGGCATAAAAGTGTGTGTGGAGGAGTGGACGCCCTGCTGGCTTTGTCGCTGTCTCTCTCGCACAGCTCAGCTTCAGCCGCTGCATTCCCACCCACACACTGTGGGTCGAGACGGTCAAAATCGGGACAAAAATATAGCCTGGCCGCCATTATAGACAAAGAGTTGGCTTCAGGCGGTAATGCACGGTCGCGGAGCAATCTAGCGGCGACGTTTGTTCTCGATCAGCTTGGGAAAGTGACCGGGGAAGGGGTGGCCCTTTGCGCATTAACCTACTGTACTCTCCCAAAAAGTAATAGCAGAAGTAACTAGTTACAAATTTTTCGATAACGGTAACGGTACTAGTTACTTTTTCGGTCAAAAGTCACGGTACGAGTGACTGGTAAAAATTTTTTAGGACAAGTAACTGTAACGGTACTAGTTAAAAAAAAAAATTGAGTAACTTTCGGAACCCCAGCAGCGAACCAGCTTAGCAGTTAGCGTGGCCGCCGGCGAGGCAGGCAACCCATCGCGCGGCGCAGCGCAGCGCGCTGCGGCGGGCACGGCTGCGTCTGTGAGGCAGTGGCTGGAGTCCGCGCTGGAGAAGCCAGCGGGACGGAACACGCTCCAGCAGCACTGTGTGTTTTGCCGCCGTGCAGCTCACTGTTTATACCCCGTCGTTACACGCAGCCGACTCCACTGTTTTCCCCTGGGTTCGTCTTGGGAGAGTACCGGACGAGATAAACGTCACTGCGAAATCATGGCCGACGCCAGGCTATCTCCGCTCCGTCCCGGCCGCCGAGCCCCGCCAGGAATGCTGGGGCGGTGGCAGCGGTCTCTCTCGCTCTCAGGGCGCGTGGCCGCGTCAGCCGCGTCGCGCGGGGATGGGGGTGCGAGAGAGACAGCGCCGGGCGCACCCCTTGCCTCGTGCCGTGCCGGCTACTGCTGCTGGGCAGACACAGGACACGGGTCGGACATCTCCATCCAATCGCCTCACGCCATCTCCGTTCCGTGCCTCGGCTCGGCCCACACAGTGTGCCACACACCCAGGGGGGCGGCGGCGGCCCCCCGGCTCGTTCCAGTTCGATTGTAATGGCATGTTTTGACTCCCCGGCTCCGGGAGGCTCTCCTGGAGGGCCCTGGAGAGAGAGGGAGAGGAGGGGGGTCCCTATCGCGCGCTCGTGCTTCCACCAAGCTGAGAGGAGCTCTCTCACCGCTGCCGCCAGGTCCTGAAATTTCTCGAAGTTGTTTGTGTCCGGCGCCACCCGTGGAGGTGCCTCCGGCACGGAGCCATTCTTCTCGCAAGCGCTGATGCCGTGACAAATTTTCGGCACAGCCTGCAGCGCAAACAGTGGGACAGAGTGGCCTGCAGCGCGCTCGGCGTCTAGACGCTCCGTGAGGAGGCGGAATTGCTTTTGCCTTGTTGTCTTCTTCTTGGACGGCAAACCTGATTCCGCGACTCAATATAGTTTGACTATGATTCCACTCGGTCGTCATCATCGCAACTCTGAGCACTAGAATATTGAAGGGCGACGAATAGAGAGGTATTTCACTGTTTTTTTCCCCCTCCACCTCCCAGTCCCCCCTTCCCCCTCTCGCTTGACCTTGACCATCAACAGGATAAGAGAGGCTGCAGCAGGGGCTCCTCGGATGGCTGCCCTGGCGTGGCGTGGCGTGACCACCTTCGTGACGATGTTGATGATGACTTGGTGGACCTCCGGTGCCCGGCAGCCCAGGAAGCCGCCGGACCGAGTGAGAAGCAATGTCAGAGTCTCTTTTTGAGGCGAAGCGAGAGGCGAGCAGCAGGGCGGCCGAAACATCAAGCCGACCATTTTCCCACACTGTCTTGCCCCCGTAGACACGTCGTCGTTACATGCTGGTGTGTGTGTGTTTTTTTAATATTTTTTTTTAATTTTTTTTCTTTCGGGTACTGGTCTGAATGTGCGATTCATGGCGTGTCCTGACTGGGCCCCACCATTTGGACGCCCCCGCGGTCCAATGAACGAAACACGTGTCCAAATACGAACGCCTGCCGGATGTTTGCCGCGCAGGTACTCTACACTGTATCACTCCGACTTGTCAACAGGAAAGAGGACCGGGGGGGCCTCCTGCAAATGAGGGCGATCGAGCAGGACGACGAAGCGTCCAGAACTGTACACTTTTCATCGCAGGGTGTGTATTCTTGTGTCGCACCTGTAGCGACTTGTTTTCGTGTGAAGCATTCCGTGAAACAGCTTGGGGCGCGGGTGGGAAATCCCGTCGTCCTTGAGGGTCGGGGGATGGTCCAGACAGGTAGGGCTCCAGATAGCAGCATCAATGGCTCCACTCTGGGCGGCGACGCCGCACCCCGTAGCACCGACCATCAGGAACCGATATCGAGTCGTAAACATGTCAAATGGGACAACTCTTGTTGCTGATGTTGTTGCCTTGACCACCCTGGCTCCGACAGTGGCTCCGACCCCCAGGGACCCATTCTGCGGTAAACAAACATTTCAATCAGAAAGGTGGGCATGGAAGGTGCACCCAGGGAGACAATGGCACACAGTGCTGCCAACAGGTAAGACGGAAGGTACGGACAGGAATGGGGAATTATTTGGTGCTAAACTGCTGCTGCTGGTGAATCATCATCGTGCCGCCAAGGGAATTCAGATTCCTTTTGTTTCAGTTTCTGCGAACTGGACCGTTTTTCAAATTTCGCCCCGTTTTCAGAAAATTTTGGTAGTTTCTTGTCGTTGTTGTTGTTGAGCGGTTGTGAGCGGTAGCTGTCCGGCCGTTTAGCCGCGTTAGCGCCTCGCGTCCTCCTTTCCTTGTTGTGGTTGTTGTTGTTGCTGGAGCCAACGGACACGTGTCTCTCGCACGTGTGGTGTGCGTTTGTCCAGCACAAGAAAAAGAAACATAAAAAGGAATAAAAAAAGTGACCAACTGGGGATTTTGTGATGGTGAAAACCACAAACAGCCGCATCGCGCCTGTTTTAATCAGATGGGTCAACAAACGCCAAGTTGGACGGATATCCTGTCTCCCTCCGATTCCCACGGGGAGCCCGAAGTGTCCTGCAGGACCGTGAGGGGCGCTGCCGTCGCGACCGTCCTCAGGTGCAGCAGGTGCAAATAAACGAATGAGCAGTCATGGGAAGGCGTCACCGCGTCTCCCCGATGAGGCTTTATTTACAGTCCAATTATTATTCATTTAGACCCTAACGCAGAGCGGGCCGCAGGATGAAGCACCGAGTGGCCGGCATTCAGCGCGCTACCGGCTTCGGCCCCTTTGGCCCGCCCAGTGGGCCGCCCAGTGGGCCGGCAGCCGAACCATCCGGAACCTCAGGTACACGATGAGGACCTGCTCGAAGGCCATCCGGAGGCGGGCGCCGCGGGGCACCCCGGGGCGGGACGACTTCGGGTCAGTCGAGAAAAAAAGGCGATCTTGATAAGAGCGACAAGTGCCTTCCGCGACCGACCGCTGCCGTGTATATGGATTCCTACAGTCAGCTTCCGTTCTCAAGCCGACTGCTCGGCTCTGTGTGTGTGTGTGTGTGTGTGTGCTCGGCAGTCATTCGGAGACACCTCCCTCCCAGTCAAGGTGCATTCAGCAACGGATCAGGCGCTTTGTCTCTCGGGTTCATCATTTCCTGTTTCGCCTCCAGACAGTAGTGTAACAGTGTAACACGCTGCCTGACAGGCTGTCACGGTAATCCGGGAGTGTCTTTAAAAAGGCAGTCAACGAGGCTGTGACTTCGATGTGGTAGACAGACAGACACACCGTGCGCGAGACTGATGACTCGTCTAATTTTCCTGCTGATGCACTGAAAAAACAAAGAAGGCTATTTAAATTGACGACACAACTACATGTATTCCAACGAAAGAACAATCAAATTCAAAGCCGAAAAATGTCTCTACGATTTTTGACACCGCGCATCGCACAGGGCCGGGCCGCTCCATTTTGTGTGGCAGCGACAATTCGACCGACTGTTCGTCCGTCTGTTCGTCCGTCTGTCTGTCTACAGCGCTCCAATTAACGACGCCCCCGCGGATTAGAGCTCGAAGCGCATGCGCTGCATGTGTGGCCGGCCTAGCCGGGCCGGGCGGGCGGGGAGGGGGGAGCGCCACGCCCATTGGCTGGCCGGGACGCCGCACCGCCCGCTCTGGACCACTCCCCCAGCATCCCAGGCAAGATGGCGGCGCGCGGCGTCTAGCGACCCGCCTCTGTTCGACCCAACCAACGACCAGGATCCCGACGATGAGGGTCAGGATGTTGATGACGAGGACAAGGACCAGCTGATCCGTGGGTGACGGGACGTGCGGCTTCGTTTATCAAATCGACGTAAATCACCGAACAGTTGCGCGGGTCTTTATTTTTGGATTAGTCGGTTCTCGTTTTCGTTTTTTTTTTCTTCCTTATTTTTGGTCGGTGTTGGTCCTGGCCTTGGCGGCCGGGGCGGGGGGATGCAGGCGCGCGGAGGGCCTGGTGGACGGCGGGGCGGAGCGGAGGCGTGCTGCGGTTCGGGGCACGGCGGCCCTCTCGTACGCGGGGTCGTCGGCGGCGGTGTAGGCCCGGTGGTCGCCGAGGCTCTGGTAGGTGGGAGCGGTCTGCTTGTCCTGCTCCAGCAGAGCCGCCCCCAGGCCGGGTCCGGGGCGCGGCCGCGAGCGGGGGCGGCGCGGCGTGGGGGCGGCCGGCTCGTCGGCGCAGAAGGGGTGGTCCAGCACCTTGTCCAGGGCCTTGTTGGCGGCCGCGAGGGCGCGGGCGACAGTGTTCGTGCCCGCCGGGTTCCTCAGGCTCTGGCTGAGCGCGGAGCTGCGCCGGGAGCAGCTACTCACCTGCGCGTTTCGAGGCAAAGATTGGCACAATGTTTGAAGTGACACCTCGCACGGCGGGCCGCACACCGACCCTGCAGAAGGAGCGGCTCTGCTGCGTGCTGGAGGCGCGCGAGCTGCTGATGCTGGGACTGTCGTACTCGCTGCTGTGGAACCTGCTCTCGTCATCCTGGATGAGGTCGGCCTGCCGGCGGCGCTCGAGACTCAGACGGCGCCAGGGGGTCGCCTTGGCGGCCTTGACGGCCTTGACGGGGTGCTTGGCGGCGGCGGGCTCCGGTGGCCGTGCGGGGGGCAGACCGCCCACAAGCGCCTTGTACACCTTGCCGCCGACCCGCACCACCTCCTCGGTGACGGCCGGCTTGGCGGCGCCGCGCGCGCTGCGCACCGAGCTGGCCCTGCTGATGGTGGACTTGGAGCTGTGGGTGCTGCGCGGCGCCACGGCCGCCCCGCCGCCGTAGAAGCTCTGCAGACTCGGCGGCCGCGGCGGCGCTCGAGGCGTCGGCGGCGGCGTGTCCTGCGGGGCGGCCGCGGGCACCACGGCGTCCTCCCGGATCAGCCCCAGCGACAGCGCGCGGTGGCAGGCCGGCACGCCGTCCTGCAGCGACCGGATGGACACGTAGCAGCGGCTGCCCAGGTCAGAGCTCGGCCGGCGTATCTGAGGGTCGCGTAAATTATCCACTCCTCGCCGTGTGACTGTACTGAACGACGAGCGACTGTTGCCCACCTGCAGGGCGCAACGCGCTCGGTACAGCCGGCGGTACTCGTCGCGCCAGTCCACCTGCTCGCCGCCGAGGCCGCCGAGGCCGCCGGCCTCGTGCTCGAGGAGGCCGTGCGCGCGGCCGAGCGGGCCAAAGTCGCGAGTCACGACGCAGCGCCACAGGCCGGCGTCGGCGGCCAGGGAGCGCAGGGCCCGGCAGCACGCCGCCACCTGGGGGACGACGACACCTCGCCGTCAGAGAGGGTGGGCGCGTGCGGCGCGTCGCCGTCGCCTACCTTGAGGATGTCCGCGACCGGGAGCCGCGCCAGGATCATCTTGGCGGCGCGCAGCGGCAGGCCGAGGAGGCTGGGGTTGACGACGCCGTGCGCGGTGCGGACAGCGCACGTAACAGGCCTAAAAAAAAAATTTAAATGAAAAAAATTATTAAAAATTAAAAAAAAAAAATTTGACATTTTGAACTTTTTAAAATTTATTTTTTTCTAAATAAAATTAAAAATAAACAAAAAAATATTTTGAAAATTTGAAACTTTAACTCTGTTGCTATGACCCGCTACTGTACCTGGATAGCTCGCCCTTGATTCTCTCAGCGAGCTGGTCCATGTTTTTCAGCTCGGGCCACTGCTCCCCGCACTGTTTCTGCGCCAGAAGAAATGACCGCGGGTTTCTTGAGGGTCATCTCAAGGAGGGGTAACCCCACGGAGCCAATACCTGGTTGAGCACGAAGTCGTGCACGTGCAGGGCCAGGCTGTAGGTGCTGCCCTGCACGGCGGGCTGGCCCCACAGCACGCTGAGGTTGACGAGGATGACGTCATCCCAGTCGGCGGGCGCGGCCACCAGTCGGAAGGCGCAGTCGCTGAAGGGCGGCAGCGCGAGCAGCGTGGAGTACTGCTGCTTGTCGCGGGCCAGGCTGGGCCAGCCCGGCCAGCCGGCGGGCAGCAAGCTCCACAGCATGCCGCGCAGCGTGCGCACGCCGTCCAGGACGCCGTCGACGACCACCCTGGCGGCCGCCCGGGTCCTGGCCACCTGCGCGGCGCGCGCGGCCACGACGGCGGGGTGGGGTCCGCGGCGTGCCGCGTGGCGCCGCGTGGCCTGGAGGGGCGCGGTGGCGACGCGTCGCGCGGCCACGCGCTGCTGCTCCATCTGGAGAACGTGAACGACGTCCTGACACGTTGTCCTGTTGCCGGCCAGAGCCGCGCGGTTCCCGGCCAATTGCGTCAGAACTTGGATGGGCCCCCTGTGGGTCGCCCTGGGGGCCCCGCGGGGGGTCACCGACCTGGACGCTCCTGAGGTAGGGCATGGGCCTGTAGGCCCGCATTCTGCGCGAGCCAACGCCGCGCGGCTGGTGCTGCTGGTACTCGTGTTGCTGCCGCCGATGCTGTTGTTTGCGTTGGCCAGAATGATAAGGGGGCTTGTCGTCGGCGAGGTGGTCAGTCAGGCCGCCGCCAGGGCCGCCAGGGCCGCCAGGCTGCTCCAGGGGGGCGTCCTCGTCGTCCTCACGCCCCGTCTCAGCGGCCTGGTGCACACAGAGCCAAACGTTCACATTGGGGGAGGCCAGCTGCTGGATTATTTTAGGGACCTTGAAAGTAGGCGAAAGCAGTGCCCTGTCCTCTACTCAGCGCTCCGTCCACAGGGGTGCGAGAGAGACAGAGCGACTGTTTGAGCCCGCAGGTGAGGAGCCGATGCAATTTCCATGGTAAGGCTCACGCGGGCAGGTGTCTGCCAGCTCTCGTGGGAAAATGGCGAACTGACCGGCGGCGGCATCTCGCCCACCTGTGCAGCTGGCGGGCCTGGCGGGGCTGGCGGGGCTGGCAGCTGCAGGTGGGGGTGGAAGCCGGCCTGGAGCAGGTGCGCCAGGACGAGCGAGAGCAGCAGGGCGTTTCCGCATATGCCGCCTGCCAACAAGGAGCCCCGCGCGTGGCGGTCTATGCCGTGCTTTCGGCGCGGTTTCTTACTCCGGAATACGAGTGGAGAGAGATAAGTTGTTATCAGAGCGGCTCACCGTCCGAGTGGCCCGGGGCTCGCTCCGCCGCCATGGACAGGACGAGGTCCTGCAGCGACGGGGCGCCTGAGTCCGGGCTCGGCTCCGGGCTCGGCTCCGGGCTCGGCTTCGGGCTCGGCTCCGGGCTCGGCTGCGCGGCCGCCGCCAGCTCCGGGGCTGTTTCCGTCATTTCTGGCGCTGTTTCGGCCATTTCTGAAATAGAAGACCTTTTTTCTCCCAACGTGCAGTTTGAATGTCAATTTTGAAAAGAATCAGGTCCTAATTAAAAAATTATCAAGATCTTTTTTTTTTTTTGGGGGGGGGGGAGTGTAAGCATTACCAGAGTGTGTGGTGGGTGTAGCGAGCGCCACACCGCGCCCCGCCCCGGGCGCCCCGCCTCACCCCGCCTCGCCCCGCCCTGCACGTGCCATGGTGTGCCTCGCCGCGCCTCGCCGCAGCGTCACCACGGAAACCGCGAGCTCCATTTTCGTGCGGTCCCCGCCTCCCCTCCCGCCTAGAGACCCTCCGGTTTGGCGCGCAAAAGAATGCGAAACGAAATCACAAATTTAAATTGTCATTCTGATTCGTCGTCACGTGTCGCACCGACCTCCATGGAGGCGAGGTGAGGTCTAGGTCAGAACGGCAAAATTAAATTTGATACCTTACCGCCTGAGGAATCTCCATCCACCAGCAGCCGCTCCTGTTTTTTTTTTTTTTTTTTTTTTTTTTTTTTTTTTTTAGGGGTTCCGACAGGAGCCCCTATTGCATTTGACCGAAATTTCTTTCTTTTATTCCACCGTCGTGACTTACGACATGTCAGTGACATGAACTTGGAGGAAAAAAAAAAAAGAAGAAAAAATGGGGGCCCTTCTCCCACCTCCCCACACAGTAGGGAGGACCGCCTGCAACTTCGGTGGATCGGGGGAACCGGTGCATTCCAGGCGGCGACCCCAGGGGTTCTCATCTGATGTGGGCCGGGTGAAGGGCGGGGGGTTGAGAGCCTTTGGTTTTCGCGGGGTGGTCAGTGGTACCCACAGTGGTACCCCCGCTGTCCGGCGCTCTCTACCGAACATGCAGTGTGAAGGGCCAGCTTCAAAGGACTTATCAACTCCAAACCGACGAATCAGAATGGACCCACTCGCGACCAATTGCGAGTGGCTGGAACGACCGGGGATCGAACCAGTGCCGAGGCCAATCCGCCGAAGCGGACTGCTTTTTAGACACCCAAGCATAGTGGACGACAAATGATCCAGACCACTACGCTATCACGACTGCACGTCTGCCGAGTGTCGGACGACGGGTTTGAGTCGTATTGGGATGAGGGAGGCAGTCGTAAAATGTATTGAAATGTTGGGATTCGATCCCCGGACCTTACTGTTCAAGTCCGACGCCTTAGCGATCTCAGCCACCACGGCTCATGGTAGAAGCGGCGTCAGCCGGGCTCTAGACGCGGCAGGGATGGAGCCGCAGTGAGCGGGTCATTCGAAAAATGTTGAGAAAAAGTGGGACTCGATCCGTCGACCCCGGTACCGGGAACCGACGCCTATACCACCTGTACCACCTGGTACCGCGGTACTTTACTTTACTTTCCTGCCCATGCGTGGTTGGCAATAAAAAACTACTTTCGCAACTATTTTATAAATTAGCGGAACACCACGCAATGCATAAGCATTGGAATTTTTTTTTTTTTTTTTTTTTTTTTTTGCCCCGCGCGGCTGCAGCAAGTCTGCAACGAGACGCGATCCTCGCGCGAAAGGTCAACACGGCGCGGCTGCAGGCCGACCGACTCTCTCTCTCTCTCTCTCTCTCTCTCTCTCTCTCTCTCTCTCTCTCTCGCACTCACAGGGCGTCCCGCACGGGGGCGAGAGAGACAGAGCGACGCGTTCGGAATCATTCTGCCGCGCTGCCACTGGGTGTATCAAATTTCCATTTCATTTAATCGCCGCATTGAGCCGGTGCGGGCGTCACTGAGGCGCTCTGTCTCTCTCGCCCTCTCGCCACAATTTCTACTCTGTAAAAAAAAAAAGATCGGAACTTTACCGTGCGGTGGTATAGAAAAATTCCTAGGAAATACTAAAAATGCTGAGTTGTTGTGCTGCCGGCAGCCCAGCCCGGCTTGATGCTGCTGCAGTCGCGGCAGCCCGGCAAAGTAAGGCCAAGACATTCGATCGGACGGCCGCCGCTGGACAGGCCGAGCCTACCCTACCCCTCTGCCCCCCAATAATGGGGCGCTCTGACCGGAACCAGTCGGGAACCAGCGCCGCGCTGCGGACAGTCCAGCCACAGGGCCCGCCCCGCCCCGCCCCGCCCCGCCCCGCTCCGCCCCGCCCCGCCCCGCCCCACCCCGCCCCATTACGGAATCACTTCTCTTCCAATTTCGTTACTGGGTCAGCTGCCCGTTCCGAGCTGCGCGACCCGCTACGCCTTTTCCCTTGGACGAGAGAGTTGAGTCTCCTCAACATCCCACTGGAAATAATATGGTCAACAGCAACGGACCCACTATCCAGCTGTCCATAGTCCGCATCCTGGTTCAACCGCACCAGGTCACAGAAAAACCCGCAGTGACCCTCCCCCCCCCCCAGTCGACTGCTGCCCCTTCCCCTCTTTTCCCCCTGTAGTCGTCAACCCCTTCTCCAGCCTTGACACCATCCCGGCCTCCTGGACAGCCAACCCCCCCACCCCACCCCCGCCCCGGACGGCTCTCTCTATTATTTCACCTTCCACCCCCACGGGGCCGCCCCCCTCCCCCTCCCCCCTCCAGCGCCACGTGTGGTCACTGCATCCAAACAGCATCAATCAATACCATGAAACTACGCGCTGCTGGCGGCCTGTCTGGGGAAATAAAAAAGAGCGGGCGTGTGGGGGTGGAAATGGGGGGGGGGGGCTGGCTGCTGGAAATAAGTGCAGGGGAGGAAATAACAGGGGTTGCCGCTGCACCTGGGCCGCAGTGTGCGTGTGTGTGTGTGTGTGTGTGTGTGTGTGTGTGTGTGTGTGTGTGTGTGTGTGTGTGTGAGTGTATGCGGCGTCCGAATTAAATTAATCTACAACGGCGCCGTGGTATAATCAAAGAGCTGCGTGTAATAATTTAATCCAAGTAAAAGGTGTGAAAGCTTTCGCGCGTGCGGCTGGAACTGCGGTCGGCACGCTGTGCCTTCCTCTGTTGTGGGATCACTCCCATTATGGCGTATTCCTTTTATACTATCTTGTTCAATTTTTTTATTTATGTTTTTCCTGTTGTCATTTTTGTTGGTCGCATGGTTCGCGAACGCAAAACACCTTTCCCGCGCGACCATTTTCCCCAAGTCGATTAGATTCCCCCTCAAAAATATTCGTACTCCTAAAAGTTGTCTTTTTTTCTGCGATTGTTGGGCCGACATTTTCTGTACCAGGAGATGAACGAAGCCTTCGGCGTCGCGGACACCGTGAGTGACACGTAGTGACACGTGCAGCAGGTGGCGTTAGTGCTGGACGAAGGCGGTCGCCATGGAGACGCGGGTCGCCAAACAGATTGGACCAGTGGGACAGACACAAAGCGACGGGCCGCTGGTCGACTGTGGTCGACACTCACGCTCACCCACACACACACGCACACCTGCTGTGGAGTTCTGCGGGTATATGACCCGCCCCGCCCCGCCCCGCCCCGCCCCGCGGAGCGGCAAAGGCAACCGTGGAACCCGGAGGATCGATAGCGGAGTGGAGCGAGGCGAGCGCACTCTTCTCCTCTCTTCTCCCCTCTCTCCTCTCTCTCCCTCTCTCTCCCTCCCTCTCCCTCTCGCTTGCCGCACCGGCGCACCTTTTACAGCCCCATCCGCCCCGCGCTGCCTAGCGCTGCCTAGCGCTGCCAGCAGCGAGCAGAGGCAGTCTCTCCCTCTCCCTCGCACCGGGTCGTTGCGGCCGCTCAGTGCGTGGGTGCGAGAGAGGCAGCCTGCAGGATAGGGGTGGAGGGAGCGGACGGACAGGCTCGTGAATTTTTAAGCAGCAGCAGCGCTGGCGCCATGGCGGCGTGCCTCACCCTACGCCCTCCCCCCCCCCCCAGCCCTATCTTCCCTTTATGCGTACTTCCCTACCGCCCTCTGGTCCGCGATAAAAACGCCCACCTTGGCGTGGCGTCGCGTGGCGCGGGGAGGGTGCGGGCCCAGTGTGCTGGCCGGCCCGCCAACACAAAGTTGCGCCGCTGGAGACAGGTCATTAAAAAGTCCTGAAACTGTCTTTATTTCTTCTCCCCCCCGACACTGCTGCAACCCCGTCCCCTGGCCGCCGTGAGTAATGAACGCGAGGTGACCGGGGCACAACAACAACGACGGCGGCCCGCTCCAAAATGAATGAAAATCGCGCGCATCGCTTCCACGGCACGGTTTGAAACCGTTCCGTGTCGCCGCGTTGCTAATAATGCCATTAGCTTCCCCTCAGAATCTCCGAGTTTAGGTCACTCGCTCCTTTGTTCTGCGTCTCCGGAGTGACGCACACCGACGGTTTGTCTCGCCGCAGCCAAGGCAAAGCGAGTCGCTTGACCCGTGCCAAAGAGCTCAAGCCAAAGTTATTCGGCTCCGGGTATCGCCGGGTCGCTTTTTTCACTGATAGCCGCTGCGAGCGTACACGACGATACGGCTGCTACTGCAATGCAGCGGGCCGGTGCCGAACAGAGCGCTCTGTCTCTCTCGCACGCGACGCTCCATGAGTGCGAGAGAGACAGAGCAACGCCCCTCAGACTGCAGAACAGCCTGCAACTTCTCAGAATGCACTCCGTCGCGGTGGCGAGCGCAGTGCGCCATAGAAAACAAAAGTGAGGTTAGGTTCCTCTGCTGCTGCTAATGAACACTAAAGAGGCGGGGGGGCGCGAAACGAAGCGAACGCTGAATCGACGTCGTTTGGAGCGCCCCGCTGGATGTGGGGATTTCTCATGATTACGGCCATCTTGATGTGCGTGACTTGGTGACTCATGCTGCAGGGAGGATATATGGCTGGCGCCACCGCGCCCCGCCCCGCCGCGTGCTGCGGAGGTAAGGGGAGGAATAATCTCCCTGCTCCTAAAGGGGAGGGGGCAGGGTGAAGGGCGGGAGCAGAGCACGACGGCAAGAGAGGGGGAGGGGGGGGGACTCTATAGGGGCGCCTCGACGCCGTGCCGCCGCCGCCGTCAACGTTTCGCCCATTCGCATGGAGCAAAGTACGTGGCCATCAAATCTGCCTTACAGCCCCGCGCCTCTCTCTCTCTCTCTCTCTCTCTCTCTCTCTCTCTCTCTCTCTCTCGCACAGTGATAGACCCAAGGGTCTAACTAGATGGATGGCGCAGCCGTGGGCCGACCTTGGGGCCCCGTAGGGCCCCGCGGGGTGCGCAGCACAGCCCTGCTCCACGCCAACGGCGGCGTCGCCTTCATTTTCGGGAGGTTCGTCATGCTGCCGCCGCTGACTCGGCGACCTGGAAAAAGTTGCAGGGGAGGGCGTGGCGGCGTGGCGGCGAGACGGAGAGAGAGAGAGAGAGAGAGAGAGAGAGAGAGAGAGAGAGAGAGAGAGAGAGAGAGAGAGAGAGAGAGAGAGAGAGGCGGGCCGGCCGGGCCGGTCGATGCGTGGACCCACCCACTTCCAGCCGCGCAGCCGCGCAGCGCGGAGCCAAAGGGTCAAATTATTTCCCGGAAAGGGAGCAGAGGGGTCTAGGGATGAGAATTTCGGCGTCCGCGCTTTTCGAGTCCAGCGGGCCTCTTGTCGACCTCCTCGGCGATCACTCCCGGTGTGGTCGCCGTGACGGCCCGTCGTCCACGCCGCGGTCGGCGCGCCTGCCTGCAACCTCCCACAGCAATGCCGGCCGCCGCCGCCGCCGCACTCTTTCACCGAAATTATTGATGGACTTCGGGGAGAGATGAATGGGCGATGGAGGGGAGGGGAGACACGAAGATACGCCCCGGCTGTCAGGGCGGCTCCGTCTCTCTCGCACTCACGGGTCGCGGCCGGTGGGCGTGGGGACGGGGCGGACGGCGCGGACGGGGCGGACGGACGCAAGCGCGGCGAGCCGTCGCCACGGCAACGGAGGACGCCAAACAAAAGAGACAGCGGACGGGGTGTGTGAATGTATAGTGTAGCGCCCCGGCCCGGCCGCGGGGGCACATTGATGAGAATCAGAATGCCATTTGGCGTCGCCGCGCTGCCCTATCGGGCCGCAGCCTTATTTCTGCGTCGCTTCGCGACCGGAAATCGGATGTGGTAGTTTGGTGTATTTACCACTGAGCATCGGAGGCACTGTACGTGCTGTCCGCTTGTCGCTGTGCGGCCGGCTGCGTGAGGGAGACTGGGAGGGGAGGGGGAATACCCCGGCCGCCTCACCCCTCGTCTGGGCCATTGTGCGCAGCTGCCAGCTGGAAACACACAGAGTCTCTACGTGTCGTATCCCCAAGGAGCCCGGTTAGCTCAGTCGGTAGAGCGTGGGACTTTTAATCCTAAGGTCGAGGGTTCGAGCCCCTTACCGGGCGGCTCTTTTTCCGGCCCGCGTTCAGGTCTCCGGTCTCTCTCCGATGCTTTATCTTCCTTTTCCACGGCCTGCGGTCAAGTCATGTAACTTTCGTGTCTTCTCGTTTCTGCACGTGCGTGAGTGTGGTGGCGGTGTGTGGCCGTGTGCGTGACGCCAGGTGCTCCAGTCCGTTTCTCCGTCTTTCTTGACGATCAACGACAACTTGTGCGGCAGGCCGGCAGAGGCTCCGTCTCGCCCGGCCGTCTGTCTCTCTCGCACCCCGGCGGCCACCGCACGCACTCACTCCCCAGCCTTCCTTTTTATACCTGTAATTTTATGATTATTCGGCTCCTGTATTCGAGGCTTGGGGTGCTGCAGGCCGCTTTCGAACAGCGCCTGTCTGTCTCTCTCACACCCCTGGGCCGTGAAAAAACAGTGTGGGTGTTTTGATTTTTTTTTTTTTTTGCGCTGGTGGAGACCATTAGAAAAAAATCCGTCACCCACGCCAAAATTTTGCAAAACTGATTAGTGTTTGGGAAGGGGGTGGGTGGAATTTTATTTTTGCCTGCAGACTAAAAGTGGAGGGTGCCTGGACCGCCCTGCTGGCCATCAAAACACTGATAAACGGATGGGTGTGGCTCCCTGCCTGCAGATGATAATCACCGCACAGGGACAGGGCGTGGCGGGGCCGGGGTGGCGGCGGGGCCGGGGTGGCGGCGGGGCCGGGGTGGCGGCGGGGCCGGGGTGGCCGCGGCGCCCTGCTCCAGCCAGGGTGTGGCCGTCGCCAACCCCCTCCCCCCTCCCCCTGCGCCTTTTTAATCATCGTGGCGCCGACACGGTCCATACATCGCATCGGGTTTCTCTCCCCTGGGCCCTGCAGGGCGGCCCTCCCTCCAGCCTTTGCTGGTCCTCGACGTCCTCGCCGTCCGCGCCCTTCGTGCTCCGAGTCCATAAGGGCTGCAGTCGAAAAGGCTGTTTGTTTGCCGAGTTGTTGTTGTTGCTGCTGCTGGTTTTCGTTATTAAATTCAGGATCTTGTTTGGACCGCGCGAAAACCAAAACACTATAAATTATTTCGATTTTTTTTCAGTTCTTTGCAGTTTTTTTTTTTTATTTTTAATTATATTTTTTTGCGTTCCCAATGTTAATAAATGACCATAGAAAATACTGATTCACCCGTGTTTTTGTTTTACTTGCGGTATTTTTTTTTTCTGAACGGCCGTGGTAGTTTAGGCCACGAGCCCTGCCCCGTCTCCGCGGCTCAGAGCGTCTGTGCACGGACGCATCGCCAGCGCAGCGCTGTGTGTTTTTCTGCGCGCACGTGCGAGCGTGTGTGTGCGTAATGTGTGTTTCGCATGACATTCTTGGCCGCATCGCGCATAATCGGCGAGCACACAGTGTACCTACGCGGTGTTACGTGGTTGCTGCACACCTGCGGGCCTAATGGTGGTTGGAGATGAAGCACTTTGGCTGATGAGAAAAAAAGCGTCGAGGAGGCGCGCGCGCGCGGCTTCGACCGGTATGGCGCTTGTTTTGGCTCATCGTGGTAAAGCACCCCGTGCGGAAGGTGAGGACGCCTTCCTGCTCGCGTGACGAGATGATGCGCCTTCAATCTAATTTCAATCAGCCGGAACACTCGGCGATGAGCGGTTATCCGCGTGATCGCGTAGCAGCGGTGTGTGTACGGTGCGGCAATTTACACCAACGGAGAGAGCCATTAGAAAGCCAAACTTGGTGTTTCACAAAAAAATTCTTAATTTTATTTTTAATTTTTTTTTTTCTAAGAACGAAACGTCTAAGACAGGCTGCAGTGCGTCCCCCACCTCCGTGGTCGTCCCCCCGGACGCCAAGGCTCAGCGGCCCGGACAGCGTTATCGCAAAATAATACCCCGAAAAAGACACGTTTTGGGTGACTTCTTTACCGTTCCGGCGGCCATCCCGCCGCATCCGGTGACCGATAGCGGCCATCCAGTCTCTCGGGCGGCTCCACCATGGGGGACTCGGGGACAATACGGGCGCTGTCCTGGCAGTGTCCTGGCAGTGTCCTGGCAGTGTCCTGGCGAAGAAGGAAGGGGGCGGGCCAAAGCGAGGCGCACCGATGTGCAACGGGTCCTTGCGGACCGCGAGGACAGCAGCGCCTCGAGGAAATTCACTTTTCTTTTCCTTTTCTTTTCCACTAATTTTCCCGTTCTTGTCCTCTTGTTTCCGCGTGATTTGCGGACGCTCCCCGGCGGGATGGCGGAGTGCGAACTGGAACGAGGCGATAGCGCCAGCCGAGACCAGACAGGTGTGGGACAGAGATGGCTGGAGTCATGTCGTCGTCGCGATAGCGAGTATCAGCGACACGGGGGTGGTCGCGACGCTCTGTCACCAAGTGCCCCGGGTTCGAATACTCGCTGGTCTCTGTTTTTTCTCGTTGCGAGCGTGCCGGCCACACCGTCGTGACTCGTAAAGGCGCTGTAAAGATGGCCGTGTGGGATGGAGGATGTCGCTAACGCCTTCCTTCGACCGCACCAGCTGCTACACGCCGAGAAACAGGCCCACACCCCATTTTCCGTGTATTTGTTTTTTCCGTATTTATTTCTGCAGTGCGGCACGGCTGCAAACGCGTTGACAGACTCACCTCTCGCGCTGCGACCGCGCAGAGCAGTCCCTTCCCTGCGTTATCACGCCGCGTCCGTGCTTGTGCAATCCTTCAGGTCACCGTGTGTGTGTGTGTGTGTGTGTGTGTGTGTGTGTGTGTGTGTGTGTGTGTGTGCGTGTGTCCTGCGGCAGGACGCGGCCAGGACCTATCGCCACGACATCCTTTGAGGTGGTGGGGGCGGCGGGACCAAGCAGCACGTGAAGGCGCCGGCCCACTGCCCACCCCGGGCGGGTCCCCCCGGGCGGGTCCCCCCGACTCCCACGCCCCCTGCCGGGGCCCGCGTACACAGTGTCCTGCCGTCTATCTCTCTTTGACGCTCTCGTTGTTGAGTGTCCTGGCGATAAAGGAGGCCGACATCTAGACCGGTGCGACTTGGCGCGCCGTGCGCTGCGGGTCCACACCTGTCGCCCGATGCACAACTGCTGTTGAGCGATGAAGCGAGCCGCGTCGTGGCTCTGTCTCCCTCGCGCCCCAACGAAACGCCCCATGGGTGCGAGAGAGGCAGAGCGACGTGTCTCACCGGACGTCATGTGGCCGTTGTCGTGAGGGGCGCGGACCGCCCGTGCGGCTGCAGTGACGTCAGCGGCTCCTCGAGTCACGTGGCGGAAAAAAAGAGTATGTTATTGTGTCAATCAACTTTTTTTTATTGCGCGTTTCGCCTATCAATCACCTCAGCAAAGTTTTTTTCACTTTTTTTTCTTCGTGAATATCGTTTTGGCGTCGATACTGCGGGTCATCGCGGTGGTGCAGACGCGGCGATACCCCTCGGCGACGATGTGGCGGCCAGGACGGCGGCGACGTGGCCAGGACGACGCGGACGTAGTAGCCGGCGGCGGCCACCAGGTAGCGCGACGGCGCGATCCTGGCCAGTGCTTACTGCCGCCCCCCGCCCATTCACGTGCTTCAGGGACACGTTGTTCTTACTACGTTCCATTCATAAGCAGCGAGGGTTGCGTGCCGCGACGCCGCGGGGTGACGCCGCGTTGGCGTGGTCAGGGACTCGGCGGAGCGCGAAGCGGTCGAACGGCTTGAAAAAAAAATAAAATAAATGCCACTTATTGGCAGGGCGGCAGCCCTTCGCCCGCCGCGGGAAGTTAGCCTATTGGCAGTCGGGGGTGGTCAGCAGCAGTGGCTGTTGAAATTGGTCTCCGTAGACGGGGACAAAATGTTGCACGCTTTCCCGTGCTTTCGTGTTTCAAAAAACTAATTTTGCCTGATTTTTTTTCGTTTTTCTTTTCAAATTTTGTAAGTCAAATTTAGTTTAACATTGTCATTTTTATTAATCCTTCTTTTAGGCTCTGTGAAAGCTAAGAAAAGGCATTTCTTACCCCTTGACGACAAAACGTCGGGTCAAAAGTCCGCGCTGTCCGTTGCGGTATTTGCGCTTCTCTTCCAAAAGCCTCCCTTTGAAGCCGAGTCCCTTTTCGGTGGCTCGCTCCTTGGGTCCTGGCAGGTCCTGGCTGACCCCCGACTGGCAAGGCTCCTCCGCGGCTTCGGCCAGCCCTTTCCCACACGCTATGTGGAGCACCCTTCGTCCAGCCGCGGCGCTCAAACAAACCGATCCTCTAGGTTTTTCGGAAGTCAAAGGATGTCGAGAGAATGGCGACGCGAGAATTGCAGCTTCGGCCAATCGTCATGATTGGTTTCTCCTCTAGTGAGACGGTCAGAACTGATTATGCGTTAGTCATCTTCGATGGGTCTCTTAGTCCGTAACGACGTCATCTCCCAGACTCCTCATGCTGCCAAAATGCCAAATCGAAAACCAAATTCCGTTCCTCCATCCCTACCTGGACCCATTCCAAACCGCTTCGTCCCACGGCGGGCGTTCCCGCGATGCCCGTGAAATCCAGCCTTCACAACGATCTCATGCACCGTGAAGTCCAGCCCATGTAGTCATCAGCCGGCCGCGTCCGAACACGCCGGGGATAGACACGCCTCTCGGACGCGGCCCCGCAACCCTTGCCGTACTGGTCATCGCGAGGGTCAGTCCGGGCTGACCCCGGAAGGAAGGGGCAAGAAAGGCGCCGGACACCTGACCCTCCGCTCCCCCTCCCGCCGTCGAGCGGCACGGGTTGCAGGTCACGGGGTGGCCATGGGCCGGGCCGCGCACCCTCCTAGGCCGTCTTTGTGGACCGGGTCGGGGTGGTCAGTCAGCGGGGTGACCAGGATGACCAGGACTAGGAAGTGTGTAATCCTTTGAAAAGGACCGAAGGACAGTGTCCCTTCCGCGGAAGGATGACGAAGGAGGTCGCGCCGAATATCAGATTCTTTTTATTTCCTGATTAAAGGTCCGCAGAGGCCTCGTCCTTCCAGGCGGCGGTCAAGCGGAGGGGCGGGCCCTGAGGGGGGCGGAGGGGGGCGGAGGGGGGTCCCAGGTCCCGACCATGAGAACTAGTTCAACGTCTTCGCGCGTTCGTTGTACTGCAGTTTGGAGCCAAATCATGGCCCCGCCCGTTCCATCATTTTTCAGGCCGTCACTTAGTTTCGAAAATTAAGACCAGGTCACGCCGTTCCTACCCGCTGAATTCACCTCTCGTCATTTAAAACAGTTAAATTCTTCAAAGTTGCCTCAAAGTGTTAATTTGACGTCGTGGATTAAAAACAGTTTCGTCGGATTAAATTTCTCAACGGCCAAAGCTGATGAGAAACCAAGCAATGCATGCATCAAAAATGATTGGGATCCGGTTAGAGTAACGCCGGGCGGTCCTAAGCGGTCCGAGGCTGTCGGACTCCGAGTGACACGGAAGGCACCCTCCGAGTCGCCTCGTCGCACCAAATGGGAAATGACAAGCGCAGGAGACTTCATCACTTCGATCTCGCGAAACTGGCCGCCGGCCGGTCCGGTCGGTCAGTCCAGACTCGGCCCTGTCCGGTCACTTTACGGTTGCATTAGAGTCGCGCACCCCCTTACAAGGAAATGAATTTCAATGTATTTAAATGCATTCCAATAAATCTGGGGCGGTCGCTTCGCGATGAAGGCCACTTAGTGTTGCATTAAAGCGACACGACTTGGTCGGTTTAGCAGTGAAATTGGACTGGGTTCGAGGAGCCAGAACCCGTCCGACTTCCGCTACTGCACTCGCTGCAAGACGGAAGCGGCAAAGAACGTGTTTTCATTGGTTTACGCGTCGCCGCGGGGCCGGGGCCTACGGCTGCGTATTCATATCGCGTTTCGATGGGAAATATTGCGACAAAGGCTGGGACCACCCAGGCAGCAGGCAATGCGCAGCGCTGCAAAATGGACGTGAGAATCGACCGGAGAGTCAACTGCTGGAGCTGAAACAGTTTGTCGCGTCTCCTGGCGAACTAACCAACGGGCAGATGCTATAATACATTCTAGAGCAATTATTGCTCTGTTTGGACTGGCTTTTTACGATTAAAAAATTTTCAATTCATGTTCAGAATTTTTATTTTATTTTTTTCGGGTGGGTGTTGGGGAATTGACTTTGAGCTGCCAGTTTTGGTACAACATGGCAATCAGTTGACGTTCAGCTGAAAGTGACGACGCAGTGTGCACGTGATTGAGGCCCCACGTGTGTGCGGACGAAAGGATAGCGTCTCTACAATGGTTCCAATGACCCCCTCCTGCTTGACCTGCGACCGGACCTAACCTCCCAGTAGTGGCACCTCGGACGCAGCCCGTACCCGCCGCTCCTACGCCCTTCTCTCTCGCACTCTGCTGGGAGCGGCCGAGAGAGAGAGAGAGAGAGAGAGAGAGAGAGAGAGAGAGAGAGAGAGAGAGAGAGAGAGAGAGAGAGAGAGAGAGACCCGCTGCCCCGGACGCGGCACAAATCTAAAATTCCTGTGCAACGGTCAACTCAGCAGCAGCAGTGGTGTGCATGTGTGCCCTTCCCCTTCCTCCAGGACACAGGCCTCACGGGCCTCGGGGATCGAAGCTGTCTCATTAAATCGCCACCGAGTTTGTTCGTTAGACAACCCGTGCGCATAGCATACAGCACGTTGGGTCCGTTGGGTCACAACTCCGCCACAACGCGCGGGACAACGGTCATTTACACACACACTAACACACCAGCACACACATACACTGACTCGCACACTGTCTCGGCCGGTCCGACCAATGACCGCGAACCGAGTGGAGATTTGCCGTCGAGTCTGGGCTGCGATTGGCCGACGGGGAGTTGGTCGTCGGGGCGGCAGGACCGGTCCTGGGCGGCGCGGGGCGCGGCGGGGCGCGGCGGGGCGCGGCGCGGGGTGGGAGGTCCAGCTCACTGACCAATCAGAGGCACGGCGTTAGGGAAGGACGTGGACGGGAGTCCGTTGAAAACCCCGGGAAGACGTTAAAAAAAAAAAAAAAAACTAGTCGAGACGTTGGGTCCCTCTAGCCGTTGGCGACGTGATCTACTTGACCAGCCGTTGGCATAGTTAGCAGGGGTCCTTCCTCACCGCTTGGGTTCTCCTCGTCCGGCCTAAATGACCGTTTCTAAGCAAATTAAGCAGGCTGGACAGCCGGCCCGCGGAATGGCGTCCCGCTCGTCTGAGCGACATTGCGTGGCGACGAGGAGAATATCAGGAACTATTAATTCAGAAGGAATACCTCATAACTACGTAATCCGGGACTCATTGGAACATCAAGGCCGTCAGTACAGTACTCTGAGGCTGACGAGAGTCGCGCCACACATTATCGAACGTGGAGGGCCATCAACGGGCTTAATGCGTTGGACAGCTTCTGGACGCTGTCAAAGTGAGTGCACTAGGCCAGCGCTGGTTTAGTGCTTGCTATGAATTCACGATGATGCATACACGGTATGTACCGTGACAGCGCAGGGTGACACCGCGTCGTGGGAAGGCTCTGCTTTATCGGCTAGGACACGGAAATGAATCTGGGTTACTGCTTGTTGCAAACTAGGCCACCGCTCCGGTACACTCTAGTAGAAAAACGATTTCCAACCCCAAGTTTGGTCTTTACTACCATACGGCATTGCATAGTCCATGCAGAGTGTCAATTAGCTTATTATATAACAAAAAGTCTTGCAAACAATAATTTTTTTTAAAGTTAGCTTTGGACTGGTGGCGCGGATTTGAGACTTGGTTTCCGCGCGGAGTGCCGATCTGCATACAGTACACTGCAAGGCGCCGGGAGCGGCTTCCGGGGCAAAAGGAGTCCAACAGGTCCTCCGTCCCTCGCGACACGGAGGGCTACACGCACCGGTCACTTTCAACTCGTCTGTCTTGATTTGAGATTGATCGAGACGTGGAAGTGTCGGTCGACTTGTGTATCATTCAAAACAACCACTGGGAAGCATTTCCCATGCGTGGCGCAAACACTACATTTTCCAGTTCCCTGGAAAAGAAACAATTTTTTTTATTTTTTTTACAGAAACAGCAAAAAAAGCTCAAGGAACATATAATACTGTCATATAATATTGTGCGTTTCGTAAGTTGCTTCGAACAACATCATGTCGATTTCAGTTAAATGCCCAATGAAGCAGGCAGTAGGAACACGCGTGTGAAACATGGTGTTGTGAAAAACAGACTGGTCATTCCTCTTTTCTCCCACCCTTGGCTTTAAGTTTCGCCACTAAGTAGCGTCGTATATTAGAGGGGTGCGCCGCAAACAGGATATGAAATCGGCGGATCGGGGCGTCGCGCCAACAACACGCCCACCGACGGCTGGCCGGACACAAGAGGCGCTGCGGCGATTTAAAACCGGACAGGCGACCGGTCCGGACCACCCCGGATGCACCCCGGCAGCAAGTGCGGAATCCTAAATTTAAGTCATTTTATGTTCGCGGCGCTTGCTGCCACTGGCGAAGCGAAAAGGTAGAGGGAATCATAACCTCCAAAAATCTCCGTGGGCGGAGGACGGTGTCTCAACTGTTCTTGTAACCCGCGCTCAGCCTTCGAAGAGAGCTACCTTCTGTTGGGGTGTGAGAGAGGCGGTGATAAAACGTTTTACGGAATCAGTCATCAGATCAAGGCTGAGAGACACTTCGAATCGGAAAGGTGTCTTCATGGACATGGCCTTGTCTCGAGTACCGATACCAACACGGTCGAGTCACCTTCCTCTAGATCACAGCCCGTGGTCCGTTGTGCCGTTGTCTTCAAAGTGTTGGCGAATTTCTGGTTGAAAAACGAGAATTAGGGCTGGTGGGGGAGGAAGGGTCGACCCCTTTGCCTCCCAGCACCGGAAGGTCAACACAAACAGCCTCGAGTGTCGATTACCCTTCTCGCTGTTTCGGACGCGGCCCGCTAGCGAGGCTCCACGTGGTCGCGCTGCAGCGAGGCGCGTTCGCACGCAGCCCAGAGGGGTGACGCGGAGGGGTGCGGGATGCTGCTCCGTATCTAATGACGCTTGTTTATCCAGTCAATTGAATGGCATCGATGATTGCCGGATTACGTTCGAGTGGCTTTTGTTGGGCAACAGTGTGTGGCGAAAAGACTTCTGTATGATTATGTTTGAGATTTTTTCGGCCAAGCGTGGCAGATTCGTGTCCTGGATGTCGGCTCTCGATTTGACAACGTCCTGACTGAAACCTCGCAGGAGGTTGCGCCTGAGCGTGGATTGAGTGCGGACTGAGGCAGCGCGCAACAGCCGTTTGGATGCCGCCACCCCTTCCCAAAGGGTCATCCCGAGATGAGTGACCCTCCCTGATGCAATCTGTACACAATGCGTCTAGCTATTGTCCAGCCTCGTATTTCATGCCAAAGTGGGCTGCGTGTGTTCCGCCTAATTCTGGGATGGCCGGCGGAGTCTACCTGACCATGGGTCCAGCGCGGTGGTCAAGCTCTACTTTTAAAAGCGCGTGGGAATTTTTTTTTTAATTGTCATTTTTCATATTTGTAGGTTTGCGCCGCGTACGAACAAATCGCGATGAAAACGTCGAAAGCCATTTTCTTTTGCACTGCTGGTAGTAATGTTTCGGCCTTCCGTCGGTTTAAGTCCAAGCTTTTCAGCAAACGGTAAATTATGCGTTGACATTATTCCTACAGAATATATATGGTGGTGTCAAAATATTCCCACTCGGTCCCCAAAAAAAAGCTTAGCCACCGTTCGCTTATCCGGAGCCCCTGGCAGGACAATGCCCGACCCTCTCCGCTGCCCAGGCTGCCCCGTGGTCAGTAGTGGTCATTTAACCCTTGCCGCGTCCCTCGTGCGTCTTTCACTATGACAACTAGAGCAAGCAGGCTGATCGGCGGACGTCATGAAAAAAGAAGACGGACTACGTGCGTTGCTTCAACGGTCGACCGTTGCGAGGATTTCGCCTTGACCAGTGTCCTCGGACTGCCTCTCACTCACACACAAGCGAGCGTGCGTGGACACTACAGAGAGAGAGAGAGAGAGAGAGAGAGAGAGAGAGAGAGAGAGAGAGAGGGGGGGGGGTCTTTTGCTAAACCATGTTTTCCTTTTGTTTCCCTTTATAGTTTACGGTGGAATCTACGAGTTACATTCCGACAGCCAGAAGGGTGATGGGCAACAATAATACTTTGAAAATGGCGTCAGGTTGGATGAAGGCTGGGAGGCTGTGGGTCCATGGGTTTACTCGTCTACCTGGACACCCTTCGGGGAAAGCCCTTTGCAAGTGAGAAGATTATCGCCGTAGCGAGCAGTGACCCGGGCCCCATAAAACTGTCTTGTCCCTTTTGAAACATTATTGAAACAGAGCCTGCCTCATTGACCGGCCCCAATCTGCCACGTCAAATTTTGAACCATTTCGTAAACACAGTTAATTCATTTAAAAAAAAAATTAAAAAAAAAATAGAAAAAACAATTAAAAATTATTTCTGTTGATTTAAACATTACGTCAGCCACTGCAAAAGCGAAGACGCGTGGAGCCAGTGAGGCACCGGCCACGTCGGAGGCCAAGTTGCTGATTCCGACTCTAGGGCCGGCGGCGGCTAGCGGCGGCTAGCGGCGGCGCAAGGCTGCACGGACAGTGCTGCCGCCTGGCGGCCAGGTACAGTACATGCGCCACCTTGGTGGCTCCGCACCGCTCCGCACCGCCCGACTTGGCGCGGAGCTGCGGCACATTCCGCGGTTCGTTGACGCGTGGCCTGCCGCCTCACTGTCGGCCGGCCGTGGACTGCTTCGGAGTGGGGTGCTGTCTGTCCTGTGGACTGCCATGCGTGGACTTCCCTGCGTGGATCGGCCGCTACCACGCTGCGCCGCACAGTGGGCCAGAAGGACCGGCGCAGGCGGCCAAGATTCTACACGCGTTCGAGTCCCATTTAGTGACTTTGGACCTCGAAACGCGTCTAGAATTTTGGCCGGCTTCGCCGGTCTTCTGGCCCACTGTTTGCCGTCATTTGGAGCATGGCTAGGCGGAGGCTGCTGAACAGTGTGTCTCTGTGTCACGCGCAAACCGTCGTCCTTGGAGGTCCAACAGCGATATCGATGCATCATCATTTGCCGTCGGTGAATCATGAATCTGAGTCGCGCTCTTAAAATACACTGACAAACGCAGGGGGTAGTGATCAGGCCCCACCGAGGAGTGGTGGTTTGGAAGCATGCTGACGTGGATGCAGGGTTGGAACGTTGTCCAACTTTGTTTTGACTTTGGTCGGCCAACGCCACAGAGGGACTCACTCCAATCACAGCGCCACACCGCGGCCGATGAGTCTGCCGACGTCGCGACACCGGCCAGAATCTGCATGGAGTAATTACGGCGGTGCGATTGAGCGTAACGAACCCTGTAAACATCCTTACCTGCCGGCCGGCCAGCGCAGCAGCGCAGCCAGCGCGGCGTGCGAGAGAGACAGACAGGCAGCGCCGCCGCTGTTGCTGCGGCGGTGGCCGCCTGGATGCTAGCGTCTCCGCCCTCCCCTCCGGCGACCGGCCGCCCCCTCCACGCGGGCCGGCCCCCCACCCGCCGGCCGCCGCCGCACCCGTCCCCCCGCCGCCCCCTCGCCCGGCCGCCGCTGGCCGCCGGCCCTGCGCTGAGCGAGTCGGGACCGGCGGGACGCTCGCTGGCCGCGCAGATCGACTCTGTGCACGTCGCACTGCCCCCTCCCTATCGGCGTACTTTTCCTGCTGGGCCGATAGCGCCGCCGCGTCCCCGGGCTGTCCCATATACTGATGCAGCCGCTCTCATGGGAACGGCCACTTGTCGATGTCGAGGCAGGCAAAATGTCTTGCGGTTTCCAACTGAAGAAATGTCGCTGAATTTCTGCACCTTTTTCTTTCTTCACACGTTCGATTCGAGTCCCATTTAGCGGCTCAGGAGCTGAAAACGTGTCCCACTGTGCGCTGCTTCCGCGGCGGTCCACAGCCTCCCTGACACCCCCCGAGATGCAAACCGGTTCCGTCGTGATTATCTCCGCCCCTCATTGCTAGGCACAGCCTGGGCTTGGCCTGGCAGGGCACAGCGAGTCGCACTTTTTTGTTTGCTCATCCCAGCTTTTGTCTTACCGCTGCCGTCGAGGAACCTTAATTTTTTTTTTCGCCTCGAATTGGACCCGCGAGCGCGGTGCGCGGTGCGGCGGGGCCCGCGGCGCGTCTTCGCGCCGTAGAGCCTGACGGAGAAGAAGATGATGACGATGATGAGGAAGCAGGAACCGGTTTTGGCAACCGGTTTCAATGCTCGCGAGATGTGTCTTTTGTTTTGATTAAGCATTAGTTTGCCGGTGTGGGAAATGGCGGCCGCCGTGCGTTGCACTGTCTCGCTCGCAGCGCTGGGCAGAGGGCAGAGGGCAGGGGGGGGGGGGGGGGGCTCGGACGCTATGCCTCGCGCTGTGTCAGGAACAGTAGCTGCTGTACTAGGGATAGTAGTCTAATGTTCTCAGTCCTCGTCAAGCGAGACAGAAAGCAGGATTCTCCATAATTTTCTCAAATCACTTCCAAATTTCATTATTTTTATTAATTTAAATATCAAATCGCTAGAGGGCAGGGCCTCTCAATATACGTTTTAAATATAATTTGAAATAAACTTATTTTCATGCATTTTATTTTATCTGCATTGAGCAACAACATGCAGTACAACGCTGAAAGCGCACCCCTCTTTTCACGCCCATTTCTTCGCGTTGGCGTCATCCTTTTGTGTTTGAGTCTGCGTTCCTTGGGAGAGTACCGATATCTGGCCGCGGGACCTTGCCGATCCCCGCGTCGCGGCGTCGTCGCGCCGTCCACCCTCGAGAGAGATGATACGGCCGCCAAGTTCGCAGGAACGTGTGATTGTTCCCGTGACCAAATCTCGTCGCACCCGTTCCTGCGTGGGCTTCACTCTCCTCGTCCGACCAATGACGCGCATAGAGTTGTCAAAGATTAAATTGTGCATCTTCATGGTATTTATTTGCGCATGTTCATGCCGTTTTGGCGGTTTTGAATTTAAACGGTGTGCGTGTATCATGTGAGCGCTCACGTGTGTGTGTGTGGTGTGGTGTACCTGTTCGGTTATTTTTTAAAAAAATTCTTGATTTTTGGGCAACACTGTCTCCTTAACGGTACTGGCGGAGGGCAGACTGGGCGACAGGTCCCGACAGATTAGGTGGCCAGCCCAGCGATAAGGGACAGGGAAGGGACTCTCCGTGCTGGCCATGCAGGCCGTCGCGGACCACGGAGGAAGACATCTCAAAGTTGAAATACCGAAAGCAAAAACACGTAACGTTGAGCCAAAGACGAAGATGGGGGCGGAAAGCGACGCAGTTTCCGCGGGATTGACGCCATCGAGCGAACGAGAATAACGGTCTATCCTCGCCGATAGAGAGATAGCGCGGCGTGCAGGAATAGCGGGACGCGTCCGTGACGCACTTGTGTTACCGAGGACATCCCTGCGTGTCACATGAGTGGACGGACGGACGCCAACGCGGTTCAACTTTCACCTCAGAAATCAAATTGAATCATCTGTCTTAGCTCCGAATAAGACGCGCACCCCCTGCCACTCATTGCGCCCCGCGTCCCAGGCCCAGCCTCACAAGACTGATTGGTTCCGAAGAAGGCGCCGTGCGCTGCGTTCTGAGTGACGGCCCTGGCGCCACCAGGACCGGCCGGCACAGCGCGCCAACATTTGAAATTCAAACGACGGCGTGGCCACGGCATGGGACCGTCCGGAGCGCCTGGAGAGGCAGGCAGTAGCCGGAATCGGGCTGAAAAAGCTCGCGGTATGTGAGATGCCACCGGATAAGACCTGTACACGCACGGGGTGGGGCTCAGCCCGAGCACGGCCGAGGAGTGTGACAAAGGAGTCGGACTTCAGCGTCGGCAGGTTGGTAAATAACTCTGTTGCAGGAGTCTGGACGCAAACACGAGCAAGCCGGGCTGTGCGAAGCGACGCGCGAGACGCATGCGCAGCGGCAGGGAACCCTCTAAGTACTCCGGAAAAGAGCTCCCCGGAAGGGGCAGGCCGGCCCGGAGTCGATCTCTATCCAGCTCTGCCCCTGCCTGGCTGCCTGCCTGGCTGGCTGGCTGCCGCTGGCCGGCACTGGGCGCCATTGCAGAAAGAAGACTCGGGAGGAGAAGGATGTGGCTGGCTGCGCACGGACTGGACTGGATGCTGCTCTTCTTCTTTTTGTTCATTATGATTCTGATTATGAATCAGCGCCGGCAAGGGTACCACTCACACACGGGGGGACCGGCCGAGGGGACCGTCCGTCTTCGAGGCGTGGGTGGCGCGGTGCACAGTGGGTCAGAAGACGGTTGAGGCGGTCAAAATCCCGGCCATGTTTTGAGCTGTGGCTCTAGATCGATAAGATTACAATAAAGAATCGGGACATCTTTCAGCCATGAGGTGAGGCAGAGCAGAACTCTGCCCTCAGCATCTGGTTCTGATAGATAAAAAAAATTGCCAGAGTTCTTGACTTGCGCCATGACGCACTGATTGCCGACAAAGACGCGAGTGCCTTCGACATATGCACGGCCTTGCAGTCTCCAAATTTATTTATTTTTTCAAATATTAATTTGTGTCTCCCTTGCCGCACGGTGATCGATGAACCGAGAAAAGGGTCACTGAACTAAACTGATCCTGAAAAAAAAAAAGGACGTCTCAAACAAACTGTAGAAAAGGAAGCGTCCGTATCGCTGTGTCCACACGCTGGTCCAGTCACACAGGGAGTGTCCTGGAACACACCTTGGGTCCTTTCGGAACGCTGGGCGGCTTATCGGCGCTCCTCAAACAGTCGATACTCGGCGTGACGCGGGGACGCGGCAAACAGCCACGCCGCGGGCACGCCCCGTCCGAATGATCGGTGCGGCATTCGATAAAACCACCATGCAGTAGCACCTCGCCTCGCCGTTTTCCTCCAATTTGTCGATGCGAAGGAGTGTATTTCGTAAACAAAAGAAACCAAGGGAATTAAAAAGCTGATTTAAAAAAAAAAATCAAAAACAATCAGTGCCTTTTGTGAAAAATTTGTTATCACGCTATTGGCCATGACAGTTTACTTAGTAGACTTTCATCTCAAATGGCAACTCAAGCCCTCTTTTTGTGATGCTTGAAAGTGTCCAGTACTTTCATCGATTATGCGGCCTAACTTCCGATGCGTGGCGGGAGATCGCTTACTCCCTTTCTGGTTGACTGCGCGCGGGGGAGGGGGGGGGGGGGGAGCGTCCGGTCCGGCGGTGCGGTATACACAGGATGCTGGGGAGACTCGAGACGTGAGCGTCAAGGCAAACACCGTCCTGGGAAGCTGCCCAGCCCAAGACACTTTTCCTTGGGCAGTGCGGCGGGTTTTTCTTCCGTCACCAACGTGAATTCATGATTGTTTTAGCGTCACTGTAGCCGTAGTCCCACTTGAGGGCGAGGCAGGTTAGGTTTGCGTCAGTCGGGGCGAGACTCGTGTCTCGGGGTGCATGGTGCCACCACACGTCCCAGCATCACCTCTACAGCAGGCTTGTTGCCAGGGGAGATTTTCCACAAGTCTGTGTGTAGAAGGTAACCACAACGTATTTTAAAAAAAGGAAATATTTAAAAAAAAAAAATACAAAAATGAATCAGGGAGCTTTTGTCTGGCCGGGGCCAAGTTTTGCGACAGTCCAATCGGAAAAAGGCGCTGGCGCTGTGGCCGGGGCTCTGGCCCAGATACCACCCCACCATTAAAAGAGATAAAGGTCGCCAGGAGATGAGGCGCTGACCTTTAGCGAGAGGGAGGGGTGGGGGTGGGGGTTGAAGGTCACGAGCTGCTGCTGCTGCCGCCTTGACCTTTCCAGCCGCTGCAACAATCCGCCACCAAAACTCAAACTCCGACTCATATATTACCAAGCTATTCTGCGCTACAAATCAGCCCTATACCCCAGTGCAAGGTTTTTCGGTGCAACAGGTAGCTCCTTGAAACAATAATCATGCGCGCTGGCGCCGGCGTGGCTCAACGCAGCCATCGAGGAGCGTAATCTTGGACTGGCCAGGCGTGCCAAGGCGTGCCAAGGCTGCGGGAGGAGATCTCGAACGCCCTGTATCACATCGATGCGAGTCCCGCAGCACTTATCGCAGAGTAAACAGCGCCGCGTCCAGATCCCCATCCCATCTCGCGCTATCTGGCGGTCTCGCTCCTCCTTGTCAACACTCGAGCCCAGCAGGGCCCGGCACGGCCCGGCGCGGACAAGTTGTCAAGGATTAGATTATTACTGTCCACGTGAATCGCTGGTTTTGACGCTGTTTTCACGGCAGAAAGGGGAATGGCTGCAGGACGCGCCGGACAGTGTGCCCGTCCAGGTGCGTTGCTGTTGCTGACGCCGAGGCGCCGATCGATATTTGCGCGTCGCCGTCCGCCCGTCCGCAGACCTGCAGCCGCGCGTTTCCGTCTCCAAATTCGCGGACGCGGCAAAATGGGGCGACAAATCGCACCGCCAGTGGCGCCGCCGCAGCGTGCCAGCCTGGCGCCGCCCTGGCGCCGCCCTGGCGCTCTCCCTCGCGGCGCCCTAGACATAGAGGGGCGTCGACCCGCTGGACGCGGCCATGTAGGCGCTGAGCACCGCGGAAGCACGCTGCTGAATCCGCGACACCGCCGACTTTTTCAGATTTTCAAGGCGACGCGTTTGAGAATCTCCGGCATAAACGTTCTCAAATTTATTTAATTTTTCTCAAATATCTGAAATTTTCCCACCCAAATTTTTTTTTCCAGTGCCTTTGCATGGACTTTATTTTTTCCAGTCTCGACCAGAGAGGCTCCTTGATCGTTTTAAAAAAAAAAGTCATCTGCTAAAAAAGAAAAACGCCTGCAAGCCGCGCTGACAAGCTTTCAGGTGTTCGATCGAAGAGGCAGCAGACGTCAACACAGCGCGTGGGTCTGTAGTCCCTCGTTTCGCTGCTCGACCTTCGCTCTAGTCTTCCGAGGCAAGAAGTGATTGTTAGCTTCACGCGACTCATGCGAACCTCGAAGCATCTCGCCTGATACACTTAAGATGGGCCCGTTCTCCGTATTCAGCACGCTGCGCTGACGTCAAGATCGCACCGCAGCTGTTTGTCCCAAATTAATCTCGTGCCAAGTGGATGACAGGAAATAAAGCGGACGGCCATCCTCTCCAACCGCTGCGTCTCCCCGTGGAGTGGCAGCCGCGCTCTGAAGGAAACACTTGAACTTCGATCGGAGAACAAGGTGCAAGGTGCAAGCGCAGCATTTTCCAATCTAGAATCGAATCTCAAAATATTCCTTCAAATCGAATGGTGTCACATACAACCTGGTTTGAAAAACGTTCCCTCGGACGCCCTTTCCAAAAAGTGCCTCCTTCGCCCCGTTTATCCCTGTCGCCGCGCTGGACCTGCCCGAGTCTGTTGACAAAGAGACGGGACGACGAATACAAATGGCGCTACCGAGTGACGAAGTGTGACGAACAGAGTGAGGCTGTAGGCCGCTCCCCGTCTCCGTCGCACTCGCGGGGAGAGACGGGGCGACGGAGAGACAGCCCGACTGGAGGGCGGATGCTGCCGCGGCGCCCCTCTGCAAGTGAATGAGGAGAGCCTCACGCTCACGGCGCGCGGCCGCAGCGGCCGGAGCGGCCGGATGCAAGGAGGAACAAATTTGAATTTCTGGCGCGCGGCAACGTCGTGTCGCCGCCTCATTTTCGACCGTCAGTCTTAGAGTTTTTTGTTTTGTTTTTTTCGGGTGTAGTCGTGTGGAAATTTAGCATGATTGATTTTTCCCGCTCGTGGCACCAGTGTGTTCAAAGCTAAAAAATGAAAAAAAAATATTCTGCAGTTTGCAGGGAGAAATGCGCTTCAATTTTGTTAACATGGAACGGCAGTGAGTCGTCCCTGACAGCAGTCTCTGGGGTACATATCTAGATCTCTCTTGTTCCCATTCATCCTCCCAGGCCAGCCCCAGGGATGACCCCTGGCCAGACTATTTTTTCCCGGGACGTATACAGTTGTCCAACCTCCGGCCTCGGCTCCCCGTCGGTGTCGTGCCGCTCTCCTCGGCAGGCCGGGCCGCCGAGCCCCCTTCAGAGGCACCGTCGCTGGAGTCATGCACAGTTTCCGAATGCGGCTGTGGCGCGTGAGTTTTTCCCGTCTAGCTTCTCTCTCTCTCTCTCTCTCTCTCTCTCTCTCTCTCTCTCTCTCTCTCTCTTCTCTCTCTCTTTCTCTCTCTCTCTCTCTCTCTCTCTCTCTCTCTCTCTCTCTCTCTCTCTGCTGACAATAGAACGACCGGCCGACGGGCTGGAGGGCGCATCTCATGCAGATGAGCTACTGGGAAGCGTGCGCTATGGGTGGGGCTGCTGACGCCGGGAGCGTGTGTGTGTGTGTGAGAGAGAGAGAGAGAGAGAGAGAGAGAGAGAGAGAGAGAGAGAGAGAGAGAGAGAGAGAGAGAGAGAGAGAGAGAGCAGGACGGAAAGGGGGTTATTTATTTCTCTTCGATGCGTCCGCGCCTACCTCCGAATGCTGTGTCTCGCTCGTGTCGCGCACGTATATAAGCGCCGTGCGTGCAGTACACTAGGCTCTGTACCCCCCCCCCCCTCTCCCCATGACACGTGCCCGCTGCTGGAGGCTGGGTGGGGCCCATGAACCCATAGGGGACTCTAGGCCCCTTTTTGCCCGGCGATCATTAGGCACATCCTGAGGTACATCCTTGGTGTCTTTGATGCGGAGACCACTTCCTGGGAGCCCGTGGTGCCACGGGTCTCTCTGGTGGTAGAGGTACCTGTGTCGTGGAGGGCGGCGCAAAAATGTGCAGGTGTCGCACGAAAACATTTTTTCTCTAAACTTCTTCCTCCGTCCTCTGGAAAGTATTTCTGGACGTCCCAGGAGCAGGGCCACGCGGCCCGCCGCCGCCCGGCCCATACTTGCATGCACGTTCGAAAAATGCAAATGAAAGTTAGGAAGACAAACTGGGAGGGCCATCACGACGACGGCTGTACCGTCTGCGTCGTTCGACGTGTGAGCTCGCCGCGTGGAGAGGTGGGGGGGGAAGGACCTGGACGGAAGGGAGCGGCACGCGAGCGCGCTCTTTTTTGTCATCCGTCTTGTGACAACAGTGACACACGCAGTGACACACTGACAGGTGTACCGCGGCGTCCCATCTTGCCATTCAAATGAGATGCTGGGTACGTCTGGACCGCCAGGCATACCAAACCCGCGCGCGCGCTAACAAGCCACTCTCAAAGTGGAACTCGATTTTGACTTTCGTCTTCGATTTTTTTTTAATTTTTTTTGTGTATTCCTATTGCGTCGTGTCTTCTTTGTTGACCGTCTCCGTCCTTGCCGCAGATTATTATTGGCGAATGTCGCGCACGACAAACCGCACTTTCTCACGAGGCGACCGAAGAGCACGGAGGTGTGGAGGCTGCGGTGAACTTGACAACAGGTGCATCCGCACCAAAGGTTATTGCTGTGTGTGTGTGTGTGTGTGTGTGTGTGTGTGTGTGTGTGTGTGTGTGTGTGTGTGTGTGTCCCATAACCCTGCCTCAACCAGGACCGCAGCCGCGAAGCCATCAACTGTCACAAACAAGAAGACTATAGCAATGATACTTCATGCAACACTACGGCGCAGCGCAGCGTCACTTCTCGAACTTACAGTGTACAGCGCCACGGAGCCCCGGTCAATCGCAGCCGTCAGATCATGCGACATTTTGGCAAGCTAGTCGCGTCCGCATCCACGTCACCACGTCACCGCTTTCTCCTCCCCCACCCCCTCCTCTCCCTCTCTCTCTCTCTCTCTCTCTCTCTCTCTCTCTCTCTCTCTCTCTCTCTCTCTCTCTCTCTCTCTCACCTCCAAGCATGGGCGTGCGGAGCACCGAGCTGTAAAATAGCTGCAGGACTTAACACATTATACACGCCAAAGCCGCAAAAGGAAGAAGGAAAAAAAAGAGCGCCTGCACTTATCTGCAGTCAAGTGCGGTAACACAGGTTTGCTTGGAAACTGTGCTCTCTCTCTCTTTGTGCCGAAACTTACGGGAAGTATATTGAAAGCTGCAAGAGAATGTTACGGTATTTATATGCATGTCGAGCAATGACCAAAGAAGTCAAACGTTTTGCCGCTTTTGACGGTGCGTGGCGTGGAGAGTCAGGGCATAGCGGCGCTTGGCGTTCGCCATCCCGCGCATCCTAGTGTTTGTGTGTGTGTATGTGTGTGCGTGTGTATGAGAGCGTGCGTGAGCGAGTGTGAGCGTGCACCACCTTCTGTGTCTCCGGCGGCGCATAATACGGCACGGAATGGCACTTGGCGTGCAGTTCACGTCCAGTTGTCCAGCTGCCCGCCCCGCCACGCCCCGCCACGCTCCGCCACCTCACGGCGTGCACCGCCACGCCACCGCGCAGCGCCGCGTCCTGCCTTCCAAAGCGTGCGTCGTGTGTGTGCGTGCGTGTGTGTGTGTGTGTGTGTGTGTGCGTGTGTGTGTGTGTGATTTTGCATTTCTTTTTTCTCCGCGCCGCGCGCCACGGGGACGTGGATACTGGACGGTGATTCTGGAACTGAGCAGGACAAGCGACTACTTATCGATAAAGAGGGAGGTAGGAATGTTTTACACTCATCCTCCTGCTGGTCTTGTCCTTGGACTCAAACCGCATTCGGCAACGTTTATGGATCATCGCAGTCTGTCATTGCAGCGACACTGTAAGGCGGGGCGTGGTGTGTGTGTGTGTGTGTGTGTGTGTGTGTGTGTGTGTGTGTGTGTGGCGCTCACCTGACGAAAGGAAGTCGTTACGGGTGAATCTCTCGGTGCAGGCGGCGCGTTCCATCCTCCAGCTGCTTCCCGAGGACCGGCAAGAATTTGGACGATAAAGAGGCAGCGCGTTTGCAACAAGCCTTTTTGTCTTTGCTCTTAATATATTTTTTTAAAAAAAGTTTAGTTCGCCTTCTTTTTTTCACATTTCTGCGAGTGTGAGGCAGGCAGGTTTCGATGTCAAAGTTAGGCTTTTGCTTTTAATAAGGCGTCCAGAAGGGGAGGTGCCGGACGTGTCCAGCAGGCATGACACAGCGCGCTGCCGAAAACGCCTTATTAAACGAGATGTACTCTGTCAGGGATGCCCCAATTTCATCTGATGACTTGAACCTGTTATAGCATATAAAAATGGAAATTACATTTTAGCCTTTTTTTCCAAATTAGTTTATTTCTTTGCACATCTACTCATGATTTTCCGAAATAGCTCCTGCATCGTCGGGGATGCAACTATTGGTTTGGGGCACGCGAAGCAAGGTAAGTCATTTCGAACCTCCAACAATCCAAATCGTACCGCCATGCCGCAGGCTCCGTCCGTACCCATCAGTACCGACCGCCTTCCTTTCGTTTCAGGTTCGCGCACAGAGGCACGCGAGGATGGGCGCAAAAGGAAGAAATTATTAAGCGTCTTGAAGACATCCGGTCTGTGAAATTCTCGACCAATTATCGGCAGAGCGGGACGCGGCGTCTGGCCCTCCTTGCCTCCTTATCCGCCGCATCTCCAACCTGTCAAGCTTCTTCACCCGAGGTTGGCAAATGCGTTCATTGTTATTCAACGCCATCACGTTCACATTCACATTGCCCTTTGCTCTGCAGGAGTGTACTGATACTGAAGTTCTGCAATGAGATTGATCCGTCCCCCCTCCTCCTTGACTCGCTGGACCTGCCGGCGCGTGCCGCACTGCCCCGACCGGTCTAGGCACGCCCGACGTGCTGTCCAGGCACCGAACAGGACTATTGTCCACGCCAGACAGCAATCAGCTGACTCGCACACTCTGTCAAAATCGTAACAAAAGTTCCACAAATCAATAGTTTTACCTTTTCTTCTTCTTTTTTTTTGGTGAGCTCTACTTGTATTCTTATTTGTGCCCCTCGTCGCTGCCGCCTCAACCGTGACATACATTTCACTGGTTGTTTCTAAAATGATGCCGAAAATGCTTTCTTCTGGTCCTCGCCGCGCCGCGAGCTTCTTGCCGCGAGATGCATCCCGGCAATATTGAGTGTCGCCGAGGAAAAAAAAGGCAGCCGCCGCTAGGAATGTCGCACGGAGGGAGCGGTGAAAGTAGCAGAGATGTGCATTATCCTCTTTCGATACAGCAGATCGACGAGCCGAAAGAAAACGGGCGCGAAAAAAAAGTATAGGCAACAGCATCAGCCGTTTCGCAGGGCGTACTTGCCTTGGAGTAACTGTAGAGGACGAGGTACTAGCACACCATGGAGCTGCTTTTGCCAGAGCAGCATTTCCAGCCAGGGTATTTCAGCCACACCGAGTGTGAGTGAGAGCGCACTGCGGGCTGCGCGACATCTTCCTCTGCCGCCCCCCAGAATAACCGGGGCGACGAAGACACCCCATTAATGAGAATTTTACGTTAATCGGTCCCCTTCTCGGGGCCGCCTCCTCTGCTCTGACGGATGGCCGGCCGGGTCAAAGGTGCCGAGCGGGCCGAGGGCGACTTATACTCCAGCAGGCCCTAATGCGGCTCCTGGCGGAGGCGGCAGTGATGCTCGCCGCGTGTGTGGCCGCTCCTTTTGTCGGCGAGCCGAATTCGTGAAATAGGTGTCGCCCGGGATGGGGCCACGAACACGGAACGGTACACGAGACACAAGAAAAGCCCGCCTGCTATTTTTCCCGGGCAGGAAGGGACGCTGGGCTGCGCTGAGCTGCACTTAGCATAATTGGCCAGGGGCGCATATACAAGAACGCAATTAGCAGTCAATAATAACACAGCGAGGAGGGAAAACACATTGAATGTTCATGAGACGGCCAGGCCTTCCCTCCACGTTTATATGTCATTTGTTTAGACCCGAGGAAGAAAGACGTGTGCTGACCTATAGACCTTTCACGCGCTGCGAGCCACCCAGGCTTCTCACAGCTGGGTGTCAAGAGACTGTCTCCCTGCGTGTCCGTCCGTCTGTCTGTCTGTCTGTCCGTCTGTCCAAGCCGTATGCGTCTCATTGCCGTCTGTCTGGCCGTCGGTAATGTCAGTGCCTTATCTGAGCAGGCGTCCTGTTTCCAATGCGGGCCGAGCGCCCGAGCGTTGTCGCAGCGCAACTCACTGCCGTTCAGTCGATGATCCATCCTCGGTCATGGATTCTTTCTTGCATCCTTCATTTATTCACTCCAATTTTTGTGGTTGTTCGTGCGTTACGAAGCATGAATGCGGCCAAAAATGTGTAACGAACGTGTGAGCGCCCCAATGGAGCGTGCTGTGGGAGCGTCGGAATGAGCCGCTGCAGCCGCTGCATGTTGCGATATGATAATCCGGCCTTCCTCTGCAATTTGCCAGGACTGGACTGACTCGTGCGGGACCAAGTCAAGAACAGCTGTTCCGGAGATTAAAAGTCCGGCAGGCAGCATCATTGGATCGCCCACCTGGCCGTCTGGCGCGTGCGACGAAAGGGGGAAGAGGTGCTGCTGCTCCAGCAGCTGGCCCCGCAGCCCCCCGGGCCGCCCCGCCCCGCCCCGCCCCGCCCCGCCCCGCCCCGCCCGGCCCGCTGCTCCGCCGGCCGGCAGGTGCGTACAACAACACGGCGCGGGCCGCGGGGCTCCTCCTGGGGTTGCTGTTACAGTGGGCTCACAGGTGTCGCCCGCGAGTGTCCTCCGTTAGTGACGCAAGGTTCAGTTTGCCGGTACCAAGTGACGGCCACCTGCATTGCCCCGACTTGCGGACAGTCGAGATGGACAATGGGGTACTTCGGAGAAGAGCTGGCACGGAACTTGAGAAGAAATCAACAAGAACTTGGATGAGAATATAGCTCTGCGGAAGCGGCAGAACGGCGACGCAGACGCTCAAACCTCCAACTATAACGTGTGATAATCTTTGCAGTCGTCGAACACGACTGCCTGCGACTTTTTCTCAGAGCCCAATCAAATGATGGCATGCGGCTGCGCTACGCCTGGAAGGAGGCAGCAATGCGAATCTGGTGATCATCTTTCAGACCGCGAGAGAGAGACAATGGCGATCTTTGACCAGCGGCAACCACGCCAAGCATTCTCCCCCCTCCTCTCCCCTCCTCCACTGCTCGACTTATTGCAGAAGCTTCCAGACTGTGCATTTTCAGTTATCATTTTTTTTTCAAGAAAAGTACTCTTTGCCGTGTCTTGCTCCTGCGCTGAGGACGGAGATGCCTGCTACAAAGACCCGACGCGAGTGCGCGATTAAAAAAGTGGAGATGATATCGGGAGATACGGTTTTACAACACAGAGGCCACCGCACAACGACACGCAGGCAGTTTGATGATTTACACCGCCAGCTCTGCCTTTCACAGTGTGTGTCTTAGCGGAGTTTATAATTGCCGTTTCCGTCCTTCCGGGTGTTATGACAGGGCTTTTTTTGTTTGACCTTCGGCACCGGACCGCGAGCTGTGTCCGCTATGGAGAGAGAGAGAGAGAGAGAGAGAGAGAGAGAGAGAGAGAGAGAGAGAGAGAGAGAGAGAGAGAGAGAGAGAGAGAGAGAGAGAGAGAGAGAGAGAGAGCGCATAAATTAACGACACAAAGATTTCGCTTGTCAGGCAGCCACCCCTTGGTGGGTCCACCCTTTAAATTTGTCCGGGAGGCCGGGCCGTGTCGAGCCACTTCCTGCTCGCGGCCTCGGCTGCAGGTTACTGTACTCTCAGCGTAACCGAGTTCGCGTTTCAAGACGAGGACCCCCGCTGCACGCTTGAAACAACTGTCACAGGCCTTGCGAAGAAAATTCTCCGTTTTTACTCAGTATTTTGAGCACATTCAAAACTGCGCAGATAATACTTCTTGATGTAGTTTGAGTCCTAACTGTGCTCAAAACTCGTGTTTACAGTGAGTCTGTCGTTGACAGTTGGGATTCGGAACTCCTGAGGTTCCTGTGCGTGACAGCCTCGTCGGACGAGGGAAAGGGTGTCGGAGCGGAAGTTGACCAAACTGTCCCCCGAATAGAAATGGCGGGTTGCGAGCTGCGCCGCCGCGGCTGTGGTGCGATGTGGGCGCGACCTGTCCGGCTGCCCGGGACAGGCTGTCCGCGTGCGACAGAGAACACAATGGAGAGCATCATCTGCGTCGAGAAAGTAGCGGGACGTGCGTCTCTGTCACACCGGGCCGTCTTCGGGGCGCACCCGAACGCGACCCGAACGCGACCCGAACGGAAGCGCCCCGAACAACGCGGACGCGATCGTGAGGCGGCGGCCGAATGATCGGGCGATGTGGCCAAACGGCCAACCGAAAAAGCGGCCGACAGTCCTTTTGGCAAATGTGCCAGCGGGGCCAAGCTCGGAATAACTTGTCCTGTTGTTCAGGACTTGCTAGACGGTCCTCCGAGATCGTGATTGCGCGATAGCTCTGGGACTTCCTAAAATAAAGGGTGACACCAGATTGGATTGTTGTGATTTACCGAACAAGTCCGAGCTACCTCAACGGCTGCTAGCCCGCGCGCGTCGGCAGTGGCGTTGGTAACAGTCATTGAGAAAGAGAGATGGAAGGATGGTATTCAGGAGAACTTTACCACAAGCAAAAAAATTAAAAATTTAACAGCGTCATTTTTGCGTCTTGTACAGCACAGCACCTGGTTCAGCTGCGTGCGTGATTTTTTTTTCGGGGGGGGGGGGGGGGTCACGGCGGGCAGGGCCATCTCCGGACACCAAGGGAATACGAAGGGTCCTTCCTTCCTGAATGGGATCCGCTTCGTCCTCCGCGGCCGTTTGGACGCGTGCCGAAAGGGAGGCAAGGCTAACGGACTCAGCCACCGCCTGCCCATTCGTCTGTCTGCCTGTCCGTCCGTCCGTCCGCCCTTTCCCCGCCTGGAATGGCCGAGTGCCACCGCCTGGAGTCCGAGGGGCGGTCTATCCGTGCCGCGCCTGGACAAGCTCGCCACGCTCGCCACGCTCGCCACGCCACGCCGCGCCACGCCGCCACGCACACGCAAGCTCCGGCCAGCACCCTCCGCTGCGACGCATCCTGGACGCCCCCCTCCCCTGTCCCCGATCTCTCTGGAGACGCGTCGCGGCGCTTTGGCATGTCGCATCGGTATGCCGTCCGCACGCCGGGCGTAACCCCGACGCATACTCTCTCTCTCTCTCTCTCTCTAGACCATCTTGAGCGGCGATGTCTGTCCTGGCCCCGCGGCGCCCCCTTCCCCACCCCCGGCGGCGTCCGCAACGGGGCGGTCCTCTTATGGAACCGATCGCGTCAATGTCTCGCCGGTTTCCCCATTTCCCCGGTAGCGGCGCCAGCTCCGCGTGGGCGAAAGCGGCGGCGCGCGCTAACCGCGCGGATTTTTAAAAACATTTAAATTTGCAGTCACCAAAAAATGTTTTTAAAAAGCCCAGCAGGTGCAAAAGGCACATTAAATTTTTTCGTAAATCTGCTTTTTCTTTTTTTTTTTTTTTTTTTTTTTAGTGACGGCTCACAAAATGCTTTTAATAAGTACAACCAAACATGAAGAAGATAGCCCTTCTGATGAGTTCACTAACTCTTTTTTTTTTCTCACTTTTTCATCGCCATTATTTCCGACAGTGTAGTATTCGCGTGCCTTTCGCCTCCCTCCAGCCTCTGTCTCCAGGCGGCCGCCTCCAGGTCGCCTCCAGCGGGCCCACTGTGCAGAGCCGCTCCGTCTCTGTCGCGCTCGCGGGGTGCGAGAGAGAGAGAGAGACTCCTCCAGGCCTCGCCTCCTCCTCGTTGCGTATTCAGCGTGCGCGCCTCGCGAGGAAGCGATTGAGGTGCAGGCGTGGCCACGGCGCGCCACGCCACGCCACGCCACGCCACGCCACGGCGCGCTGGGTGCGTCCATCGCGGCTAGGGCGTTCACACCGGACTACTGTACGGACTGCACCAACAGCGCCGCGGTATGCGAGCGCACGCTAGGAGGCTGCAGGGGGCTGCCACGCCGTGAAAGGATTTACAAGCCGTGAGGGAGGGGGGGGGGAGCGTGTCGCTGCCAACGCCTACTCCACGCAGGATGCGCGAACCTGGAATCTCTGCGGGCCGCGGTACACTGTGCGAAGCGACGGGCACATGACAGTGTCCATGCTGGTAGGGTTGTGTGTATGTGCGTGTTTTCTTTTCCTGTGTGTGTGAGCGTGTGCGCGTAGGCCACCGGATCACAGCAGGGCTGCCTACCCACTCGGCGTGCAGCATTGCGGCTCGCCGCCCCAATCCTCGCCGACGCACCGATGCCTCCCACTGTTGCGCCACGTCCTGAGCGGACGGGACGTTCCCACCAGGACAGTGCACTACACGGCCAGCAGCGTGCCGCGACAAGTGGACCGAGCGTGTCTCTTCGAACGGTGCCCCATCTCGGCCCCCTGGATCGCCGTGGCCCCGCCGCCCCCGCCGCCCCCGCCGCCGCCCCCGCCGCCCCGCCGCCACGGCCCAGTGGACCCGGTCCACTTTCCACGCTGTTGACGACGTCGCGACGGACCGCGCGTGCGTGGGGGCGTGCGCCGCGGGGCGTTCCAAGGGGGCGTTCTCGGGGCGTTCCTCTAGGGGTGTCCTCAGTCAGGGCGTTCTCGACTTTGTGCCATCTCATTTGCTTTGGACCTGATTTGGGGTTCGTTGGTACTACATACTCTGTCGAACCTCTTTTCCTGTCGCAACATTTTTAATTCTGGGACTCGAAACTCGTTTTTGTTGGTCTTCCGGCGAACATTTACATGCAAAATAATTCCGCATTATTCGTCCACGTGTTGCTCCTCAATTGGAAATCCGTGGAGATTGTTAGGGAAAATATCTGTTTTATCCACCTCTGTGAGGTTTTTTTTTTTTTTTTCCTCTTTTTATCCGCGGCGGGAGGATTCCGTGTGGAGCTGGCTTCGCATGTGGCAGATGAAACGAGGAAGTGGCCTGCGCCTGCCTCATCGACTACTACACTGCGTTTCTCAGTTTCTCCCGTCCGCTCCCGTCCGCCAAGGTGCCGTACTGCGTCCGAGTCCGTCCCAGGTTCGTCCCCGAGTCGCCTCGGATGTGCACTTCCCCGGCCGTGCGGCGTGGGGAGCGTCGCGCGGCCCACTGTGCAGTCCACTGCGCAGGACGCCAATCCGCCATCATTCCTTGTGGGCTGCTTGGCCTACGGTGGGTTCAGAAGATCGTTGAGGCCGCCGAAATTCTAGACGTGTTTTGAGCTCCAGAGTCGCTGGATGGGACTCGAATCGCACGTATGACCCACCAATGGATTCCTCCTTTGGAGAGCAATCCATTGGTGGGGTCACACGTTCGATTTGAGCTTCTGTAGTTTTCCCAACCGCCGCGTCGGCTCCGCAAGTAGCCCAGCGCAGGCTGCACCCCCGCAGTTGGTCACTCTAGCTAGCCGCGTGGTCACCCTAGCTAAGTGGCCGCGTGGTCACCCTAGCGTGGAGTGTGTCGGAGAGCTCGGATGAGGAGTCATGGGAGCGAGCGGGTGGGTAGTGCCAGCGGGTACCAGACCAGAGTCGCCAGCGGGGGAGGGGGTTCCGACGCACAGTGGGCCAGAAGACCGGTTGATGCGGCCGGAACTCTAGACGCTTATTGAGCTCCAGAGTCGCTAATTCAGGACTCGAATCGAACGTGTGACCCCATCAATGGATTCCTCGTCCGGAGAGCCGTCCGTTGGTGGGGTCACACGTTTGTTCGAGTCACAATCAGCGACGTGGAGCTCAAAAACACGTCTAGACTTCCGGCCGCCAGCACCGTTTTGGCCACTGTGCGACTGCTCCGCGGCCGACTGGACTCGCGGCCGCCTGGCGGGCAGCAGCTGAAAGCACATCATCTGCAGCGAAGCCGAACAGAACGGGTACCGGGTACCTACGCTGCGTGCGTCCCACCGCCTTCAACGTTCCTCCTCCTCCTTCTTCTTCTTCTGCTCACAAAGTTCCTCGCGCGCGTGTGGTGTTCGCCGAGGAGCGCCCGGACCACAGCAGCACAATGGATTTGTTCCGATG
>CM060101.1:10524937-10657757 GCA_030522485.1 Stenchaetothrips biformis
TGCTATGGCGGGTGCGGGATGGGTGCAGCCACGGCAGCCGCCCTAGCGTGACGGCCGCACGCCGGCGCTCCTGTCGCATGACTAATACGGAAGGTTACATCCCATAAGGCGGGCGGACAGACAGACAGACATGCAGTCGGGCGGAGGGAGGGGGAAGACCGAGAAGAATAGAAGTCTTGCCGCCCATCTTCGGCACGGGAACGTGCCCGCAGAAGTGGCCGGCGTGATTTTGAACTCCTTGGCGGGGGAGCGGCGGGGCGCGGCCCCGACGATGCAGCAAAGCCCCGCTGCTCCTCTTCTCCCCACTGCAGCACTTGAACTGTCTACTCGGCCGACGGACACAAACGCCCTCTGTTGGGAGCCGCGTCATGTGTTGACGAGAAGAGAGCTCAGCGGAGCGTTGTTGGTTTGTGTTTATGGTAACGAGGAGAGGTACTCCCTATTGGGTGCCTTTTGGTCACTTCCCATCCAAAGCCTAGCCGTCGAGTGGCGTTAAATTTATTTGTGTGTTTCGACTGAGTAGTACCTGCTGCCCGCACGACATTCCCCCCTCCCCCACCATTTTTGTGAGTGATACGTTTGATTGTTTCTGTCATTTTTTTTTATTTTTTTTTGGTTCTCGTCGATTACTTTTTTATTTCACTTGATCCCTTTTCCGGTCTGTGTGACACGGACGCTGACCTGCCTAATCGTTCCACCCGCCTGTCTGTCTGCCTGCGTGTGCCCACCTGTTTCCGATTCGATTACGCTTCGATATATCGCCTGCTCTCGTTTAGCAGCGCCGCGGAAGTCCGGTCTCAGGTTGCCTTGCTGCTGCTGCATTGTGGCTCAATTGCCGCGTTGCCTATTTTTATCTTTTTTATTTTTTATTATTTTTTTAAAGGGGCAAAATGACTCGGCTTGTGCTTTCATCGCGTGGACTCCATTGTCGTCCTCGTCTCGGCCGGATGACAATAATCCGTCTGGCAACGTTCCGACCAGCACGTGTGTTTAGCTGTTGTTGTTGTTGCTGCTTCTGGTGTTGTTGTTGTTGTTGATGGTCCAAGTGGAGGCCATTTACCCAGATGAAGGTAATGAATCGGCAGCGCCTTGTGAGGCGGCGGCGGCAATGTGTTCGGGGCGCCGGGCGCGCGTGCGCTCACACACACACACACACACACACGCAACGCACATGCACGCACATGCACGCACGGTGGGAACACGTGCGTGAGTCCTGTGGTTGAGGATGGGGCGTACCCTCTGCTGCCCCCGGCCCTGTCCGTCCCCCCTCTCTCCCCTCTCTCCCCTCTCTCCCCTCTCTCCCTCTCTCCCCTCCTCTCCCTCTCTTCCCCCCTCCCCGCGTGCCGCGAACATCCTCCTCCTCCACCTCCACCCCTTTTTTTTGTGGTTTCTCTCTCATTGACGGGCACGGGTCGGTTTTATTTCCCAGTCGCACTGCTTGTAACGGACGAACACACACACTTTCTCACTCTCTCTCTCTCTCTCTCTCTCTCTCTCTCTCTCTCTCTCTCTCTCTCTCTCTCTCTCTCTCTCTCTCTCTCTCTCGTCTAGAGAGGCGGTATACCGGTGAGGTGGCCCCGCAGTGTGTCGCGCGGTTGCTTGGGGAGAGCATCACTGCGGAAGTTGGCCTCCGAGAATAGAAATAACAGTGGCTGCTGCTGCTGCTCGGCTCCGCGGGACACGCCCGTGTGGCGATGCACCGCCACGCCGTGGCAACGACCCGCGTTCCCCGCGGGTCACAGCGGCGCGCCGGTCCGCGTGCGTCGGGTCCACTGTGCACCGCTAGGCCACGAGGAAGACAGAGCGCCGCTCGGAATCAAGTCAAAGCCCCGCCAGTTTTATCACCTTTCAACGAAAGTTGTCCCGTGAAGTGAACCAGGGGGCGGCTGCCTCACGCCTCAGGGCCGCAGGGGCTGCCGATTGGAAGTCTGTTGGAGAAGCCTAACGTCCTCCCCTTCCCCGCCCACAGTGGGCCAGAAGACCGGCTCAGGCGTTTTGGTTTGCTCCAGAGTCGCTGAAAACGACTCGAACCGAAGCGAGTGACCCCACCAATGGATTGCTCGTTCGGAGAGTAATCCATTGGTAGGGCTAGCGCGATCGGTTCGAGTCCCATTTAGCGACTCTTGAGCTTACCCTAGTCGAGTTTTGGCCGCCTGCGCCGGTCCTCTGGCCCACTCCTCCACAATGGCCAGGGAGTTAATCAGGCCGGGGCGGCGGGGCGGGGCCTAAGCGAGGACGCGGCCGTGATGCATCGGGGAAGTTCCAAGGCTGCACTGATTGGCTTCGGGGCTGTTCGTGGAGCCGAGGGGCGCCTCTGCTTGCGAGCCTTTGCCGCCCACCCGGCCGGCGAGACGCGCGGTGTTTGGGGCTCGGCCAGGGGGCGCACAGTGGGCCGGCTGGGCCCCCGTGTTTAGAGCGACCGCGCCCCGTGTCCGGACCGCGCCTTCAGCCTGTGGGCACGCCATTGCAGGTCCGTCCCGGGAAGCATAGCCCGGCCCGAAAGACCCATTCTCCGAATGCAGCAGCTGCTATGCTTTGTTTGTGACTGCCTCATGTCTGTCCGTCTGTCTGTCTTTTACTGCGTGTCCTTTCCATGGGCCCTGCTGGCCATGACTGCATGTCGCAGGTCAGGGTGCCCCTGGTGCTCCTGTTTTCGTGCAGGATATGGGCCGCCTGCCTCGTCGACCGTGGCGTCCTGTCTTCGTCGGGGGTTCGTCGAGGGGGTCGCCCATAATTGGATACGAAATTATCCGTGGGGCGGGGCCGAAGAGAGAGAGAGAGAGAGAGAGAGAGAGAGAGAGAGAGAGAGAGAGAGAGAGAGAGAGAGAGAGAGAGAGAGAGAGAGAAGAGAGAGAGAGAGAGAGAGGAGAGAGAGAGAGAGAGAGAGAGAGAGAGAGACGCGGCTGGTGGGCGGGTGGCGGAGTGTACCCGATCTGTCCCCCCCAAGTCGTTGTTTGAATGGTTATTGTCTGGGAAGCTCAACGATGTGCCTCTCGTTCCAGGTTGGTGGCGTGCGGACGGATGGACGGCAGTGCAGTGGCGATAGGGTATTGTACAGTGTGCATATTGAAAGGGGGAGGTTCACCTCCTTGGCGGAAGGGGGGGGGGAGTCCTATGCTAGGGTCACACGTTCGGTTTCGAGTCCCATTTAGCGAGTCTGGAGCTCGAAGCGCATCTAGAGTTCTGGCCGCCTGCGCCGGTCTTTTGGCCCTCTGTGCAGCGGGCTGTGACCGCCCTGCCCGGGGCCCTGCTTGTGCTCCTCCAGGACGCGGCGTCGGCCTAGCCGTTGGAGCGCGTCCACCACGCTTCCTGCCCTTTGCCCTTTCTGGGCCCTGAGTCTTGTCGTGGCGCTGTCTCCGTTCCTCTCGAGGGGCGCGTCACGCCCGCAGCGGCGCGAGAGGGACAGAGCGACCCTCTTGGCGAGATAGCCGGCCGTGCCCGCGGCGCCTGTGGGCGGCCGGGGTAGGCAGCACGCCGCGCCGCGCTGCGCGCTGGCCGGACGCGCGGCCTGCGTTGCCGGGGGGCACATTGGGCCAGAAGACCGTCGAGGCGGCCGAAATCCCGGACACCTTTCGAGCTCCAGAGTCGCTCAATGGGACTCGAACCGAACGTGTGACCCCACCGATGGATTCCGCGTTCGGAGAGCGATCCATTGGTGGGGTCACTCGAGTCCCATTTAGCGACTCTGGAGCTCCAAAACGCGAATTTCGTCCGCCTCAACGACGGTCTTCTGGCCCACTGTGCAGAGAGCTACTGCTGCGGCAGAGGCGGGGCGGAGGCTGGGATTATTTTTACCTGTTAAAGGTGACGCATGTCAACCCCGCCCCCGCCTGCTGCCACACGTGTGTGTGTGTGTGTGTGTGTGTGTGTGCGTGCTCGCGAGACACGAGCCAAGCTCAACAACGCCCTGTTCGCCACAGCTCACTCCGCGTGCCCCGCGTGTCTGCTGTACGTGTGTAAGGCAATTGTTGTTTCTGGTAGTGAGGGCGACAGAGCAAGGGGTTCAAGAGGATGGAGGCTCTGATTTTGACAACCGAGGGGGGGGGGGTCGTCGTGGGGGCGAGACAGATGACTGGGGGGGGGTGCGTCCAGGGAATGTGTAGACCCGCACGCGCGCCCGTGTTACAGCACGGGGCACTGGGGCGTGCTTACACACGCCCGTGACTCCGTTTGTCTGAGTGTGTGTGTGTGTGTGCCCTGGAGCTGCTGGAATGCGCGACGGGTTGTTTGGGAGCCCCACAGTGGGCCGTGCTCAGTTGCGTACCCCTGCCCCCGACGCCGAGCGTCGCGACGCCGAGGGGGAGCGACGTCGACGCCGTGCCGGCCGACGCCGTGCGGCTGTCAGTCAGGCAGGAACCCATACAGTCACAATGAGGGGCGTGTGTGGCCGCCTCGCCGTGCCCGTCGTGCTCGAGAGGCCCTAGACGCCCGTTTGGTTTTTGGAGGCCGGCTGGCTGGCCCACTGTGTCTAACTGCGCCTCTGAGTCCATCTGTCTGTTTGTGTGCGCGCGACTGTCTGTCTGTATGTCGGCGTTGAGAGGGGCTTGGCGCGCAGGAGCTCGGGTTCGAATCCCGCCGGCAGCGCGACTCCTTCCACTGCTAAATCTATCAAAATAAATCCCCCTGTCAAAAGCTGCCACCCTGTCGGCGTCCGCGCCGCCCGGCCCACTGTGCGTCCCTCTCTCCCCCGATGGGGTGGATGGAATTGAATAAATTATCGCGGGCTCCGCGCGCCACTCCGCTGCTGCGGTCTGGCAGTCGCTCTGTCTCTCTCGCACCGCTGCGGGACGCCCCGTGAGTGCGAGAGAGACAGAGCACTGGCCGCGGGGGCCCGTCGCGTCGTTGTGTCACGTGGTTTGTGCACGGGCCCTGCGGACGGAAGCTGCTTTTTGTAGCCATTTGATTGGACGAACGCGGAGAGAGAGAGAGAGAGAGAGAGAGAGAGAGAGAGAGAGAGAGAGAGAGAGAGAGAGAGAGAGAGAGAGAGAGAGAGAGAGAGAGAGAGAGAGAAGCTCGTCGGCAAGATCAATTTATGGCGCGGAACGGGGCAACGTCGCCTCTGTATTTCCCTGGCCGCCCTTTTGCCCGTCTGTCTGTCTGTCTGTCCGTCCGTCTGTTGGCCGTCGAATTAAAACGAGTTAATGAAATGGAAGAGCAGGAATATGGGATTTTTCTTCGCAGTCTCCTCCACAGGAGCTGTGATTTTTTGCCGCCCTGATTCCGAACAGGGCACCGGTAGGCGAAGGCGCATCAACATGACGCAGTGTGTTGTTTGTTTTTGTTGGTGCGTGCGGTCCGAGTATCGGTTCGTTTATCGCGTGAAATCAAACACAAACAACATCCCTCCTCCTCCCGCCCGGCGGCGGCTCGCTTGCAACGCCAGCAGCGCCGCGCGGGGTGCGTGCAGAGTGTGCACCCCCACCCCTCAAGTCTCCCTCCCCCCTCCACGTGGCCGAGTCTGCCTGCCCCCCCCCTCTTTCCTCCCTCTGGACCATCCGCACTTGACTGTCCACATGCCGCGTTGTAGTCCGTGCTGCTCGGGGTGCTTGCGCTTACAGTGGGCCGCAGGGTCCCGTTGCCATTGTCGTCCTCCCCGGGTGGAAAATTAAGGTTTTTGTGCCTGGTAGGTGCGCGGTGCTGCCATGCGCCAAAAAAAAAAAAATTATGAATAGGTGGGGTCGTCGCTTCGGTGGCGAGAAATTGGGTCGCGCTGTCATATACAGTACATTCAGTCATCCCTGAGCTAGCGGCGACCAAAGGAAAGTTAAACAGCCCAGCCCCACCGGGGGCCACATTGTCGGAGTGCCGTTCCGGTGTGTTATAAGGGTTCGATCCTTTGTTTTGCTCGTTGTTTCGAGGCTGTTTGCCACACTCCATGATGGCACCAAGAAAAGACCTGCATAGCAAAGGGTCGCCGCTAGCTCAGGGATGACTGAATGTACTGTAGAGAGAAGGGCGATTGGTTTCGGCCCGCCGTGTGTCGTGTCCTCCCTCATGTGCTTGTTGTTTACGAGATGTGTTGTTGTTGTTGTTGCTGCTGGAGCGGCATCTGCCCTCCCCCTGGAGGCCCGCGAGGTGCGCCCATTTGCCCCGTGCTGGAATCCTGGCTGTTTTCACTGTGTCCAATCCCACTGTGCTCGTAAAACACGCGTTGCGGGGCTCAATGTCCGGGTCCGCGCGTAATGCGTCGCCGGCTGCGTTTTGTTGTTCTCTTGGGCCTCTCGTTGTTAGGTTCGGCCAAAACCAAAGGTTTGAGTTGTTTTGGGTGTTTTGACTTTGGTTTTTACGAGCTGAAATGTGAGGCTGGGCTGGGCTCGTTGTTTACGCGGTTAGCTGCCGTGCTGCTGCGTCGAGGCATTGCCAAGCATATTGCCGGCCGGCCAGGGGCGTATGCAGAACGTTTTACTGGGGGGGGCTATTGCCTACCTTGGAGGGGCATGTACCTCAATTTGCCTACCCTCCAGGCGCGCAACACAATTTGCCTATCTTAAGGGGCTCAAGCAGTGATTTATTGAACTATTAGCCTAAGCTCAGTCGCCTGCTGTGCTTAGCAGCAAAACAAGCAACAAGATCGTCATTTTCAAGCAGCATGGTCAAGTCCAGTTCTGTTGCTGCCAGGAGGAGAGACTCCAGCCGCTCTTGGCCCATGACAGACCGCAGCCGATGTTTTATGATGGCCATTTTGGAGAATCGACGCTCCAGCTGCATCGAGTGCCTTAAATTGCGCGCACTCGCACTGCTTGAGCCCCGGCCCCATCTCTGCAGCAGAGACTCTGCTGCCCGCTGCCCTGGGCCGTTGCCCTGGGAAGTCCCCAGCATTGTTGTGGTGGATACTCCCGGCCTGGCCGCGCGGGGTATCCCCGCTCCCAAGACCGGGACAGCCCAGACGGACACCCCCCCCCCCTAAACCCAAAGTCCTCGGATCTGGACGTTTCGTAAGGGGGGCCCGGATTGAACTGGGGGGGGCTGAGCCCCCCTTGAGCCCCCCCGTAGATACGTCCCTGCGGCCGGCCCAGTGTAGTTGTAAATTTGCTGTTTTTACGCTCCCCGCTTTTCTATGGCGCTTTCGAAAGGCAGGCGGTTGTTGTATTGCTGGCTCTTCCAGTTTGACTTGACTGACTGGGACTGCCCCATTTGACTTGACTGACTGGGACTGCCCCATTTGACTGACTGGGACTGCCCCATTTGACTGACTGTGGCTGACCCATTTGACTGACTGTGGCTGACCCATTTGACGGACTGGCGGACCCATTTGACTGACTGGGCCCATTTGACTGACCGGGGCTGACCCATTTGACTGACCGACTTGGAAGATCGACTGAGAGGCATCCCGAGATGCACGGAGGTGGATGCAAAATCTGGACCCGTCTGTCTGTCTGTAAACATGCCCCCCTTTCGCCATGTGCGCCCCCCACACCCCACCCGACCCCCTCACCCGCAGCGTGCCCGATTGTCTGTGAAATGAAGCATATTGTTCCGATGAAATACGCCGCCTGCGCGCATCCAGCGAAATGTCGTTTGCACTCGGAACGGAAAAGTATTACAAAGCGCAGCTTCTCCCCCTCCCTTCCCCCTGTTTTTGCCTTTTGGGTATTGACTGGGCGCGCGTGCATCGCAGCCAGCCACGTGAGGGGGGGGGGAGCAGCCCGCCCCTCTTTTGGACATTTTCGTCTGCCTTTTCCATTCAGTATTTCCCCTGCCGCGGCCACCTCGCCGTCCTGCCATAGGGCGAACGGAGCTCTCGTGGCCCTGTCCCTTCTGTCTCTCTCGCACTCGTGGGGCGTTCCTAAGGGAAGAGAGAGAGAGGGGGGAGGGCGGCGGTATTGTCCGCGACGCGTACTCGATGCATCACCGTGACTCAGTCGGCCGCCACCGGCGGAGGGAGGAGGGGGGGGGGGTTCGAACAGTGGAGGTGCGAGCCCGAGTGCATAATGCATGCCGCGTGCACCCTCATAGGAAAGGTGAGAAATATGTTGACCCTCAAAAAAAAAATTTAAAAAAATAGGGACAGAAATTGTTGACCTTCCAAAAAAGATGAATTGAAATGTGGCCTAAACAGCGAGTCACACCCAGAGCGGCCGCTCGGGGGCTGTTTGGTGTTTGGTGCGTGTGAGTGTCGATGGAGTGCCGCGGGCTGCAGCTACACGGCTCTCCCTCGCTCTGTCTCTCTCGCACCCGCACGGGACGCCCCCTGAGTGCGAGAGAGACGGGAGTAGGCCCGCGGCGCCGCCGAGGCGCGTTCACACAGGGCCGCCATTGACTGCCTTTCAAACAGGATATTGGGCTCGGCGATGTGCGCCTCTCTCTCTCTCTCTCTCTCTCTCTCTCTCTCTCTCTCTCTCTCTCTCTCTCTCTCTCTCTCTCTCTCTTCTCTCATCTATCTCTCTCTCTCTCTCTCTCTTTGGAAAACACCCCCGTTGTTGTTTTGTTTGTTGACTCCCCCATGCTCCTTATGGCTTGAAATTTTTCATGTTTCCGCGACCTTTTCACCGTCGACGTTTTCGATTTCGGTGACGACGTGTGCGTGGGTGGGCGAGGGCTGCTGATTAGTCGCAGCTCCTGTTCGACCAAACTCTGCGGGCGTCAAAAAAAAATGTCGGGAGTAATAAAAATAACACGTTAAACCGAAGGGGGTTAAGCCCTCAAACGGCAGGGGCGGTATTAGGGACTCTTTACAGCTTGGGTGTGTGTTCGGAGGAGGCGGCGCGGAGTTTCAGTGGCTCTGTGGTTGGATGGTTTTAACAACTCGACTTTCCGAAGGGAAACGACACTGTAAAGACGCGCGGCACCGCGCCGATCGGGGAAAGGGTTTATTTTGCTTAGTTTATGTGCCGCCCGGGGTGGCTGTAATGGATATGCCGCCTGAGTCATGCGGTATTCAAATGAGTCTTAATTATTTGCAGCATGTGCACACAGCCGCCTGGACTATACACTGCCGAGTGCAAATTGGTCGTGCACGCCGTGGGTTCTTTTTTTTTGTTGAAAGTGCACGCACTATGGTGGCGTGCGTGGAGGTGGACGCACTATGGTGGCGTGCGTGGAGGTGGACGCAGTGTGCTTGCGTTGATGTACGGGGGCGTTACTCGATAGCGCCCTGCCCGCCCCGTCGGCCTGCCCGACTAGACCGCGCTCCCTCACCCTCGCTCGCCACAGGTCCGGCCAAGTGGAGTGCATCCCGGTACACTCTCTCTGTCGGCTTGTTGTTGTGGGCTTTGGCTCGGCTCCGCTTTGGCCGCCTTTTAATAAACCTCCTCCCCTCGGCCGGGACTTACTCGGGTTGGAAAAAGAAAAAAAAAATATTTCACAGTGTACGGCCGCTTCCGCAATGGCCTGTTTCTTTATGCACCCCGCTTCTTCTCTCCGTCGTCCCGATTTAGTCCTCCCTCCTCCTCCTCCCCCTTCCTCCCTTGAGCGCACCTTTAACACCTTTTAACTGTTTGTTTTGTGCCTTTATTGGTCCTCCTCTTTCGTCTCGGCTCCGATGTGTGGAAACAGTTGACTAGTTTCATGTGCAGCCTGCTGCTTTTTTTCGCGTTTCCTTTGGGCTTTTTCCCCGTCCGTCGCCGCGTTTTCGGTTTGAATGGGGCTCAGGTTTTATACTGGCTGCGGGGCGCGGGGGAAGTGCTCGAAGAGAATCCCCAGGGTGGTCGTAACGCTGATCGCACCTAGCTGCCGTTTGGAGGGCTGTTGTGAAAATGTGGGGAAATTGCCAAGCCTTGTACTCTAAGCACACTTCCTAAAAAAAGTAAAAATACACAAAGCAATTAAAAATTTTTATTTTAAAAAAAAATTAAAAAAAATATGGGGTTGGTGTTTGGTGTTTGAACCTGCGACCTTGGTTGCTGCCGTGTGCTTGCAGGTGCTGGCTCGTGGTGGCGCTCGTGGCGCTGTTGGCCGCCTCCTCGGACTGCCAGCTGCCGCCCCCGGGGTCGCAGCCCTACGATGACCCGTTCTTCCAGCCGGCCGGCGTGCCGCCCCCGGGCGGGCCGCCCGGAGCTCTGCCGCCCCCGGGAGCACTGCCGCCTCCGGGAGTGCTGCCCCCCGGAGGCCGATCCCCCAACCTGCCGCCCTTCGACGTCAACAACAACTACATCCCCCGAGACAACAGCCTTGGCGGCGGCAACTGGGACGGTGATAACTGGTTCAACAACTGGCAGGGCAACACCATCATCAGAGAGGCGTAAGTCCTTTGTTTGTCGTTGTGATTGGCTTTTTTTTTTTCTATATTTGTCATTATAATTGGCTTTTTTTTTCTATATTTGTTGTTGTGATTGGCATTTTTTTCTATATTTTTCGTTGTGATTTTCATTCTTTGGTGTATTTTTCTTTTCCATGGCTTACCTCAATGTTGGGTGTATTGTTATTTTGCAGCACCTACTTCATTGTGGCGAGCAAGGTGGTGAGGCCTGGGCAGATCTACATGGTTGCAGTGACTGTGCTGCACGCCCCTCTGCCCATCACTGTCAGAGCCTCCATCGCGAGGAACAGGGTTGAGTTGTCCACTGACAGCAAGGACGTCAAAGAGGGCATCCCCGAGAAGTTGATCATGAGGGTAGGTGGACCTAGCGCACTTTCGTCTTCTTATGTTGGTCATGCTTGCAATGCCTGACCACACTTTTGTGCTCCCGTAGGTCCCACCAACAAGTGTTCCTGGTGACTACAAGCTGAGAGTCGAAGGTCTCTATGATGGGGTCCTGGGTGGCATAGCGTTTGTTAACGAAACCAAAGTTGTTTTCTCACAGAGGTCGATGACTATTTTTATTCAGACTGACAGACCAGTGTACATGCAAGGTCAAACCGGTAAGCCTTTGATATTTCTCTATTGCCTTGAGATTTTATTTGAAAATTCAGATTTCTCACTGTCTATTTCATGTTGTTTCAGTTCGTTTCCGAGCCATCCCAATTAATACTGAATTGAGACCTTTTGACGGAGCCATTGATGTGTACATGCTTGATCCTAATAGACATATTATGAGGCGGTGGCTCTCCAGACAGGTACAGACATTTTTGTTTTTGTCACTTATTCAACTTTGTTGTCTATTAATTTAGAAAAAATAATAATATTAACAATTGTTCTCTGCCTTTTCTTTCTTTAGTCAAATCTTGGTACCGTCAGTTTAGATTACACACTCTCAGATCAGCCAGTTTTTGGAGAATGGATTGTTCAAGTTATTGCTCAGGGTCAGGTAGAAGAACAGAAGTTCCTTGTAGAGGAGTATTATCAGACAAGGTTTGAGGTATGTGCTCTCGCTTCTCTTTCAAGACTGCTATTTATGAATTGTTCATCAATATTTTTGCTAATGTGATTTTTGCACTTTAGGTTAATGTCACAATGCCTGCGTTTTTCTTTGATTCTGACCGTTTCATCCATGGAACTGTAATGGCCAACTATACCAGTGGTGGCCCAGTTAGTGGTAATCTAACTCTGATGGCAGAAATTCGTCCGAAACCAAGACCTGGCTATCCACCTCTTCCCCCTCGAACTGTCTTTTTCCATTTTGATGAATCATATCCCTTCTGGTATCCAAGAGAAACATTTGAGAACCGCTACAGGGGCCTGCCACACTTGAAATTCTTTTATGGAGTCTACCACTTCAGATATCCCATAGCAGAATTGTTGCCCTCCCAACTAACCGAAGAAGGGTTCGAAGTTACTGTGAAGGCAACTGTAGGAGAAAGGTTCTTGAATGAGATCATAGAAGGGTACTCAACATCACGAATTTACAAATCAAGACTAAAAATAGCATTTATGGGAGGATCTCCACAAGTTTTCAAACCTCCTATGCCTTTTAAAGCCTATGTAAGCAATTTTGTATGGAACTAATGTGTAAAAATGAGGCGCCATTAGATACTAATTAACTTTTCTCTCAAATTGCAGCTAGTTGTATCTTTCCATGATGGCTCTCCCTTGTCCAAAGTGCGATTATTTGGAAGTGACCTACGAATTACAGCTACCATTGACATGTTCAATGGAGGAAACAGGCGCCTAGACCCTCGGTCCATGCCCCATTCAAGCACAAGGTGATGGTGTCTGGGAACTGAAAATTGACTTGAAGTCTCAATTGGGTCTCGAGAAGAATAAGGACTTTGAATTATCAAACATTCGATCAATGAGGATACAAGCTACGTACCTCTCTCAAGGAGATCGTGCTATCACTGAATTGTTACTGCTTTCGCATTATTCACCAATGCACCACCACATCAAAGTGTCCACCTCAACAAGCCATGCCAGGGTATTGTACATTTGAGACTTTTCCTGTGTAGTAGTTCATAGCTACAAATACTCAAAAAAATCTTACCTATTAATATTGCAGGTTGGAGAGTACATTATTTTCCATGTACAGAGCAATTATTTCATGGAAACGTTCAACTACCTTGTGATGTCAAAGGGAATCATTTTATTGACTGGAGATGAAAATATGCAAAACTCCATTCGTACCTTTGCTGTACCTCTGAGTGCTGAAATGGCACCTGCTGCAACTATTGTTGTATACCAAGTAGGACGATATGGCGATGTTGTAGCTGACAGCTTGACTTTCCCTGTCAACGGAATTTCACGAAACAATGTATGTGTCTACCTTGTGTGCATGTGCATAGAATTTATTTTGTTACTGCAGCAGCTCTTGATCCTTTTTATTTTTTTTTTGTTTTCTTTACAGTTCACTGTCTTCATTAACAATCGTAAAGCAAGGACAGGAGAGCGTGTTGAAGTAGCCATTTACGGTGAGCCTGGTGCATATGTTGGTTTATCGGGCATAGACAGAGCTTTTTACAGCATGCAAGCTGGCAATGAATTGTCGTATTCCAAGGTAAGGTGTTCTGTATTGAGTCATATCTACTTTTGGCTCATGGACTCCATGTTTATTAATATTCTTGTATTTTTAACTCTCAGGTTATAGAGAAGATGTCTACATTTGATGAAAATACCAACGGCACTCATGTTCATAGTTGGCTCTCTCATGAGGGTCTCCCTGATGACACAGTTTTCTTCCCATCATCTACCTTTGGCATTGACGCTAACAGAACTTTTGAGTAAGATTCCCCTTGGTTGTTCTTATTTTTATTTTTTTACAAACTCCTATTTTTTGTCTTCTACTTAATAGTTGCAATACTAATGGCGTGTGCAATTACAGATACCTAGGACTTGTGGTGTTCACTGACATTATCGTAACTCGTCGCCCAGGGTTCTGCAATGCCTCCCTTGGATTCGGAGAGTGTCTTGATGGACAGTGCTATCCATTTTTCAAGAAGTGTGATGGCCAGTTGGATTGTCAGGATGGAACAGATGAGGCTGGTTGTCCTACTTACAATCGGACTGAGATTGGATTATTCCGCAAGTATCGTTTTAGCAGAATTCAAAGACAGTATGATAATGTATGGCTGTACAAGGACATCAATATTGGTCCGCACGGCCGGTTCATTTTTGACGTTGATGTACCTCATCGTCCAGCCCATTGGATGGTCTCTGCGTTTAGTATGAGTCCAACTTATGGCTTTGGCATGCTCTCTGCACCTTTGGAGGTAACATTTCACCCCAACTAAAGTATTTCAAAACCTATGAAATTTCTGTTATTAGGCTAAAATGTGGTAATTTTTCTATTTTACTTTTCAGTATGTTGGTGTGCTTCCATTCTTCATAAATGTTGAAATGCCAACTGTGTGCCGTCAAGGTGAACAAATTGGTATCCGTGTCACTGTCTTCAACTATTTGACCCGCAATTTAGAAGCAACAGTTGTTCTTGCTGGGTCCCGTGACTACAAGTTTGTTCATGTTGAAATGAATGGAATTGTATGTACCGATTTTGTTTTGTGTTTAAAAGAAAGGAGGAAAATTATTGATATCTGAGTGCAAGTTATTATTTATTGGTCTTTCAATAGGTCCGTTCTTACAACCCTCGAACTTCATTTGGAGAGCATCAATTCTTCATTTTCATCAGAGCTCAGGATTCGGTTGTAGTCCATGTTCCTATTGTTCCAACTAAACTGGGAGACATTGAGGTCACTGTAATGGCATCTTCCTTGATAGGGAAAGACGTTGTGACCAGAAAGCTTCATGTCGAAGTAAGTGATCCTTATGTACCCATTCATATAACATTAGTGTGGATTAACAAACAAGTATTTATGCCTCATCTTTTTCTCACCTCCAGGCTGATGGTCTACCACAATATCGTCACCAGTCCATTTTGATGGATCTCAGTACTCGCTCTTATGTCTTCCAATACATGCATGTCAACATCACAGAAACTCCAATTATTCCCTATGAAGAGGATCGGTACTACATATTTGGTTCCAACAAAGCCACTGTGTCTGTTGTGGGTGATGTTGTGGGTCCTATTTTCCCCACTATGCCTGTCAATTCAACATCTTTGATGAACCTTCCCATGGTAAGAAAATTTTGAACTCTTTAGAAGTAGGTCTTAGTGTTCATTGTTTAATTCTGTTTGAAAATTATCAAGAAAATGGAGCTAAAAAATGAATTTTTGAATTCACAGGACAGTGCAGAACAATCAGTTTTCGGTTTTGCTGCTCATTTGTACACAACTATGTACATGCGTTATACAAATCAGCGCAATAGGCAACTTGAAAAGCAATCTTTCCATTTCATGAATATCTTGTATCAGCGCCAAATGTCCTTCATGAAATGGGACGGGTCTTTTAGTCTTTTCCGCAGTGACTGGTAAGCTCAGTTTGCTTGTGTACCTTTTACTAATATTTGTTACAGCAAATTCAGTGAAACAATCTTTGCTTTCCAGGAACCAATCAGCTTCCAGTGTTTGGCTTACCGCCTATTCAGTAAGAGTGCTTCAAGAAGCTAGCTTCTACGAGTGGGAAAACTACATCTACATTGATCCTGAAATTATTTCGAAAGCTGTGGCTTGGATTCTTCAGCATCAAACTTATGATGGTGCTTTTCATGAAGTGACTTGGCTTCCTGACCGCAAAGTTAATGATTCTCTGCATTGGCCTGATGATACTGTCACATCAAGGAATATCTCACTAACAGCTCATGTACTCATCACTTTAGAAACTGTGAAGGATCTCACAGGGGTAAGGATCACCATTCACCGATGTTCCAACCTAAATTTTCTTTTATTGGTTTTTATCTTTTGCCTTAATTCACGTTTTCTCTTCTTTTTTGTATTTTAGGGTCTAGGTTCTAAAGTTGCTCTTGCTCAAAGCAAAGCCATATCTTGGCTTGAGAGGAATATCCAGTTGTTGGACCAGTTTGGAGAACCTTATGAAGTGGCCATTGTCGCCTATGCCCTCATGTTGAGCAAGGCAGCCACTGCTGAAACAGCTTTTGGTATTCTTGCAAGGCACAAAAGAGAAACAGGTAACAAAAATTGTGTTCCTTTTACTTAAATTTTATTTTATTTTGTACCAGTGTAGTTTTTTACATGATGCTTCTTCCCCTGTTTTTTAGATGGACTGTTTTATTGGGGTAAAGTTGAGGTACCGGCTCCACCTCAGAAGCTGGAAAACCAGAAACCCTTCTCCCTTCCGCGACTGCCTTATGAGTATGATTCAAGCAACATAGAAACCACAGCATATGCCTTACTGGTATATGTGGCTAGGCAAGAACTCATGATGGACCGCATAGTGAAATGGCTCAATGCTCAACGACTGACTGACGGTGGATGGGCATCTACCCAAGACACAGCCATGGCCATGAAAGCTCTTATAGAGTACTCGAACCGTCAACGCCTTCGTGATGTGACTCAGATGACTATCACAGTTGAAGCTACAGCTTTGCCTGGTCAAACTAAGACCCTTCATGTCAATCCCAAAAATCTTGCCACTTTACAGAAAATTGAGGTATTGGTCATATATTTCTATGATTTCTCTGAAGGTACTTCCTCAAGTAATTTTTACTAATCAATGTTGTGTTTTTCATGACAGATTCCAGAAGCATGGGGAACGGTCAAAGTTCAAGCTAATGGTGCAGGTCATGCTATTCTTCAAATGACTGTGCAGTACAATGTAGATATTGTGAAGTTCCAGACTCAGCCTCCTGTCAGATCATTTGATCTCCACACCAGAGCCAATTTCCATGGCAGGAATCAGTCTCACATTTCGTACACAAGTTGTCAAAGGTAAGTAGAGATGGGTCGAAAATGTTTTGAGCTGCTGCATGACTATACTATGATAAATAAACATGCTGTAACTTGCTTTTTTTTTTTTTTTTTTTTTTTTCCCCCCCTCCAGGTGGACAAATTTCCAAGAATCGTCACGATCTGGAATGGCTGTGTTAGATGTTGCCATCCCAACTGGCTACATCATTCAGCAACAAAAGCTGGATTGGTACATACGCTCCAGACAAGTGCGCAACCTGCAGAGAGCGCGCTTTTTAGAGCGAAAGGTCCTCTTCTACTTTGACTATGTAAGTAATACATCTAATGAACAATTCTCTGCCGAATTTTTGTGAAAATGGGAAATAGTTAACTATTTAAATATTTTCTTTTACAGCTTGACACATATGACACATGCATCAACTTTACAATTGAAAGATGGTACCCTGTTGCTAACATGTCACGCTATTTGCCTGTTAGAGTCTATGACTATTACGCCCCTGGTAAGCAAAGTATTAGTTGTTTTCAATTTTTTAATTAATAATGTTCATCCGTGACTTGACATCATTATTTTTTATTTTCCAGAACGCTTCAACGAAAGCATCTTTGACTCCTTGCCGACATATCTTCTCAATATTTGTGAAGTGTGCGGTAGCAGTCAATGTCCATACTGCCCCATCTACAATATTGCCAACACATTAGCTCAGCCAATGTTCTGGACTTTGGTGTTGCCTGTTGCCATTTCTCTGTTCCATTTACTTAGGCCCAACACAATAGACGTTTTTACTATACAGTGAAGGTAAATTCCAAATTTGATGTAGTGTTTCAATCTTGTTCATGATTCTCAGATCTGGAATGCAAAGGAGCATCCATAGTTTTTAAGCCTCATTTCTATCTTACAAAACCTGACACCAGTTTATTTATTTAACTATTGTTGCTTAAACCTCGTTTCCTCATGTCCCATGTTTATTAACTCCCTGTCTGAATTACATTTAAAGACGTTATTTCCTTCATCATTGTTAAAATTCAAAACAAGAGAGCAATAATTGCAATGGTATGATGAACTTGTTTACCAATTCATCAATGTTTGACTTGTCTTGGGTCAGCAAAACCCCCAAAGACTGAATTCTGATCAATTGTAAGAGTAAAGATACAAGTAAAGTTGTTGATGGGTTTGAACTTAAATCATCAACATTTTTAGTAAGTATGTCTGGAAATATGTTCTCACCAGATTCCATCCATTCCTAATCATTTATTCTTTTTGTAAGGATCCACATTGTTTAGTTATTAGGTAAAGCTAAAAATCTCATATCAAACTACCAAGTTTTGTACTCCATGTGATCTTGAATTCAGTCACATGCGTAAATAATCAAATTTGGAAGTGTTCTATGTTACTGTATTTAGAATTAAATTATTGACCAAATGAAGAGTTTATTGAAATTGTCATATCTTTTCTATGTATATTATTGAGTTGCCATGTTTTATTGTTTTGAATTTGATTTACTTTATCTTCCATCTGTCAATTGGACCTACATTTTTTACGAAGTGGTGTACTAAAGAGGATTGTCAAGTGTGAAGGACAATACTGTGCCACTTTTGTGTTCATGCACTATATTTGTGTAGTGTTCAAACGGAATGAATAAGGGTGTGTGCCGTAAATTTAATGTAATGGATTCAGTTTTATTTGATAATCTCTTCTTTCTTATCTTAGCCCAATAGCGCTTTGTTTTTATAATTATAATAAAAGTTTTTAGTTAACTTTTGTGTGCTTGAAATCAAACTCTTCTTTTTTTTCTTTTTTTTTAAAAAGAGAGTGCTGTGAAACATGAGTATGTAAGTGTGTATATTTTTCTGTGTAAGATACAGAGATGTAATGTTTATTACTGTTACATGAGATTTATGAAGTAGGAAGATTTTAGTGAGGAAGTCATTATGTTGCTGAAATGTTAATTGTATTTGTGGTCTGATGTAGAAGTCTTGGTTCTTCCAAGTTCCATTAACAAATTTTTCTCCCATATCCTGCAGGATTATTTTATCACATTATTTTTGGAGGACTGTTACAAAGTTTAGTTTTAGTACCTAAATCTGGGCAATCATCACTGAATAATTTTCTTCAAAGTTTGTTCATCTAAATGCAAGATCTTATTGCACTATGAATGATCTGTAAAATTCATATAGATTTGTTTAAATCAGTCAAACCTTTTTATCTCTCTCGCTCAAGGACAGCGTTTTATAAAAAAAAAAGTTTAATGTCTATTTCGAATCTTTCTACTTAAGCAACTTGTGTTTGCTCCCTTTGTTTAAGTGCCACACTCATTTTTTGAACAATTTTCTTATCTTTTAAGGAACCCCGATTCAATTCTCATTTTTATACATCTGTATTTGTGTACAAAAGTAAATCTCTTTGGGAAGTTCAATTGGAACTCTATTTGATATTTGTTTAATTTTAGTAAATTTGCCTTGCTGTACACCTGGTCAAAAACTGATCACACAGTTAGATCATTGTAGCTGTGTTCTTATCAGTATTGCACTGGCAATCATAAATTTAATTCTAAATTAGGGATTTTACCTTGAATTTTAACTTTATATTTGCACCAGTCAAGACTCGAGGAATAGCAAGGTACCTAGGATCTCGAATGTATTTATGATAGCTAGCCTTTATGTTCTGTTTTTGTTTTGCTATTTCTGTTGTAATATTGTCACGCCAAATGAGGGGTGAAGCTGTAATTGTTTCATGCTGTGTGTACTGTAAGTCTTATCAGATTTTTATCGTTCTTGTCATGAGCTCAAAATGTGATGTTATGTCTCTACTTCTGTAGACATGTTGGTCTTAGCAAGCCAGTTTCATTAAACCTGACAATATTTCTTTTTCTTCATTTGAATTGAGGTTGTGCTAAGTAAGGGCTTCAAGCTGCATCGATAATTGCAGTATTTACCAAACTTCAATTAAAGTTTGACTTTTTAAGAATTTTTTCAGCACAAGTGCATTGTAGTCTGAATCATTAACCGTCCAATATAGATATTAGTTAATCTTTTGTTACCTTTTTTAGTTCTTTTATTCATAATTTACCAGTAGACTTGAATCTCCAAGGGTGATTCTATTCATTTCTCTACTTACCTGTGTCTTATTTTGAATCTCAATATATTTGTACAATTTAATACCCCTCTGCACATGGTTATTGTAAATATTCTGGAGAGGTAGTTCATATGTGACAACACTGAATCGGAAATAAATGTAATGACGAACCTTTCGAGAATGATTGATTCTACACCTGCCCTTCATTGAATACTACCAAGAATACCGACGTCATGTGCACGAAGCGCACGACTAGGCCGCGGACGCGAACCTGGGACTGGGAACTGCTGGGTAACTATGGCGGCGGGTAACGGGCGGGGTAACTTGCGATAACGTGGACCTCGGCGACGGCGCGCCTCAGCGGTGCAGCGCGGCGAAATACGGCATGATACGACACGTACCCGTCAGGCGGCCGCCGGCGCCCTCGCGGAGCACCAAGACCGAGCGAGTCTCTCTCTCTCTCGCACTCACGGGGCGTGCCGTGTGGGTGCGAGAGAGACAGAGCGGCGCGGCGGAGGGGTGGGGGCGGCGCGGTACGGCACACCTGCTGGACACGGGCCGCTGCACCGCGTTACAGGGTGGCGCACCCAACCGTCGGACCGCGAACAGCATCCTTGAGGCGGAGAGAGAGAGAGAGAGAGAGAGAGTCACTCGTCATAGAGAGGCGCGCTAGACGCGAAATCTGATTGTGTCGATCGTGCCAAACTGCCCTTCCCTTTCGGGACCATTCGCCAGCTGACGAGCGAGTAGCCAGTGACCACCAAGTAGTGCCGACCGGGCTCCAGCGGTACCACCGCTGCTTCTCAAACCCTATAACTGTGCTCCTCCTTTTTTTCCAATTTCGTGTAAAGTCCCGGTATGGTTTCCCCCTGTCAGGTGAGGTCTTGTGGCGTCTGGCGAGGGGACGGGGAGGAGGGGGCTGGCTGGCTCTCGCACGCGACAGACTCGTGAGGGGTAAATGCTCCGAGCTAGGCCAAGGCAGGCCAAGGTGTAGTGAGGGCAACCCGAGAAGCTGACAGGCGGGGCGGGGGTGGACGGTACCCATATCGCTTCGCCCGGGCAGAGTGACGCATCATCGGACAGTGTGACATCGGCGCGACGTCGGCGAGCGTTGATCGGACTCGATGCCGGGTGGGCAGGCAACCATGGCCCTGCCTTACCTCCTCCAGTCACCATTCAAAATACGCGGTGTTCACAATAAGAAGTCTATTTTGTGGTGAGTCCCCACGCAGGCCCCGGCCTTGACGTCAGAGGTTCCTGAACCTCGTGACCCAACTGGGCCCGTGGCTGGGCGCACCTCACGCCCAATAGCGGGGCCGTTTCCTGCCAAAGATACGATAAGGATAGCCTGAGTGCATCCACGCCCCGCCCGCGCCGCCTCATGGCCTCAATGGGCTGTCCAGACTTCCAGACGATTCCATCACGACTCCATGTCGCCCTCGTTCCGCGCAGTTTTAGCATTACGTAGTGGGAATTTTTTTTGGAAAAAATAATGATTAGGAAATAATCTGAGGGTTCAACCAATTATTTTTTGGCAGTGTTGTGTGTTGCGGCGTCAGGTGCGAAGCGGAGGGCCGCCAAAGGGCCGATAAGAATGGTGTGAATGAGCGAATTCAAAGGCGGCCTGCTCTGCAAATAGTGCAGCAGCAGTAAGGCACAGGGTCTTTATCTGGGTAAGCAGCCAGCCGAGCCATAGCGCGCGATCGGCAAGCTGCTTTCGGAGGAATCGGTGTTCGGGCCGGACGCGCCCACTGTGATGCAGTCGGTGAGTCGCTTCTTCCTCCGCGCCTACGCCGGAAGGGCCGACTCCCTCTCGCTTCGTGACGAAACTCGAATTATGAATCAGCTTTATCTCTCCGTGATTCACACACGGGGAGCGCCATAACGTGTGCCGGGCGTGTGACATGGGAATGTGCCAGTGGGCCAGAGGACCGGCGCTGGTGGCTGAAACTCAAAACGCGTTTAGAGCTCCAGAGTCACTAAACGAGACTCGAACCGAACTTGTGACCCCACCAATGGATTCCTCGTTCGGAGAGCAATCCATCGACGGGCTCCTACGTCCGGTTCGAATCCGACTGCCATTCTGGCCCACTGTGCCATGCAGCCCTTCCAGACTTGCAGGCTTCCAGGCGCCGCGGAGTGTTGCGAAGGGCCGGCCGTCCAGCCGGCACGGCGTCGGGGCGACGGGGCGACGGCGCCCTCCCTCCCCCCCCCCTCCCCCGCCCGCCGCGCGGCCGTCCTGGTCGTTCCGGGCGGCGGTGCCGCCCCCCGGCGGCGCCTGGCCGAACCGCACTGGGGGTAGGCGGGGCGGCGACGGCGGTGGGGGTGGGGGCGGCGCGCGGGGGCGGCGCGCGGACGGACGGCCAGGCGAGGAGGCGGCAGTTCAGTCAGTCTGCAACGCACCGCGCCGTGCACCGGGCCGCGCAGAGACACCGCGCCGACGGGGGCCTTGCCGTCCCGCAGCGCACGCACCGGCACACCGGCCGAGCAGCCCGTCGACGCGTACATGTGCACGCCGCCGGCCGGACACCGCGGCGCGCGCCCCATCCAGACGTGACGTGCAGTGACGTGACGTGACGTGACCACGCGTGGCACGGCAGCCTGGCGGTCACATGTGTGACAGCCCCCCGTCCCCACCCGCCCTCCTCCTCGCCTCCCCCGCCCCCCGCCGCCAAGACCGCCGCCGCCCCGCCGCCGCCGCCCGAGACACTGCCGTCCGCCCCGCGGGATACTGCAGCGCCTCATGGGTAAGTGCAGCTCGGTGCAGGCGCCGCCGACGAGGTCACCGTCGAGGACGCCTTCGAGGCTGCCGTCGAGGCCGAGACCCTGGTCGTCGAGGCCGAGACCCTGGCCGTCGAGGCCGAGACCCTGGCCGTCGAGGCCGAGACCCTGGCCGTCGAGGCCGAGACCTGCTGCCGAGGGATGTCGAGGACTCGTTCCGTCGCTCTGCCTACATCACGGCCCTCAAGTGCGAGAGAGACAGGCTCTTCGGGAAAAGCCCACTCGTAACCCGAAATTCCTCACATTGTCGGTCATATTTGCAAACGACGGCTGATAAGCAGCACACGTTCGATTTCCGATGCGTCCTGCACGGCGGCGCCCTGCGCTCGGCGCCCCAGTGGGCAGGACGGCGCGGACCCCCCCGCCACACCCCACCGGCGAGGCACGAGGTGCAGCGTCGAGATCGCGGGTTCGGACACCAGCAGCGCCCTTTTTTTTCCCCTTCCGCGTTTTTTTCCCGCTGCTTAGGAATCAATAGCCGGACAAGTGATCGGTTCTTCCCGACTGCCCTGAGGTCCACCCTGAGCGCTGTCCCCACCTGGCCGCTGTCCAATGTTGAGCCAGCCTGCCCGGCGGCGGGCAAGGCGGGCAGCACGCTGCATGGAAACCATGGCAACCTAACCTAGAGGAGCCGGCCGGACCCACCGGACCCACCCAGGCGGCCCCACCACTGTATGGCTGACTGGGCACAGTGGGCCGGAAGACCGGTAGGGAGGCGGTCACAATCCCGGGGTGCGTTTTGAGCTCCGGAGTCGCTGCTCAATGGGACTCGAACCGAACGTGTGACCCTTGTGGGAATTTCAAACGTGGTTTTATCGCAAAAATTGGAGTAAAAGCAGTGCAAATTGATTGGCTGTGGTTCTCCGCCGCCAAGTAGGCTGCTGGCGCCACATCTACGTGCAGACAGACAGACAGGCGGACTCGAGATGTGCTAATTGCCCCTCGCGAGGCTGCCCCGACCTCCGTAACCCTGCTTAGCTCGTCCTGGGCGGTCGCGCCAGTCGTCTGCCAGAAGAGCGAAGAAACGCAGAGCCCCATTTCACCTCGGCAAAGTGCAGCTTCCTGCCGGAGTAACCTTTCGCCGCGCCCAACACTTTTTCTGACATTTGCAAATGGAGCAGTCTGTCGAGGCAGGCGCGAACAGGGGCGTGAACAGGGGGGGGGGACCCCCCGCCAGAATGTCTGGAAGGGGCGGCCCTGGGCCAGGTGCACAAGGGGAGGGGAGGGGGACAACTTCAGACACGTTTCCAGCTATCTTATCGTGAACTGGTGCTCGAATAAAATGTGGGTCATCGCTGATTCGAACGTATGGGATCTATTTGACTCCCATTTGAGAGTGATTGAGCAAAACACGTTCTCGGACTTCCGGCCCACCCGCTGCCCTCTGGTACACAGTGCGGTAGTTCAGGGCCGCCCCCTGGCTAAAGGGATGAGAGGCCGAAAGGTCGTAAGGGCGGCGCTGCCTTAGCTCCGCCTGAACCTCCATGCAGGCCCTTCGGACGACCCCACCACGTACCGAGCATTTCTCCGAGCATTGCTCCGAGTCCCTTTGCCTCCGTATACGTATGTATTTTCCTCGGCGCCCGATATCCCCCCGCCGCCGTCGTGCCTATTGCCCGGTTGTCTATTGCCTATCGCTTATTTATTGCCCAGATGCGTGGGCGGGCAGGCAGCAAGTCACGTGCTCTCTCTCTCTCTCTCGCTCTCTCTCTCTCTCGCTCTCTCTCTCTCTCTCTCTCTCTCTCTCTCTCTCTCTCTCTCTCTCTCTCTCTCTCTCTCTCTCTCTCTCTCTCTCTCTCTCTCTCTCTCTCTCTCTTTCTCGTTTGCAGACGCGCAGGAAAAAATTATTTGATTTTTTCCTTGTTTTTTTTTTTTGTTTTTTTTTGCTTTTTTTCCTTGCATGCAAAGCAAATAGACCGGAGAGTGTGACACAGATCATGACGACATGCCATTTCGTCACCTTCGCGCCCCACCGTCCCCGACCGGCGACCTTTTTTCTCTCAACCCTCGACCACCCTCACAGCTGTATGCCTCCCCTCCCCTCCCCCTACGGCGCCACCCGCGAGAGAGGTTTGTTTGCCGTCTGCAGCCGGCTGGAACAGCCAATCCGAAGGAGTCTCGCTGAAAGGGAGAGTGCACAAAAGGCTTCAGGTTGGACGCCAAGTTTGATCCCTTGCCATTCAAAAAAAGGAAAAAAAAAAAAAAAAACGCTTGTGGAAAAAAAAGGGAAGCGTTTGAGAGACCTTTTGAGGAGCATGAACGAGAAGTCACTGTGGCGTGAGTAAGTCGTTTTTAACACGCTTATTTTTATTTTTTAAAAAAATTGTGTTGCTTTTGAAAGCCCGCGCGCATTACTTAAAGAGCACTAAGAAGAAAGATGTGCGAAGCGAGAATAAATTTGGGCGTTAAAATGAAAACGGCGTGACCACCGGAGACGGCACTTTCGGGGGGGGGGGGGGTTGTAACTACACTAGGTGGCGCGCCAGAACAACTTGTTTGGATGTGTGAGGAGGCTGCAGTCTGGCTGCGGGACACGAGAGAGAGAGAGAGAGAGAGAGAGAGAGAGAGAGAGAGAGGCCTTTAGCTGCGACCAGCACCCTGCTGCAGCCTGCCGCTTGTAAAGTCCTCATCTTTTATTTTTCCGCCGGCGCCAGCCAGCGGCACTCCAGTGTGGCGTTCCGGAGCTCTCGTTTTCAGCCAAGGCACCACACGGACCAAAGAACTGGCGTTATAAGTACGGCAAAAACGAGCGTCCCCCCCCCTCTCCCAAAGCTGGCAAACAAAATGGAATGAAATAAACCGGTGCAGAATGCACACCACCACCACCACCGCGCTAGCGCCCAGTAGCAGGCGGCCCCGACAACCCCAGCCATCACTGCCATCAGGACGTGTCATTTGGTGATCGATTCCACCGACACGTGCGCGAGTGTGTGTGTGTGTGTGTGTGTGTCGCGTGTGCGCGCGCGAAAGTGAGTGATTGAGTGAGTGAGTGAGTGAGTTGGCCAGCTAATGAGTTAATGAAAGAGCACTTTCATTTATCGCTGCCGTACACCGCGACTGCCTTCATCATTTTTGGAATGATTGCTTAGACTTGGTTCCTGCGCGGTGTCCTTGCCGTGCAATGACATTTAGCTGTTGCGGAGTGCACCGCTGCAGTGCTCGGTCCGCCCCGCCCCGCCCCGCCCCGCCCCGCCCGCTGGACTGGAGCGATGGGCCAGATAGCCATCCCGAGCGGCGAATCGACGTACGAATGGCGTTCGGAAACACGAATTGAAATCGGGGGCGCGTCTGGCACACGAACGCCTACACTGTTGGGCGCTGCGCCGCCTGTCTGTCTGTCTGTCTGTCCTGCCCTCATCGCCGCCATAGCCCCTGCTTGTAGTGCATTGCCGCTCGGAAATATACTGCCGCTCCGTGCGCTCCATACAATGACTTGATTGTTATTTCGCATTATTGGCCACCGTCCCTTCGCCCGTCCCTTATTGCACGTCCCTTGGACGTTCCTTGGATGTTCCTTGCACAGTGTGTCTGTCTGTCTGTCTGTCTGTCTGCCAGTCCGCCAGCCCTCGCGTGACCTAGAGCGTGACCGCGCTCGCGTCACTTTGGGACCCTGACCCTCACCAATTTAACAGCCCTTTCTGGCCCGACTGCTCACTCTCGGGGAAAGGGTCTGGGATGCGAGGCCAAGCCCTAAGGGCTAGGCCCTAAGGCCGGGTAGCGTCGGAGTACAGGCCCTTCATAGGGCTGGGCGAGGCGGTATTCAGGCCAGGGCGTTCGATAGCAGTCAGCAGGGATGGTGGTGCCGTGTGCAGCCGTGTGGCAGTGAGCCGACGTAGCCCTGGGTGTCGCCCTGGGGAGTAACCCAGTTACGTATCTTTCACCGAAAATCCAAAGGCAAGATGTGAAGGTCTGACCCAAACAAGGCGAGATACGAATGTATGACCGAAAAAAAGGTGAGGCATCGTTTGACGTGCCGAGTATAAACTGAGGCCTTAGTCTCAGATATTTTTGAGCCCTTTTTTACGGGACGGTAGGACTTTGATTTTGAGTGTGCCGCGGTGATGGTACGGGCCACCGGCCTCGAGATGCGTCCTGGCCCGGCTTCGAACCCCACCGGAGGCCGGATTTTCTTCTTTACAGCCGCTAGGCCGTCATGAAACGACAGGAGAAAACAACACACAAAAGCATCAGTGCGTGAGATGCCTGGTAAAAATACCAGCCATCATCTCAGGCAGGATTTGAACCCGCGCTCTTGACCGCACTGAAGCAACCCCCTGACGCGCTCGGCTAGGCGGGTGAACTCCGGCTCGCGCGAGTCAAAATCGGCTCATGAAAAAAACTGTTGATCGTGCGATTGCGCGCTGCCATCATCCCACTCACGTACTCGAGTGGCAGGGTGGGGAGGGGGGTGGGGGGGGGGGGGGGCTGTGTCTGGCGCAGTGCCTTAACCGCATAGGGCGGCCGGCTACTTTCACCACGGGGGGAGGGGGGGGGGGCACTCCTGGCTGGTGCCGCAGCAGCTGTGCCCCCACCCCCTCCCCCTTTCTGGAGAGTTGGCAGCCCCCTCCCGTCCTGGAGAGCGAAACTACCCCTTCCACCCCACCCCCCCCGCAATGGAGGGTAACACCCCCCGCCCTGTCCATCCCCAGCGTCGCATGCATGCAGGGCGTTTCCTGACTGGGCGTCCTCGGCTCACTTTGACGAGACACTCAGTAAGGAGTACACACCACTGTAGCCCGCATGACACGAGCTTCGCAGTTCGCGGCCTAGAGAGAGAGAGAGAGAGAGAGAGAGAGAGAGAGAGAGAGAGAGAGAGAGAGAGAGAGAGAGAGAGAGAGAGAGAGAGAGAGAGAGAGAGAGAAAGAAAGGAGACCGCTGCAGTAGGGCCTTGAGGCGTCAGGGCGGAAGCGTGAATGACGCCCTCCTCAAAAGAAGGGCCATCGGGCTTTCATGATGGCGAAACGGAAAGCCATGTCCAAGGCTGCATTATGACGTCGTTGTTGTTGGGGATGCGTTGCCTCGCGTGTCGCACAGTGGGTCAGAAGACCGTTGAGGCGGTCAAAAACCCGGACACGTTTTGGAGCGTGACCATTACCTGCTTCAAATTTTCGAAATAAGTCTTTTTATGCATGAGACACCTGTATTTCGCAGCGGATAACTTGTTCACGATATTGTTGTTGTTGTTGTTGCAGGCGCACGGTGCTGGGGGCTGCAGGCTCCACGCCCCGCACGGGGGTGCGGGCACAGCGGACAGTATGCGGACTAGACGGCCCGGCCCGCGCCCCGGCCGCGCCTCCACCCGGACCCGCCCCCTGGCCCCGCCCCCGCCCCCGCCCCCGCGCCAGGCCCCGCGCCCGGCACGCGGTCGTCACGGACCCCGGCCCCGCTAGAGGGGCTGGGCCCCCGCCGCCAGCCTGGAGCGCGGGCCCGCCGGGGCTTGGGGGCCACGGGGGGGACCCCCACGGGGGCGGGCTGGGGGGGCGCGCGCGCCCGCACCAAGGCAACGGCACCCGCGGGATGCTCGCTGTGCTGGCCACGGTGCTCGTCTGCGTCTGTGGTGAGTAGCTACAAACAAAGTGACCGGAAGTTACCGGAAGTAACCGAAAGTGATTGGAAGTAGCCCTGTGGTTCGGCGGTCGCCTCGTGCGGGCCACGGTGCTCGTTTGCGTCTGTGATGTGTTACCGGAAAGGACCGGATGCGAGAACCAGCCGGGTCCAGGTCCCTTTGGCTTGACGGACGCGTCCTTCGGTCCCTTCAAACGCACCCTAGTCGGGAGGTTAAGCGCCAAAAAACGGGCTAAATGTGCAAAACATAATCGAAGCGATTTTTTTGCGGGAATCGGTAGATTTTGACCTCCTCTTTCATTTGAGTCGAGGGGTCACACTGAGAAATTGCGGGAACACCCCGAAAAAGCGGGTTGTATATCTGCACGGGGCCTTTCCAATTTTGCGCTATAAATCGAAAACTGTTTGTCACAGCGGCGTGGCGAGAGCGGCGGGGCGTTCAGAAGACCCGGGAGATCATTCCCTGTAAGTTTCATCTCTTTGCTGTCCAATTTGTAGCCTTCAGGGCCGATAAAGTGAGTGAACACCGCCGTTCAAAACAAGAAAAATGCAATTTACTCGAAATTTTCCAAGTCGAATGTATGGATTGATTGGCACCAACGGATGCGCGCTTTCATTTGCGTTCACATCAGCGTTTAAAATTTGGGGGTCGTCGCTTTGGATTTTGAACGGCAGCGCTTTGAACGCCACCGGGCCGGGGAGCGCGCGGCATCCGGCGGCTCGTACTGCGGGGTGCCTACCCGGTGTCCCCGTAAGGCGCCATGTTAAATTCATCCCTTTATAACTTTTTATCTAAGAGATAAAAATATGCCTCAGGGGGTCAAAAGCCTTTCTTTTGGACTCAACTATCCATCTGCCAAGTGGAATCGCATTTGGAAGATTTTTACGCGGGGAACATGCTGACTGGTCGTGCCCGCGCTGGGAAGATCCTATACCGCTGGGTCCAGTGCAAGTGAAGCCAATGTACACATCTTCCGAATGCGATTTCACTCGGCAGATAGATAGTTGAGTCCAAAAGAAAGGCTTTTGACCCCCTGAGGCATATTTTTATCTCTTAGAGAAAAAGTTATAAAGGGATGAATTTAACATGGCGCCTTCCGGGGACACCGGGTAGGCACCCCGCAGTACGAGCCGCCGGATGCCGCGCGCTCCCCGGCCCGGTGGCGTTCAAAGCGCTGCCGTTCAAAATCCAAAGCGACGACCCCCAAATTTTAAACGCTGATGTGAACGCAAATGAAAGCGCGCATCCGTTGGTGCCAATCAATCCATACATTCGACTTGGAAAATTTCGAGTAAATTGCATTTTTCTTGTTTTGAACGGCGGTGTTCACTCACTTTATCGGCCCTGAAGGCTACAAATTGGACAGCAAAGAGATGAAACTTACAGGGAATGATCTCCCGGGTCTTCTGAACGCCCCGCCGCTCTCGCCACGCCGCTGTGACAAACAGTTTTCGATTTATAGCGCAAAATTGGAAAGGCCCCGTGCAGATATGCAACCCGCTTTTTCGGGGTGTTCCCGCAATTTCTCAGTGTGACCCCTCGACTCAAATGAAAGAGGAGGTCAAAATCTACCGATTCCCGCAAAAAAATCGCTTCGATTATGTTTTGCACATTTATGTCGCTTAACCTCCCGACTAATGACCTTCCATCCTGCAGACACCACGCCCTTTCCTGGAAATCCCATAATTCCCTTCGGCCCTTTTTCATCGTTTTGCTCGTCGCTGCTTGTTCGACTCTGCGTTGTGAGGCGTTGCGTTCAGAAAAAAGGGAGAAGACGAGTTTGAATGGCAGGCAGGCCTGCAGGGCATGGAAACAATGCTCCAGAGCTGGTTGGCGAGCAGACTTCCAGTGCCGGCCGCTTAGCTTCGAGGCACACTCCAACTTGAACTTGGGAACACCTGAGAATATCGCCATCTCGTTTCCACATCAGCAATCATCCTCCAGGCGCCCCGCGAGGCTCCAGGTAAATGCACTGGCGGCCAGGCCGGCCAGGCCACTGGACCTGCGTGCGCCGCGCGTTCCCAAGCACGCTCATTCCGAGCGCCGCTCTGTCGCTCTCGCACTCGCGGGTCGTCTCGTCGGGGTGCGAGAGAGACAAGCGTCTCTCCGAAGTCGTTACACAGCCTCTGCCCCGCCCGCGCCTCCTGCAGGCCTGCAGGAAGTCCCCGACGAGCTGCCTCCGCTCGCCGCTCTCCCTCGCACCCCTACGGGCCCCGAGCACAGTGGGCCAGAAGACTGGTGGGGGCGGACAAAATCCCGGACTACAGTCGCTACATGGGACTCGAATCGAACGCGTGACCCCACAAATGGATTGCTCTCTGAACGAGGAATCCATCGGTGGGGTCACACGGTTGATTCGAGTCCCATTTAGCGACTCTGGAGCTCAAAATGCGTCCGGGATTTTGTCCGCCTCAACGGTCTTCTGGCCCACAGTGAGTGCGAGAGAGACGGAAGCGAGTGCCGCGGGTGCTCCTGGACAGCCGTTGCCGGCCGCCGGCATCCGTTGGACCATCGCGTCGGTGTGCTCCGGCCGGCTCCGGCCGCCTACCGCCAAGTCGTTGGAGGGTTCTGCTCCAGTGCGCCGGCCGTCCGAGGGCCTCCTGCTCCGCCGCGACGCCGCCGCGCCGACGGCCGCCTCGCATCCGGCGGCATAAAAGTGTGTGTGGAGGAGTGGACGCCCTGCTGGCTTTGTCGCTGTCTCTCTCGCACAGCTCAGCTTCAGCCGCTGCATTCCCACCCACACACTGTGGGTGAGACGGTCAAAATCGGGACAAAAATATAGCCTGGCCGCCATTATAGACAAAGAGTTGGCTTCAGGCGGTAATGCACTTGACCTTGGTCGCGGAGCAATCTAGCGGCGACGTTTGTTCTCGATCAGCTTGGGAAAGTGATCGGGGAAGGGGTGGCCCTTTGCGCATTAACCTACTGTACTCTCCCAAAAAGTAATAGCAGAAGTAACTAGTTACAAATTTTTCGATAACGGTAACGGTACTAGTTACTTTTTCGGTCAAAAGACACGGTACTAGTGACTGGTAAAAATTTTTAGGACAAGTAACTGTACCGGTACTAGTTAAAAAAAAAATAATTGAGTAACTTTCGGAACCCCGGCAGCGAACCAGCTTAGCAGTTAGCGTGGCCGCCGGCGAGGCAGGCAACCCATCGCGCGGCGCAGCGCGGCGCGCTGCGGCAGGCACGGCTACGTTTGTGAGGCAGTGGCTGGAGTCCGCGCTGGAGAAGCCAGCGGGACGGAACACGCTCCAGCAGCACTGTGTGTTTTGCCGCCGTGCAGCTCACTGTTTATACCCCGTCGTTACACGCAGCCGACTCCACTGTTTTCCCCTGGGTTCGTCTTGGGAGAGTACCGGACGAGATAAACGTCACTGCGAAATCATGGCCGACGCCAGGCTATCTCCGCTCCGTCCCGGCCGCCGAGCCCCGCCAGGAATGCTGGGGCGGCGCGGCAGCCGTCTCTCTCGCTCCCAGGGCGCGTGGCCGCGTCAGCCGCGTCGCGCGGGGGTGGGGGTGCGAGAGAGACGGCGCAGGGCGCACCCCTTGCCTCGTGCCGTGCCGGCTACTGCTGCTGGGCAGACACAGGACACGGGTCGGACATCTCCATCCAATCGCCTCACGCCATCTCCGTTCCGTGCCTGCCTCGGCTCGGCCCACACAGTGTGCCACACACCCAGGGGGGCGGCGGCGGGCCCCGGCTCGTTCCAGTTCGATTGTAATGGCATGTTTTGACTCCCCGGCTCCGGGAGGCTCTCCTGGAGGGCCCTGGAGAGAGAGAGAGAGAGAGAGAGAGAGAAAGAGGAGGGGGGTCCCTATCGCGCGCTCGTGCTTCCACCAAGCTGAGAGGAGCTCTCTCGCCGCTGCCGCCAGGTCCTGAAATTTCTCGAAGTTGTTTGTGTCCGGCGCCACCCGTGGAGGTGCCTCCGGCACGGAGCCATTCTTCTCGCAAGCGCTGATGCCGTGACAAATTTTCGGCACAGCCTGCAGCGCAAACAGTGGGACAGAGTGGCCTGCAGCGCGCCCGGCGTCTAGACGCTCCGTGAGGAGGCGGAATTGCTTTTGCCTTGTTGTCTTCTTCTTGGACGGCAAACCTGATTCGACTATGATTCCACTCGGCCGCCATCACCGCAACCCCGAGCACTAGAATATTGAAGGGCGACGAATAGAGAGGTATTTCACTGTATTTTTCCCCCTCCACCTCCCAGTCCCCCTTCTCCCTCTCGCTTGACCTTGACCATCAACAGGATAAGAGAGGCTGCAGCAGGGGCTCCTCGGATGGCTGCCCTGGCGTGGCGTGGCGTGACCACCTTCGTGACGATGTTGATGATGACTTGGTGGACCTCCGGTGCCCGGCAGCCCAGGAAGCCGCCGGACCGAGTGAGAAGCAATGTCAGAGTCTCTTTTTGAGGCGAAGCGAGAGGCGAGCAGCAGGGCGGCCGAAACATCAAGCCGACCATTTTCCCACACTGTCTTGCCCCCGTAGACACGTCGTCGTTACATGCTGGTGTGTGTGTGTGTGTTTTTTTTATCCTTTTTTTTTCTTTTTTTTTTCGGGTACTGGTCTGAATGTGCGATTCATGGCGTGTCCTGACTGGGCCCCACCATTTGGACGCCCCCGCGGTCCAATGAACGAAACACGTGTCCAAATACGAACGCCTGCCGGATGTTTGCCGCGCAGGTACTCTACACTGTATCACTCCGACTTGTCAACAGGAAAGAGGACCGGGGGGGCCTCCTGCAAATGAGGGCGATCGAGCAGGACGACGAAGCGTCCAGAACTGTACACTTTTCATCGCAGGGTGTGTATTCTTGTGTCGCACCTGTAGCGACTTGTTTTCGTGTGAAGCATTCCGTGAAACAGCTTGGGGCGCGGGTGGGAAATCCCGTCGTCCTTGAGGGTCGGGGGATGGTCCAGACAGGTAGGGCTCCAGATAGCAGCATCAATGGCTCCACTCTGGGCGGCGACGCCGCACCCCGTAGCACCGACCATCAGGAACCGATATCGAGTCGTAAACATGTCAAATGGGACAACTCTTGTTGCTGATGTTGTTGCCTTGACCACCCTGGCTCCGACAGTGGCTCCGACCCCCAGGGACCCATTCTGCGGTAAACAAACATTTCAATCAGAAAGGTGGGCATGGAAGGTGCACCCAGGGAGACAATGGCACACAGTGCTGCCAACAGGTAAGACGGAAGGTACGGACAGGAATGGGGAATTATTTGGTGCTAAACTGCTGCTGCTGGTGAATCATCATCGTGCCGCCAAGGGAATTCAGATTCCTTTTGTTTCAGTTTCTGCGAACTGGACCGTTTTTCTAATTTCTCCCCGTTTTCAGAAAATTTTGGTAGCTTCTTGTCGTTGTTGTTGTTGAGCGGTTGTGAGCGGTAGCTGTCCGGCCGTTTAGCCGCGTTAGCGCCTCGCGTCCTCCTTTCCTTGTTGTGGTTGTTGTTGTTGCTGGAGCCAACGGACACGTGTCTCTCGCACGTGTGGTGTGCGTTTGTCCAGCACAAAAAAAAGAAACATAAAAAGGAATAAAAAAAGTGACCAACTGGGGATTTTGTGATGGTGAATACCACAAACAGCCGCATCGCGCCTGTTTTAATCAGATGGGTCAACAAACGCCAAGTTGGACGGATATCCTGTCTCCCTCCGATTCCCACGGGGAGCCCGAAGTGTCCTGCAGGACCGTGAGGGGCGCTGCCGTCGCGACCGTCCTCAGGTGCAGCAGGTGCAAATAAACGAATGAGCAGTCATGGGAGGGCGTCACCGCGTCTCCCCGATGAGGCTTTATTTACAGTCCAATTATTATTCATTTAGACCCTAACGCAGAGCGGGGCAGCAGGATGAAGCACCGAGCGGCCGGCATTCAGCGCGCTACCGGCTTCGGCCCCTTTGGCCCGCCCAGTGGGCTGGCAGCCGAACCATCCGGAACCTCAGGTACACGATGAGGACCTGCTCGAAGGCCATCCGGAGGCGGGCGCCGCGGGGCACCCCGGGGCGGGACGACTTCGGGTCAGTCGAGAAAAAAAGGCGATCTTGATAAGAGCGACAAGTGCCTTCCGCGACCGACCGCTGCCGTGTATATGGATTCCTACAGTCAGCTTCCGTTCTCAAGCCGACTGCTCGGCTGTGTGTGTGTGTGTGCGTGCGTGTGTGTGCGCGCGCGCGCTCGGCAGTCATTCGGAGACACCTCCCTCCCAGTCAAGGTGCATTCAGCGACGGATCAGGCGCTTTGTCTCTCGGGTTCATCATTTCCTGTTTCGCCTCCAGACAGTAGTGTAACAGTGTAACACGCTGCCTGACAGGCTGTCACGGTAATCCGGGAGTGTCTTTAAAAAGGCAGTCAACGAGGCTGTGACTTCGATGTGGTAGACAGACAGACACACCGTGCGCGAGACTGATGACTCGTCTAATTTTCCTGCTGATGCACTGAAAAAACAAAGAAGGCTATTTAAATTGACGACACAACTACATGTATTCCAACGAAAGAACTATCAAATTCAAAGCCAAAAATTGTCTCTACGATTTTTGACACCGCGCATCGCACAGGGCCGGGCCGCTCCATTTTGTGTGGCAGCGACAATTCGACCGACTGTCCGTCCGTCCGTCCGTCTGTCTGTCTTCAGCGCTCCAATTAACGACGCCCCCGCGGATTAGAGCTCGAAGCGCATGCGCTGCATGTGTGGCCGGCCTAGCCGGGCCGGGCGGGAGGGGAGGGGGGAGCGCCACGCCCATTGGCTGGCCGGGACGCCGCACCGCCCGCTCTGGACCACTCCCCCAGCATCCCAGGCAAGATGGCGGCGCGCGGCGTCTAGCGACCCGCCTCTGTTCGACCCGAACCAACGACCAGGATCCCGACGACGAGGGTCAGGATGTTGATGACGAGGACAAGGACCAGCTGATCCGTGGGTGAGGGGACGTGCGGCTTCGTTTATCAAATCGACGTAAATCACCGAACAGTTGCGCGGGTCTTTATTTTTGGATTAGTCGGTTCTCGTTTTCGTTTTTTTTTTTCTTCCTTATTTTTGGTCGGTGTTGGTCCTGGCCTTGGCGGCCGGGGCGGGGGGATGCAGGCGCGCGGAGGGCCTGGTGGACGGCGGGGCGGAGCGGAGGCGTGCCGCGGTCCGGGGCACGGCGGCCCTCTCGTACGCGGGGTCGTCGGCGGCGGTGTAGGCCCGGTGGTCGCCGAGGCTCTGGTAGGTGGGCGGGGTCTGCTTGTCCTGCTCCAGCAGGGCCGCCCCCAGACCGGGTCCGGGGCGCGGCCGCGAGCGGGGGCGGCGCGGCGTGGGGGCGGCCGGCTCGTCGGCGCAGAAGGGGTGGTCCAGCACCTTGTCCAGGGCCTTGTTGGCGGCGGCGAGGGCGCGGGAGACCGTGTTCGTGCCCGCCGGGTTCCTCAGACTCTGGCTGAGCGCGGAGCTGCGCCGGGAGCAGCTACTCACCTGCGCGTTTCGAGGCAAAGATTGGCACAATGTTTGAAGTGACACCGCGCACGGCGGGCCGCACACCGACCCTGCAGAAGGAGCGGCTCTGCTGCGTGCTGGAGGCGCGCGAGCTGCTGATGCTGGGACTGTCGTACTCGCTGCTGTGGAACCTGCTCTCGTCATCCTGGATGAGGTCGGCCTGCCTGCGGCGCTCGAGACTCAGACGGCGCCAGGGGGTCGCCTTGGCGGCCTTGACGGCCTTGACGGGGTGCTTGGCGGCGGCGGGCTCCGGTGGCCGTGCGGGGGGCAGACCGCCCACGAGCGCCTTGTACACCTTGCCGCCGACCCGCACCACCTCCTCGGTGGCGGCCGGCTTGGCGGCGCCGCGCGCGCTGCGCACCGAGCTGGCCCTGCTGATGGTGGACTTGGAGCTGTGGGTGCTGCGCGGCGCCACGGCCGCCCCGCCGCCGTAGAAGCTCTGCAGACTCGGCGGCCGCGGCGGCGCTCGAGGCGTCGGCGGCGGCGTGTCCTGCGGGGCGGCCGCGGGCACCACGGCGTCCTCCCGGATCAGCCCCAGCGACAGCGCGCGGTGGCAGGCCGGCACGCCGTCCTGCAGCGACCGGATGGACACGTAGCAGCGGCTGCCCAGGTCAGAGCTCGGCCGCCGTATCTGAGGGTCGCGTAAATTATCCACTCCTCGCCGTGTGACTGTACTGAACGACGAGCGACTGTTGCCCACCTGCAGGGCGCAACGCGCTCGGTACAGCCGGCGGTACTCGTCGCGCCAGTCCACCTGCTCGCCGCCGAGGCCGCCGGCCTCGTGCTCGAGGAGGCCGTGCGCGCGGCCGAGCGGGCCGAAGTCGCGAGTCACGACGCAGCGCCACAGGCCGGCGTCGGCGGCCAGGGAGCGCAGCGCCCGGCAGCACGCCGCCACCTGGGGGACGACGACACCTCGCCGTCAGAGAGGGTGGGCGCGTGCGGCGCGTCGCCGTCGCCTACCTTGAGGATGTCCGCGACCGGGAGCCGCGCCAGGATCATCTTGGCGGCGCGCAGTGGCAGGCCGAGGAGGCTGGGGTTCACGACGCCGTGCGCGGTGCGGACAGCGCACGTAACAGGCCTAAAAAAAATTTTTTAAATGAAAAAAATATAATTTTTTTTTTTTTTTTACATTTTTAATTTTTTAAAATTTATTTTTTTTCTAAATAAAATTAAAAAATAAATAAAAAATATTTTGAAAATTTGAAACTTTAACTCTGTTGCTATGGCCCGCTACTGTACCTGGATAGCTCGCCCTTGATCCTCTCAGCGAGCTGGTCCATGTTTTTCAGCTCAGGCCACTGCTCCCCGCACTGTTTCTGCGCCAGAAGAAATGACCGCGGGTTTCTTGAGGGTCACCTCAAGGAGGGGTCACCCCACGGAGCCAATACCTGGTTGAGCACGAAGTCGTGCACGTGCAGGGCCAGGCTGTAGGTGCTGCCCTGCACGGCGGGCTGGCCCCACAGCACGCTGAGGTTGACGAGGATGACGTCATCCCAGTCGGCGGGCGCGGCCACCAGTCGGAAGGCGCAGTCGCTGAAGGGCGGCAGCGCGAGCAGCGTGGAGTACTGCTGCTTGTCGCGGGCCAGGCTGGGCCAGCCCGGCCAGCCGGCGGGCAGCAAGCTCCACAGCATGCCGCGCAGCGTGCGCACGCCGTCCAGGACGCCGTCGACGACCACCCTGGCGGCCGCCCGGGTCCTGGCCACCTGCGCGGCGCGCGCGGCCACGACGGCGGGGTGGGGTCCGCGGCGTGCCGCGTGGCGCCGCGCGGCCTGGTGGGGCGCGGTGGCGACGCGTCGCGCGGCCACGCGCTGCTGCTCCATCTGGAGAACGTGAACGACGTCCTGACACGTTGTCCTGTTGCCGGCCAGAGCCGCGCGGTTCCCGGCCAATTGCGTCACAACTTGGATGGGCCCCCTGTGGGTCGGGGCCCCGCGGGGGGTCACCGACCTGGACGCTCCTGAGGTAGGGCATGGGCCTGTAGGCCCGCATTCTGCGGGAGCCAACGCCGCGCGGCTGGTGCTGCTGGTACTCGTGTTGCTGCCGCCGATGCTGTTGTTTGCGTTGGCCACAATGATAAGGGGGCTTGTCGTCGGCGAGGTGGTCAGTCAGGCCGCCGCCAGGGCCGCCAGGGCCGCCAGGCTGCTCCAGGGGGGCGTCCTCGTCGTCCTCACGCCCCGTCTCAGCGGCCTGGTGCACACAGAGCCAAACGTTCACATTGGGGGAGGCCAGCTGCTGGATTATTTTAGGGACCTTGAAAGTAGGCGAAAGCAGTGCCCTGTCCTCTACTCAGCGCTCCGTCCACAGGGGTGCGAGAGAGACAGAGCGACTGTTTGAGCCCGCAGGTGAAGAGCCGATGCAATTTCCGTGGTAAGGCTCACGCGGGCAGGTGTCTGCCAGCTCTCGTGGGAAAATGGCGAACTGACCGGCGGCGGCATCTCGCCCACCTGTGCAGCTGGCGGGCCTGGCGGGGCTGGCGGGGCTGGCAGCTGCAGGTGGGGGTGGAAGCCGGCCTGGAGCAGGTGCGCCAGGACGAGCGAGAGCAGCAGGGCGTTTCCGCATACTGCCAACAAGGAGCCCCGCGCGTGGCGGTCTATGCCGTGCTTTCGGCGCGGTTTCTTACTCCGGAATACGAGTGGAGAGAGATAAGTTGTTATCAGAGCGGCTCACCGTCCGAGTGGCCCGGGGCTCGCTCCGCCGCCATGGACAGGACGAGGTCCTGCAGCGACGGGGCGCCTGAGTCCGGGCTCGGCTCCGGGCTCGGCTCCGGGCTCGGCTCCGGGCTCGGCTCCGGGCTCGGCTGCGCGGCCGCCGCCAGCTCCGGGGCTGTTTCCGTCATTTCTGGCGCTGTTTCGGCCATTTCTGAAATAGAAGACCTTTTTTTTTCCCAACGTGCAGTTTGAATGTCAATTTTGAAAAGAATCAGGTCCTAATTAAAAAATTATCAAGATTTTTTTTTTTTTTTTTTTGGGGGGGGGGGGGAGTGTAGAGCATTACCAGAGTGTGTGGTGGGTGTAGCGAGCGCCACACCGCGCCCCGCCCCGGGCGCCCCGCCTCACCCCGCCTCGCCCCGCCCTGCACGTGCCATGGTGTGCCTCGCCGCGCCTCGCCGCAGCGTCACCACGGAAACCGCGAGCTCCATTTTCGTGCGGTCCCCGCCTCCCCTCCCGCCGGTTTGGCGCGCAAAAGAATGCGAAACGAAATCACAAATTTAAATTGTCATTCTGATTCGTCGTCATACGTGTCGCACCGACCTCCATGGAGGCGAGGTGAGGTCTAGGTCAGTACGGCAAAATTAAATTTGATACCTTACCGCCTGAGGAATCTCCATCCACCAGCAGCCGCTCCTGTTTTTTTTTTTTTTTTTAGGGGTTCCGACAGGAGCCCCTATTGCATTTGACCGAAATTTCTTTCTTTTATTCCACCGTCGTGACTTACGACATGTCAGTGACATGAACTTGGAGGAAAAAAAAAAGAAGAAAAAATGGGGGCCCTTCTCCCACCTCCCCACACAGTAGGGAGGACCGCCTGCAACTTCGGTGGATCGGGGGAACCGGTGCATTCCAGGCGGCGACCCCAGGGGTTCTCATCTGATGTGGGCCGGGTGAAGGGCGGGGGTTGAGAGCCTTTGGTTTTCGCGGGGTGGTCAGTGGTACCCACAGTGGTACCCCCGCTGTCCGGCGCTCTCTACCGAACATGCAGTGTGAAGGGCCAGCTTCAAAGGACTTATCAACTCCAAACCGACGAATCAGAATGGACCCACTCGCGACCAATTGCGAGTGGCTGGAACGACCGGGGATCGAACCAGTGCCGAGGCCAATCCGCCGAAGCGGACTGCTTTTTAGACACCCAAGCATAGTGGACGACAAATGATCCAGACCACTACGCTATCACGACTGCACGTCTGCCGAGTGTCGGACGACGGGTTTGAGTCGTATTGGGATGAGGGAGGCAGTCGTAAAATGTATTGAAATGTTGGGATTCGATCCCCGGACCTTACTGTTCAAGTCCGACGCCTTAGCGATCTCAGCCACCACGGCTCATGGTAGATGCGGCGTCAGCCGGGCTCTAGACGCGGCAGGGATGGAGCCGCAGTGAGCGGGTCATTCGAAAAATGTTGAGAAAAAGTGGGACTCGATCCGTCGACCCCGGTACCGGGAACCGACGCCTATACCACCTGTACCACCTGGTACCGCGGTACTTTACTTTACTTTCCTGCCCATGCCTGGTTGGCAATAAAAAACTACTTTCGCAACTATTTTTTAAATTAGCGGAACACCACGCAATGCATGAGCATTTTATTTTTTTTTTTTTTTTTTGCCCCGCGTGGTTGCAGCAAGTCTGCAACGAGACGCGATCCTCGCGCGATAGGTCAACACGGCGCGGCTGCAGGCCGACCGACTCTCTCTCTCTCTCTCTCTCTCTCTCTCTCTCTCTCTCTCTCTCTCTCTCTCTCTCTCTCTCTCTCTCTCTCTCTCTCTCTCTCTCTCTCGCAGGGCGTCCCGCACGGGGGCGAGAGAGACAGAGCGACGCGTTCGGAATCATTCTGCCGCGCTGCCACTGGGTGTATCAAATTTCCATTTCATTTAATCGCCGCATTGAGCCGGTGCGGGCGTCACTGAGGCGCTCTGTCTCTCTCGCCCTCTCGCCACAATTTCTACTCTGTAAAAAAAAAGAGATCGGAACTTTACCGTGCGGTGGTATAGAAAAATTCCTAGGAAATACTAAAAATGCTGAGTTGTTGTGCTGCCGGCAGCCCAGCCCGGCTTGATGCTGCTGCAGTCGCGGCGGCCCGGCAAAGTAAGGCCAAGACATTCGATCGGACGGCCGCCGCTGGACAGGCCGAGCCTACCCTACCCCTCTGCCCCCCAATAATGGGGCGCTCTGACCGGAACCAGCGCAGCGCTGCGGACAGTCCAGCCACAGGGCCCGCCCCGCCCCGCCCCGCCCCGCCCCGCCCCGCCCCGCCCCGCCCCGCCCCATTACGGAATCACTTCTCTTCCAATTTCGTTACTGGGTCAGCTGCCCGTTCCGAGCTGCGCGACCCGCTACGCCTTTTCGCTTGGACGAGAGAGTTGAGTCTCCTCAACATCCCACTGGAAATAATATGGTCAACAGCAACGGACCCACTATCCAGCTGTCCATAGTCCGCATCCTGGTTCAACCGCACCAGGTCACAGAAAAACCCGCAGTGACCCTCCCCCCCCCCCAGTCGACTGCTGCCCCTCCCCTCTTTTCCCCCTGTAGTCGTCAACCCCTTCTCCAGCCTTGACACCATCCCGGCCTCCTGGACAGCCAACCCCCCTCCCCTCCCCCGCCCCGGACGGCTCTCTCTATTATTTCACCTTCCACCCCCACGGGGCCGCCCCCCTCCCCCTCCCCCCTCCAGCGCCACGTGTGGTCACTGCATCCAAACAGCATCAATCAATACCATGAAACTACGCGCTGCTGGCGGCCTGTCTGGGGAAATAAAAAAGAGCGGGCGTGTGGGGGTGGAAAGGGGGGGGGGCTGGCTGCTGGAAATAAGTGCAGGGGAGGAAATAACAGGGGTTGCCGCTGCACCTGGGCCGCAGTGTGCGTGTGTGCGTGTGTGTGTGTGTGTGTGTGTGTGTGAGTGTATGCGGCGTCCGAATTAAATTAATCTACAACGGCGCCGTGGTATAATCAAAGAGCTGCGTGTAATAATTTAATCCAAGTAAAAGGTGTGAAAGCTTTCGCGCGTGCGGCTGGAACTGCGGTCGGCACGCTGTGCCTTCCTCTGTTGTGGGATCACTCCCATTATGGCGTATTCCTTTTATACTATTTTGTTCAATTTTTTTTTTATTTATGTTTTTCCTGTTGTCATTTTTGTTGTTCGCATGGTTCGCGAACGCAAAACACCTTTCCCGCGCGACCATTTTCCCCAAGTCGATTAGATTCCCCCTCAAAAATATTCGTACTACTCCTAAAAGTTGTCTTTTTTTTCGGTGATTGTTGGGCCGAAATTTTCTGTATCAGGAGATGAACGAAGCCTTCAGCGTCGCGGACACGTGTGTGACATGTAGTGACACGTGCAGCAGGTGGCGTTAGTGCTGGACGAAGGCGGTCGCCATGGAGACGCGGGTCGCCAAACAGATTGGACCAGTGGGACAGACACAAAGCGACGGGCCGCTGGTCGACTGTGGTCGACACTCACGCTCACCCACACACACACGCACACCTGCTGTGGAGTTCTGCGGGTATATGACCCGCCCCGCCCCGCCCCGCGGAGCGGCAAAGGCAACCGTGGAACCCGGAGGATCGATAGCGGAGTGGAGCGAGGCGAGCGCACTCTTCTCCTCTCTTCTCCCCTCTCTCCTCTCTCTCCCTCTCTCTCCCTCCCTCTCCCTCTCTCTCGCCGCACCGGCGCACCTTTTACAGCCCCATCCGCCCCGCGCTGCCTAGCGCTGCCTAGCGCTGCCTAGCGCTGCCAGCAGCGAGCAGAGGCAGTCTCTCCCTCTCCCTCGCACCGGGTCGTTGCGGCCGCTCAGTGCGTGGGTGCGAGAGAGGCAGCCTGCAGGATAGGGGTGGAGGGAGCGGACGGACAGGCTCGTGAATTTTTAAGCAGCAGCAGCGCTGGCGCCATGGCGGCGTGCCCCACCATACGCCCTCCCCCCCAGCCCTATCTTCCCTTTATGCGTACTTCCCTACCGCCCTCTGGTCCGCGATAAAAACGCCCACCTTGGCGTGGCGCCGCGTGGCGCGGGGAGGGTGCGGGCACAGTGTGCTGGCCGGCCCGCCAACACAAAGTTGCGCCGCTGGAGACAGGTCATTAAAAAGTCCTGAAACTGTCTTTATTTCTTCTCCCCCCCGACACTGCTGCAACCCCGTCCCCTGGCCGCCGTGAGTAATGAACGCGAGGTGACCGGGGCACAACAACAACGACGGCGGCCCGCTCCAAAATGAATGAAAATCGCGCGCATCGCTTCCACGGCCCGGTTGGGCCCGGTTTGAAACCGTTCCGTGTCGCCGCCTTGCTAATAATGCCATTAGCTTCCCCTCAGAATCTCCGAGTTTAGGTCACTCGCTCCTTTGTTCTGCGTCTCCGGAGTGACGCACACCGACGGTTTGTCTCGCCGCAGCCAAGGCAAAGCGAGTCGCTTGACCCGTGCCAAAGAGCTCAAGCCAAAGTTATTCGGCTCCGGGTATCGCCGGGTCGCTTTTTTCACTGATAGCCGCTGCGAGCGTACACGACGATACGGCTGCTACTGCAATGCAGCGGGCCGGTGCCGAACAGAGCGCTCTGTCTCTCTCGCACGCGACGCTCCATGAGTGCGAGAGAGACAGAGCAACGCCCCTCAGACTGCAGAACAGCCTGCAACTTCTCAGAATGCACTCCGTCGCGGTGGCGAGCGCAGTGCGCCATAGAAAACAAAAGTGAGGTTAGGTTCCTCTGCTGCTGCTAATGAACACTAAAGAGGCGGGGGGGCGCGAAACGAAGCGAACGCTGAATCGACGTCGTTTGGAGCGCCCCGCTGGATGTGGGGATTTCTCATGATTACGGCCATCTTGATGTGCGTGACTTGGTGACTCATGCTGCAGGGAGGATATATGGCTGGCGCCACCGCGCCCCGCCCCGCCGCGTGCTGCGGAGGTAAGGGGAGGAATAATCTCCCTGCTCCTAAAGGGGAGGGGGCAGGGTGAAGGGCGGGAGCAGAGCACGACGGCGAGAGAGGGGGAGGGGGGGGGACTCTATAGGGGCGCCTCGACGCCGTGCCGCCGCCGCCGTCAACGTTTCGCCCATTCGCATGGAGCAAAGTACGTGGCCATCAAATCTGCCTTACAGCCCCGCGCCTCTCTCTCTCTCTCTCTCTCTCTCTCTCTCTCTCTCTCTCTCTCTCTCTCTCTCTCTCTCTCTCGCACAGTGATAGACCCAAGGGTCTAACTAGATGGATGGCGCAGCCGTGGGCCGACCTTGGGGCCCCGTAGGGCCCCGCGGGGTGCGCAGCACAGCCCTGCTCCACGCCAACGGCGGCGTCGCCTTCATTTTCGGGAGGTTCGTCATGCTGCCGCCGCTGACTCGGCGACCTGGAAAAAGTTGCAGGGGAGGGCGTGGCGGCGTGGCTGCGAGACGGAGAGAGAGAGAGAGAGAGAGAGAGAGAGAGAGAGAGAGAGAGAGAGAGAGAGAGAGAGAGAGAGAGAGAGAGAGAGAGAGAGAGAGAGAGAGAGAGGCGGGCCGGCCGGGCCGGTCGATGCGTGGACCCACCCACTTCCAGCCGCGCAGCCGCGCAGCCGCGCAGCGCGGAGCCAAAGGGTCAAATTATTTCCCGGAAAGGGAGCAGAGGGGTCTAGGGATGAGAATTTCGGCGTCCGCGCTTTTCGAGTCCAGCGGGCCTCTTGTCGACCTCCTCGGCGATCACTACCGGTGTGGTCGCCGTGACGGCCCGTCGTCCACGCCGCCGTCGGCGCGCCTGCCTGCAACCTCCCACAGCAATGCCGGCCGCCGCCGCCGCCGCACTCTTTCACCGAAATTATTGATGGACTTCGGGGAGAGATGAATGGGCGATGGAGGGGAGGGGAGACACGAAGATACGCCCCGGCTGTCAGGGCGGCTCCGTCTCTCTCGCACTCACGGGTCGCGGCCGGTGGGCGTGGGGACGGCGCGGACGGGGCGGACGGACGCAAGCGCGGCGAGCCGTCGCCACGGCAACGGAGGACGCCAAACAAAAGAGACAGCGGACGGGGTGTGTGAATGTATAGTGTAGCGCCCCGGCCCGGCCGCGGGGGCACATTGATGAGAATCAGAATGCCATTTGGCGTCGCCGCGCTGCTCTATCGGGCCGCAGCCTTATTTCTGCGTCGCTTCGCGACCGGAAGTCGGATGTGGTAGTTTGGTGTATTTACCACTGAGCATCGGGAGGCACTGTACGTGCTGTCCGCTTGTCGCTGTGCGGCCGGCTGCGTGAGGGAGACTGGGAGGGGAGGGGGAATACCCCGGCCGCCTCACCCCTCGTCTGGGCCATTGTGCGCAGCTGCCAGCTGGAAACACACACAGTCTCTACGAGTTGTATCCCCAAGGAGCCCGGTTAGCTCAGTCGGTAGAGCGTGGGACTTTTAATCCTAAGGTCGAGGGTTCGAGCCCCTTACCGGGCGGCTCTTTTTCCGGCCCTCGTTCAGGTCTCCGGTCTCTCTCCGATGCTTTATCTTCCTTTTCCACGGCCTGCGGTCAAGTCATGTAACTTTCGTGTCTTCTCGTTTCTGCACGTGCGTGAGTGTGGTGGCGGTGTGTGGCCGTGTGCGTGACGCCAGGTGCTCCAGTTCGTTTCTCCGTCTTTCTTGACGATCAACGACAACTTGTGCGGCAGGCCGGCAGAGGCTCCGTCTCGCCCGGCCGTCTGTCTCTCTCGCACCCCGGCGGCCACCGCACGCACTCTCTCCCCAGCCTTCCTTTTTATACCTGTAATTTTATGATTATTCGACTCCTGTATTCGAGGCTTGGGGTGCTGCAGGCCGCTTTCGAACAGCGCCTGTCTGTCTCTCTCACACCCCTGGGACGTGAAAAAACAGTGTGGGTGTTTTGATTTATTTTTTTTTTTGATTTTTTTTGCGCTGGTGGAGACCATTAGAAAAAAATCCGTCACCCACGCCAAAATTTTGCAAAACTGATTAGTGTTTGGGAAGGGGGTGGGTGGAATTTTATTTTTGCCTGCAGACTAAAAGTGGAGGGTGCCTGGACCGCCCTGCTGGCCATCAAAACACTGATAAACGGATGGGTGTGGCTCCCTGCCTGCAGATGATAATCACCGCACAGGGACAGGGCGTGGCGGGGCCGGGGTGGCGGCGGGGCCGGGGTGGCCGCGGCGCCCTGCTCCAGCCAGGGTGTGGCCGTCGCCAACCCCCTCCCCCCTCCCCCTGCGCCTTTTTAATCATCGTGGCGCCGACACGGTCCATACATCGCATCGGGTTTCTCTCCCCTGGGCCCTGCAGGGCGGCCCTCCCTCCAGCCTTTGCTGGTCCTCGGCGTCCTCGCCGTCCGCGCCCTTCGTGCTCCGAGTCCATAAGGGCTGCAGTCGAAAAGGCTGTTTGTTTGTCGAGTTGTTGTTGTTGCTGCTGCTGGTTTTCGTTATTAAATTCAGGATCTTGTTTGGACCGCGCGAAAACCAAAACAATATAAATTATTTCGATTTTTTTTCAGTTCTTTGCAGTTTTTTTTTTTTTTAAATTTTTAATTATATTTTTTTGCGTTCCCAATGTTAATAAATTACCATAGAAAATCTGATTTACCCGTGTTTTTGTTTTACTTGCGGTATTTTTTTTTTTCTGAACGGCCGTGGTAGTTTAGGCCACGAGCCCTGCCCCGTCTCCGCGGCTCAGAGCGTCTGTGTGCACGGACGCATCGCCAGCGCAGCGCTGTGTGTTTTTCTGCGCGCACGTGCGAGCGTGTGTGTGCGTAATGTGTGTTTCGCATGACATTCTTGGCCGCATCGCGCATAATCGGCGAGCACACAGTGTACCTACGCGGTGTTACGTGGTTGCTGCACACCTGCGGGCCTAATGGTGGTTGGAGATGAAGCACTTTGGCTGATGAGAAAAAAAGCGTCGAGGAGGCGCGCGCGCGCGGCTTCGACCGGTATGGCGCTTGTTTTGGCTCATCGTGGTAAAGCACCCCGTGCGGAAGGTGAGGACGCCTTCCTGCTCGCGTGACGAGATGATTCGCCTTCAATCTAATTTCAATCAGCCGGAACACTCGTGTCGGCGAGGAGCGGTTTGGATTATCCGCGTGATCGCGTAGCAGCGGTGTGTGTACGGTGCGGCAATTTACACCAACGGAGAGAGCCATTAGAAAGCCAAACTTGGTGTTTCACAAAAAAATTCTTAATTTTTTTTTTTTAATTTTTTTTTCTAAGAACGAAACGTCTAAGACAGGCTGCAGTGCGCCCCCCACCTCCGTGGTCGTCCCCCCGGACGCCAAGGCTCAGCGGCTCGGACAGCGTTATCGCAAAATAATACCCCGAAAAAGACACGTTTTGGGTGACTTCTTTACCGTTCCGGCGGCCATCCCGCCGCATCCGGTGACCGATAGCGGCCATCCAGTCTCTCGGGCGGCTCCACCATGGGGGACTCGGGGACAATACGGGCGCTGTCCTGGCAGTGTCCTGGCAGTGTCCTGGCAGTGTCCTGGCAGTGTCCTGGCAGTGTCCTGGCGAAGAAGGAAGGGGGCGGGCCAAAGCGAGGCGCACCGATGTGCAACGGGTCCTTGCGGACCGCGAGGACAGCAGCGCCTCGAGGAAATTCACTTTTCTTTTCCTCTTCTTTTCCACTAATTTTCCCGTTCTTGTCCTCTTGTTTTCGCGTGATTTGCGGACGCTCCCCGGCGGGATGGCGGAGTGCGAACTGGAACGAGGCGATAGCGCCAGCCGAGACCAGACAGGTGTGGGACAGAGATGGCTGGAGTCATGTCGTCGTCGCGATAGCGAGTATCAGCGACACGGGGGTGGTCGCGACGCTCTGTCACCAAGTGCCCCGGGTTCGAATACTCGCTGGTCTCTGTTTTTTCTCGTTGCGAGCGTGCCGGCCAGGCCGCACCGTCGTGACTCGTAAAGGCGCTGTAAAGATGGCCGTGTGGGATGGAGGATGTCGCTAACGCCTTCCTTCGACCGCACCAGCTACTACACGCCGAGAAACAGGCCCACACCCCATTTTCCGTGTATTTGTTTTTTCCGTGTTTATTTCTGCAGTGCGGCACGGCTGCAAACGCGTTGACAGACTCACCTCTCGCGCTGCGACCGCGCAGAGCAGTCCCTTCCCTGCGTTATCACGCCGCGTCCGTGCTTGTGCAATCCTTCAGGTCACCGTGTGTGTGTGTGTGTGTGTGTGTGCGTGTGTCCTGCGGCAGGACGCGGCCAGGACCTATCGCCACGACATCCTTTGAGGTGGTGGGGGCGGCGGGACCAAGCAGCACGTGAAGGCGCCGGCCCACTGCCCACCCCGGGCGGGTCCCCCCGGGCGGGTCCCCCCGGGCGGGTCCCCCCGACTCCCACGCCCCTTGCCGGGGCCCGCGTACACAGTGTCCTGCCGTCTATCTCTCTTTGACGCTCTCGTTGTTGAGTGTCCTGGCGATAAAGGAGGCCGACATCTAGACCGGTGCGACTTGGCGCGCCGTGCGCTGCGGGTCCACACCTGTCGCCCGATGCACAACTGCTGTTGAGCGATGAAGCGAGCCGCGTCGTGGCTCCGTCTCCCTCGCGCCCCAACGGAACGCCCCATGGGTGCGAGAGAGGCAGAGCGACGTGTCTCACCGGACGTCATGTGGCCGTTGTCGTGAGGGGCGCGGACCGCCCGTGCGGCTGCAGTGACGTCAGCGGCTCCTCGAGTCACGTGGCGGAAAAAAAGAGTATGTTATTGTGTCAATCGAATTTTTTTTATTGCGCATTTTGCCTATCAATCACCTCAGCAAAGTTTTTTTCACTTTTTTTTCTTCGTGAATATCGTTTTGGCGTCGATACTCCGGGTCATCGCGGTGGTGCAGACGCGGCGATACCCCTCGGCGACGATGTGGCGGCCAGGACGGCGGCGACGTGGCCAGGACGACGCGGACGTAGTAGCCGGCGGCGGCCACCAGGTAGCGCGACGGCGCGATCCTGGCCAGTGCTTACTGCCGCCCCCCGCCCATTCACGTGCTTCAGGGACACGTTGTTCTTACTACGTTCCATTCATAAGCAGCGAGGGTTGCGTGCCGCGACGCCGCGGGGTGACGCCGCGTTGGCGTGGTCAGGGACTCGGCGGAGCGCGAAGCGGTCGAACGGCTTGAAAAAAAAATAAAATAAATGCCACTTATTGGCAGGGCGGCAGCCCTTCGCCCGCCGCGGGAAGTTAGCCTATTGGCAGTCGGGGGTGGTCAGCAGCAGTGGCTGTTGAAATTGGTCTCCGTAGACGGGGACAAAATGTTGCACGCTTTCCCGTGCTTTCGTGTTTCAAAAAACCAATTTTGCCTGATTTTTTTTCGTTTTTCTTTTCAAATTTTGTAAGTCAAATTTAGTTTAACATTGTTATTTTTATTAATCCTTCTTTTAGGCTCTGTGAAAGCTAAGGAAAGGTATTTCTTACCCCTTGACGACAACACGTCGGGTCAAAAGTCCGCGCTGTCCGTTGCGGTATTTGCGCTTCTCTATTCCAAAAGCCTCCCTTTGAAGCCGAGTCCCTTTTCGGTGGCTCGCTCCTTGGGTCCTGGCAGGTCCTGGCTGACCCCCGACTGGCGAGGCTCCTTCGGCCAGCCCTTTCCCACACGCTATGTGGAGCACCCTTCGTCCAGCCGCGGCGCTCAAACAAACCGATCCTCTAGGTTTTTCGGAAGTCAAAAAGGATGTCGAGAGAATGGCAACGCGAGGATTGCAGCTTCGGTCAATCGTCATGATTGGTTTCTCCTCTAGTGAGACGGTCAGAACTGATTATGCGTTAGTCATCTTCGATGGGTCTCTTAGTCCGTAACGACGTCATCTCCCAGACTCCTTATGCAGCCAAAATGCCAAATCGAAAACCAAATTCCGTTCCTCCATCCCTACCTGGACCCATTCCAAACCGCTTCGTCCCACGGCGGGCGTTCCCGCGATGCCCGTGAAATCCAGCCTTCACAACGATCTCATGCACCGTGAAGTCCAGCCCATGTAGTCATCAGCCGGCCGCGTCCGAACACGCCGGGGATAGACTCTCGGACGCGGCCCCGCAACCCTTGCCGTACTGGTCATCGCGAGGGTCAGTCCGGGCTGACCCCGGAAGGAAGGGGCAAGAAAGGCGCCGGACACCTGACCCTCCGCTCCCCCTCCCCCCGTCGAGCGGCACGGGTTGCAGGTCACGGGGTGGCCATGGGCCGGGCACCCTCCTAGGCCGTCTTTGTGGACCGGGTCGGGGTGGTCAGTCAGCGGGGTGACCAGGATGACCAGGACTAGGAAGTGTGTAATCCTTTGAAAAGGACCGAAGGACAGTGTCCCTTCCGCGGAAGGATGACGAAGGAGGTCGCGCCGAATATCAGATTCTTTTTATTTCCTGATTAAAGGTCCGCAGGCCTCGTCCTTCCAGGCGGCGGTCAAGCGGAGGGGCGGGCCCAGAGGGGGGGCGGAGGGGGGTCCCAGGTCCCGACCATGAGAACTAGTTCAACGTCTTCGCGCGTTCGTTATACTGCAGTTTGTAGCCAAATCATGGCCCCGCCCGTTCCATCATTTTTCAGGCCGTCACTTAGTTTCGAAAATTAAGACCAGGTCACGCCGTTCCTACCCGCTGAATTCACCTCTCGTCATTTAAAACAGTTAAATTCTTCTAAGTTGACTCAAAGTGTTAATTTGACGTCGTGGATTAAAAACAGTTTCGTCGGATTAAATTTCTCAACGGCCAAAGCTGATGAGAAACCAAGCAATGCATGCATCAAAAATGATTCGGATCCGGTTAGAGTAACGCCGGGCGGTCCTAAGCGGTCCGACGCTGTCGGACACGGAAGGCACCCTCCAAGTCGCCTCGTCGCACCAAATGGGAAATGACAAGCGCAGGAGACTTCATCACTTCGATCTCGCGAAACTGGCCGGCGGCCGGTCCGGTCGGTCAGTCCAGACTCGGCCCTGTCCGGTCACTTTACGGTTGCATTAGAGTCGCGCACCCCCTTACAAGGAAATGAATTTCAATGTATTTAAATGCATTCCAATAAATCTGGGGCGGTCGCTTCGCGATGAAGGCCACTTAGTGTTGCATTAAAGCGACACGACTTGGTCGGTTTAGCAGTGAAATTGGACTGGGTTCGAGGAGCCAGAACCCGTCCGACTTCCGCTACTGCACTCGCTGCAAGACGGAAGCGGCAAAGAACGTGTTTTCATTGGTTTACGCGTCGCCGCGGGGCCGGGGCCTACGGCTGCGTATTCATGTCGCGTTTCGATGGGAAATATTGCGACAAAGGCTGGGACCACCCAGGCAGCAGGCAATGCGCAGCGCTGCAAAATGGACGTGAGAATCGACCGGAGAGTCGACTGCTGGAGCTGAAACAGTTTGTCGCGTCTCCCGGCGAACTAACCAACGGGCAGATGCTATAATACATTCTAGAGCAATTATTGCTCTGTTTGGACTGGCTTTTTACGACTAAAGAATTGTCAATTCATGTTCAGATTTTTTTATTTTTTTTTCGGGTGGGTGTTGGGGAATTGACTTTGAGCTAGCCAGTTTTGGTAGAACATGGCAATCAGTTGACGTTCAGCCGAAAGTGACGACGCAGTGTGCACGTGATTGAGGCCCCACGTGTGTGCGGACGAAAGGATATAGCGTCTCTACAATGGTTCCAATGACCCCCTCCTGCTTGACCTGCGACCGGACCTAACCTCGTGGCACCTCGGACGCAGCCCGTACCCGCCGCCTCTACGCCCTTCTCTCTCGCACTCTGCTGGGAGCGGCCGAGAGAGAGAGAGAGAGAGAGAGAGAGAGAGAGAGAGAGAGAGAGAGAGAGAGAGAGAGAGAGAGAGAGAGAGAGAGAGAGAGAGAGAGAGAGACCCGCTGCCCCGGACGCGGCGCAAATCTAAAATTCCTGTGCAACGGTCAACTCAGCAGCAGCAGTGGTGTGCATGTGTGCCCTTCCCCTTCCTCCAGGACACAGGCCTCACGGGCCTCGGGGATCGAAGCTGTCTCATTAAATCGCCACCGAGTTTGTTCGTTAGACAACCCGTGCGCATAGCATACAGCACGTTGGGTCACAACTCCGCCACACCGCGCGGGACAACGGTCATTTACACACACACTAACACACCAGCACACACATACACTGACTCGCACACTGTCTCGGCCGGTCCGACCAATGACCGCGAACCGAGTGGAGATTTGCCGTCGAGTCTGGGCTGCGATTGGCCGACGGGGAGTTGGTCGTCGGGGCGGCAGGACCGGTCCTGGGCGGCGCGGGGCGCGGCGGGGCGCGGCGGGGCGCGGCGCGGGGTGGGAGGTCCAGCTCACTGACCAATCAGAGGCACGGCGTTAGGGAAGGACGTGGACGGGAGTCCGTTGAAAACCCCGGGAAGACGTTAAAAAAAAAAACTAGTCGAGACGTTGGGTCCCTCTAGCCGTTGGCGACGTGATCTACTTGACCAGCCGTTGGCATAGTTAGCAGGGGTCCTTCCTCACCGCTTGGGTTCTCCTCGTCCGGCCTAAATGACCGTTTCTAAGCAAATTAAGCAGGCTGGACAGCCGGGCCGCGGAATGGCGTCCCGCTCGTCTGAGCGACATTGCGTGGCGACGAGGAGAATATCAGGAACTATTAATTCAGAAGGAATACCTCATAACTACGTAATCCGGGACTCATTGGAACATCAAGGCCGTCAGTACAGTACTCTGAGGCTGAAGAGAGTCGCGCCACACATTATCGAACGTGGAGAGCCATCAACGGGCTTAATGCGTTGGACAGCTTCTGGACGCTGTCAAAGTGAGTGCACTAGGCCAGCGCTGGTTTAGTGCTTGCTATGAATTCACGATGATGCATACACGGTATGTACCGTGACAGCGCAGAGTGACACTGCGTCGTGGGAAGGCTCTGCTTTATCGGCTAGGACACGGAAATGAATCTGGGTTACTGCTTGTTGCAAACTAGGCCACCGCTCCGGTACACTCTAGTAGAAAAACGATTTCCAACCCCAAGTTTGGTCTTTACTACCATACGGCATTGCAAAGTCCATGCAGAGTGTCAATAAGCTTATTAAATAACAAAAAGTCTTGCAAACAATAATTATTTTTTTTAAGTTAGCTTTGGACTGGTGGCGCGGATTTGAGACTTGGTTTCCGCGCGGAGTGCCGATCTGCATACAGTACACTGCAAGGCGCCGGGAGCGGCTTCCGGGGCAAAAGGAGTCCAACAGGTCCTCCGTCCCTCGCGACACGGAGGGCTACACGCACCGGTCACTTTCAACTCGTCTGTCTTGATTTGAGATTGATCGAGACGTTGAAGTGTCGGTCGACTTGTGTATCATTCAAAACAACCACTGGGAAGCATTTCCCATGCGTGGCGCAAACACTACATTTTCCAGTTCCCTGGAAAAGAAACAATTTTATTTTTTTTTTACAGAAACAGCAAAAAAAGCTCAAGGAACATATAATACTGTCATATAATATTGTGCGTTTCGTAAGTTGCTTCGAACAACATCATGTCGATTTCAGTTAAATGCTCAATGAAGCAGGCAGTAGGAACACGCGTGTGAAACATGGTGTTGTGAAAAACAGACTGGTCATTCCTCTTTTCTCCCACCCTTGGCTTTAAGTTTCGCCACTAAGTAGCGTCGTATATTAGAGGGGTGCGTCGCAAACAGGATATGAAATCGGCGGATCGGGGCGTCGCGCCAACAACACGCCCACCGATGGCTGGCCGGACACAAGAGGCGCTGCGGCGATTTAAAACCGGACAGGCGACCGGTCCGGACCACCCCGGATGCACCCCGGCAGCAAGTGCGGAATCTTAAATTTAAGTCATTTTATGTTCGCGGCGCTTGCAGACACTGGCGAAGCGAAAAGCCAGAGGGAATCATAACCTCCAAAAATCTCCGTGGGCGGAGGACGGTGTCTCAACTGTTCTTGTAACGCGCGCTCAGCCTTCGAAGAGAGCTACCTTCTGTTGGGATGTGAGAGAGGCGGTGATAAAACGTTTTACGGAATCAGTCATCAGATCAAGGCTGAGAGACACTTCGAATCGGGAAGGTGTCTTCATGGACACGGCCTTGTCTCGAGTACCGATACCAACACGGTCGAGTCACCTTCCTCTAGATCACAGCCCGTGGTCCGTTGTGCCGTTGTCTTCAAAGTGTTGGCGAATTTCTGGTTGAAAAACGAGAATTAGGGCTGGTGGGGGAGGAAGGGTCGACCCCTTTGCCTCCCAGCACCGGAAGGTCAACACAAACAGCCTCTTTGGGGAGTGTCGATTACCCTTCTCGCTGCTTCGGACGCGGCCCGAGGCTCCACATGGTCGCAGCGAGGCGCGTTCGCACGCAGCCCAGAGGGGTGACGCGGAGGGGTGCGGGATGCTGTATCTAATGACGCTTGTTTATCCAGTCAATTGAATGGCATCGATGATTGCCGGATTACGTTCGAGTGGCTTTTGTTGGGCAACAGTGCGTGTGGTGAAAAGACTTCTGTATGATTATGTTTGAGATTTTTTCGGCCAAGCGTGGCAGATTCGTGTCCTGGATGTCGGCTCTCGATTTGACAACGTCCTGACTTCGTAGGAGGTTGCGCCTGAGCGTGGATTGAGTGCGGACTGAGGCAGCGCGCAACAGCCGTTTGGATGCCGCCACCCCTTCCCGAAGGGTCATCCCGAGATGAGTGACCCTCCCTGATGCAATCTGTACACAATGCGTCTAGCTATTGTCCAGCCTCGTATTTCATGCCAAAGTGGGCTGCGTATGTTCCGCCTAATTCTGGGATGGCCGGCGGAGTCTACCTGACCATGGGTCCAGCGCGGTGGTCAAGCTCTACTTTTAAAAGCGCGTGGGAATTTTTTTTTTTATAATTGTCATTTTTCATATTTGTAGGTTTGCGCCGCGTACGAACAAATCGCGATGAAAACATAGAAAGCCATTTTCTTTTGCACTGCTGGTAGTAATGTTTCGGCCTTCCGTCGGTTTAAGTCCAAGCTTTTCAGCAAACGGTAAATTATGCGTTGACATTATTCCTACAGAATATATATGGTGGTGTCAAAATATTCCCACTCGGTCCCCAAAAAAAAGCTTAGCCACCGTTCGCTTATCCGGAGCCCCTGGCAGGACAATGCCCGACCCTCTCCGCTGCCCAGGCTGCCCCGTGGTCAGTAGTGGTCATTTAACCCTTGCCGCGTCCCTCGTGCGTCTTTCACTATGACAACTAGAGCAAGCAGGCTGATCGGCGGACGTCATGAAAAAAGAAGACGGACTACGTGCGTTGCTTCAACGGTCGACCGTTGCGAGGATTTCGCCTTGACCAGTGTCCTCGGACTGCCTCTCACTCACACACAAGCGAGCGTGCGTGGACACTACAGAGAGAGAGAGAGAGAGAGAGAGAGAGAGAGAGAGAGAGAGAGAGAGAGAGAGAGAGAGGGGGGGGTGTCTTTTGCTAAACCATGTTTTCCTTTTGTTTCCCTTTATAGTTTACGGTGGAATCTACGAGTTACATTCCGACAGCCAGAAGGGTCATGGGCAACAATAATACTTTGAAAATGGCGTCAGGTTGGATGAAGGCTGGGAGGCTGTGGGTCCATGGGTTTACTCGTCTACCTGAACACCCTTCGGGGAAAGCCCTTTGCAAGTGAGAAGATTATCGCCGTAGCGAGCAGTGACCCGGGCCCCATAAAACTGTCTTGTCCCTTTTGAAACATTATTGAAACAGAGCCTGCCTCATTGACCGGCCCCCATCTGCCACGTCAAATTTTGAATCATTTCGTAAACACAGTTAATTCATTTAAAAAAAAAAAAATTAAAAAAAATTAGAAAAAAAATTAAAAATTATTTCTGTTGATTTAAACATTACGTCAGCCACTGCAAAAGCGAAGACGCGTGGAGCCAGTGAGGCACCGGCCACGTCGGAGGCCAAGTTGCTGATTCTAGGGCCGGCGGCGGCTAGCGGCGGCTAGCGGCGGCGCAAGGCTGCACGGACAGTGCTGCCGCCTGGCGGCCAGGTACAGTACATGCGCCACCTTGGTGGCTCCGCACCGCCCGACTTGGCGCGGAGCTGCGGCACATTCCGCGGTTCGTTGACGCGTGGCCTGCCGCCTCACTGTCGGCCGGCCGTGGACTGCTTCGGAGTGGGGTGCTGGCTGTCCTGTGGACTGTCATGCGTGGACTTCCCTGCGTGGATCGGCCGCTACCACGCTGCGCCGCACAGTGGGCCAGAAGGACCGGCGCAGGCGGCCAAAATTCTACACGCGTTCGAGTCCCATTTAGTGACTTTGGACCTCGAAACGCGTCTAGAATTTTGGCCGGCTTCGCCGGTCTTCTGGCCCACTGTGCACCGTTTGCCGTCATTTGGAGCATGGCTAGGCGGAGGCTGCTGAACAGTGTGTCTCTGTGTCACGCGCGCCTGCCGTCATGCGCAAACCGTCGTCCTTGGAGGTCCAACAGCGATATCGATGCATCATCATTCGCCGTCGGTGAATCATGAATCTGAGTCGCGCTCTTAAAATACACTGACAAACGCAGGGGGTAGTGATCAGGCCCCACCGAGGAGTGGTGGTTTGGAAGCATGCTGACGTGGATGCAGGGTTGGAACGTTGTCCAACTTTGTTTTGACTTTGGTCGGCCAGCGCCGCAGAGGGACTCACTCCAATCACAGCGCCACACCGCGGCCGATGAGTCTGCCGACGTCGCGACACCGGCCAGAATCTGCATGGAGTAATTACGGCGGTGCGATTGAGCGTAACGAACCCTGTAAACATCCTTACCTGCCGGCCGGCCAGCGCAGCAGCGCAGCCAGCGCGGCGTGCGAGAGAGACAGGCAGCGCCGCCGCTGTTGCTGCGGCGGTGGCCGCCTGGATGCTAGCGTCTCCGCCCTCCCCTCCGGCGACCGGCCGCCCCCTCCACGCGGGCCGGCCCCCCACCCGCCGGCCGCCGCCGCACCCGTCCCCCCGCCGCCCCCTCGCCCGGCCTCCGCTGGCCGCCGGCCCTGCGCTGAGCGAGTCGGGACCGGCGGGACGCTCGCTGGCCGCGCAGATCGACTCTGTGCACGTCGCACTGCCCCCTCCCTATCGGCGTACTTTTCCTGCTGGGCCGATAGCGCCGCTGCGTCCCCGGGCTGTCCCATATACTGATGCAGCCGCTCTCATGGGAACGGCCACTTGTCGATGTCGAGGCAGGCAAAATTTCTTGTGGTTCCCAACTGAAGAAATGTCGCTGAATTTCTGCACCTTTTTCTTCCTTCACACGTTCGATTCGAGTCCCATTTAGCGGCTCAGGAGCTGTGTCCCACTGTGCGCTGCTTCCGCGGCGGTCCACAGCCTCCCTGACACCCCCCGAGATGCAAACCGGTTCCGTCGTGATTATCTCCGCCCCTCATAGCTAGGCACAGCCTGGGCTTGGCCTGGGCTTGGCCTGGCAGGGCACAGCGAGTCGCACTTTTTTGTTTGCTCATCCCAGCTTTTGTCTTACCGCTGCCGTCGAGGAACCTTAATTTTTTTTTTTTCGCCTCGAATTGGACCCGCGAGCGCGGTGCGCGGTGCGGCGGGGCCCGCGGCGCGTCTTCGCGCCGTAGAGCCTGACGGAGAAGAAGATGATGACGATGATGAGGAAGCAGGAACCGGTTTTGGCAACCGGTTTCAATGCTCGCGAGATGTGTCTTTTGTTTTGATTAAGCATTAGTTTGCCGGTGTGGGAAATGGCGGCCGCCGTGCGTTGCACTGTCTCGCTCGCAGCGCTGGGCAGAGGGCAGGGGAGGGGGGGGGGGCTCGGACGCTATGCCTCGCGCTGTGTCAGGAACAGTAGCTGCTGTACTAGGGATAGTCGTCTAATGTTCTCAGTCCTCGTCAAGCGAGACAGGAAGCAGGATTCTCCATAATTTTCTCAAATCACTTCCAAATTTCATTATTTTTATTAATTTAAATATCAAATCGCTAGAGGGCAGGGCCTCTCAATATACGTTTTAAATATAATTTGAAATAAACTTCTTTTACTTAATCTGCCTTGAGCAACAACGTGCAGTACAACGCTAAAAGCGCGCCCCTCTTTTCACGCCCATTTCTTCGCGTTGGCGTCATCCTTTTGTGTTTGAGTCTGCGTTCCTTGGGAGAGTACCGATATCTGCCCGCGGGACCTTGCCGATCCCCGCGTCGCGGCGTCGTCGCGCCGTCCACCCTCGAGAGAGATGATACGGCCGCCAAGTTCGCAGGAACGTGTGATTGTTCCCGTGACCAAATCTCGTCGCACCCGTTCCTGCGTGGGCTTCACTGTCCTCGTCCGACCAATGACGCGCATAGAGTTGTCAAAGATTAAATTGTGCATCTTCATGGTATTTATTTGCGCATGTTCATGCCGTTTTGGCGGTTTTGAATTTAAACGGTGTGCGTGTATCATGTGAGCGCTCACGTGTGTGTCTGTGTGTGTGTGTGGTGTGGTGTACCTGTTCGGTTATTTTTTAAAAAAAAAATTCTTGATTTTTGGGCAACACTGTCTCCTTAACGGTACTGGCGGAGGGCAGACTGGGCGACAGGTCCCGACAGATTAGGTGCCCAGCCCAGCGATAAGGACAGGGAAGGGACCCTCGTGCTGGCCATGCAGGCCGTCGCGGACCACGGAGGAAGACATCTCAAAGTTGAAATACCGAAAGCAAAAACACGTAACGTTGAGCCTAAGACGAAGATGGGGGCGGAAAGCGACGCAGTTTCCGCGGGATTGACGCCATCGAGCGAACGAGAATAACGGTCTATCCTCGCCGATAGAGAGATAGCGCGGTGTGCAGGAATAGCGGGACGCGTCCGTGACGCACTTGTGTTACCGAGGACATCCCTGCGTGTCACGTGAGTGGACGGACGGACGCCAACGCGGTTCAACTTTCACCTCAGAAACCAAATTGAATCATCTGTCTTAGCTCCGAAGAAGACGCGCACCCCCTGCCACTCATTGCGCCCCGCGTCCCAGGCCCAGCCTCACAAGACTGATTGGTTCCGAAGAAGGCGCCGTGCGCTGCGTTCTGAGTGACGGCCCTGGCGCCACCAGGACCGGCCGGCACAGCGCGCCAACATTTGAAATTCAAACGACGGCGTGGCCACGGCATGGGACCGTCCGGAGCGCCTGGAGAGGCAGGCAGTAGCCGGAATCGGGCTGAAAAAGCTCGCGGTATGTGAGATGCCACCGGATAAGACCTGTACACGCACGGGGTGGGGCTCAGCCCGAGCACGGCCGAGGAGTGTGACAAAGGAGTTGGACTTCAGCGTCGGCAGGTTGGTAAATAACTCTGTTGCAGGAGTCTGGACGCAAACACAGCAAGCCGGGCTGTGCGAAGCGACGCGCGAGACGCATGCGCAGCGGCAGGGAACCCTCTAAGTACTCCGGAAAAGAGCTCCCCGGAAGGGGCAGGCCGGCCCGGAGTCGATCTCTATCCAGCTCTGCCCCTGCCTGGCTGCCTGCCTGGCTGGCTGGCTGCCGCTGGCCGGCACTGGGCGCCATTGCAGAAAGAAGACTCGGGAGGAGAAGGATGTGGCTGGCTGCGCACGGACTGGACTGGATGCTGCTCTTCTTCTTTTTGTTCATTATGATTCTGATTATGAATCAGCGCCGGCAAGGGTACCACTCACACACGGGGGGACCGGCCGAGGGGACCGTCCGTCTTCGAGGCGTGGGCGGCGCGGTGCACAGTGGGTCAGAAGACGGTTGAGGCGGTCAAAATCCCGGACATGTTTTGAGCTGTGGCTCTAGATCGATAAGATTACAATAAAGAATCGGGACATCTTTCAGCCATGAGGTGAGGCAGAGCAGAACTCTGCCCTCAGCATCTGGTTCTGATAGATAAAAAAAATTGCCAGAGTTCTTGACTTGCGCCATGACGCATTGATTGCCGACAAAGACGCGAATGGCTTCAACTTGCAGTCTCCAAATTTATTTATTTATTTTTTCAAATATTGATTTGTGTCTCCCTTGCCGCACGGTGATCGAAGAACCGAGAAAAGGGTCACTGAACTAAACTGATCCTGAAAAAAAAAAAAAGGACGTCTCAAACAAACTGTAGAAAAGGAAGCGTCCGTATCGCTGTGTCCACACGCTGGTCCAGTCACACAGGGAGTGTCCTGGAACACACCTTGGGTCCTTTCGGAACGCTGGGCGGCTTATCGGCGCTCCTCAAACAGTCGATACTCGGCGTGACGCGGGGACGCGGCAAACAGCCACGCCACGGGCACGCCCCGTCCGAATGATCGGTGCGGCATTCGATAAAACCACCATGCAGTAGCACCTCGCCTCGCCGTTTTCCCCAATTTGTCGATGCGAAGGAGTGTATTTCGTAAACAAAAGAAACCAAGGTAATTAAAAAGACGATTTAAAAAAATCAGTGCCTTTTGTGAAAAATTTGTAATCACGCTACTTATGGGCCATGACAGTTTACTTAGTAGACTTTCATCTCAAATGGCAACTCAAGCCCTCTTTTTTTGATGCTTGAAAGTGTCCAGTACTTTCATCGATTATGCGGCCTAACTTCCGATGCGTGGCGGGAGATCGCTTACTCCCTTTCTGGTTCACTGCGCGCGGGGAAGGGGGGGGGGGAGCGTCCGGTCCGGCGGTGCGGTATACACAGGATGCTGGGGAGACTCGAGACGTGAGCGTCAAGGCAAACACCGTCCTGGGAAGCTGCCCAGCCCAAGACACTTTTCTTTGGCCAGTGCGGCGGATTTTTCTTCCGTCACCAACGTGAATCCGTGATTGTTTTAGCGTCACTGTAGCCGTAGTCCCACTTGAGGGCAATGCAGGCTCGGTTTGCGTCAGTCGGGGCGTTACTCGTATCTCGTGGTGCATGCTGCCACCACACGTCCCAGCAAGTCTGTGTGTAGAAGGTAACAACAACGTATTTAAAAAAAATTAAATATTTAAAAAAAATAAAAAAAATAAATCAAGGAGCTTTTGTCTGGTGGCCGGGGCCAAGTTTTGCGACAGTCCAATCGGAAAAAGGCGCTGGCGCTGTGGCCGGGGCTCTGGCCCAGATACCACCCCACCATTAAAAGAGATAAAGGTCGCCAGGAGATGAGGCGCTGACCTTTAGCGAGAGGGAGGGGTGGGGTGGGGGTTGAAGGTCACGAGCTGCTGCTGCTGCCGCCTTGACCTTTCCAGCCGCTGCAACAATCCGCCACCAAAATTCAAACTCCGACTCATATATTACCAAGCTATTCTGCGCTACAAATCAGCCCTATACCCCAGTGCAAGGTTTTTCGGTGCAACAGGTAGCTCCTTGAAACAATAATCATGCGCGCTGGCGCCGGCGTGGCTCAACGCAGCCATCGAGGAGCGTAATCTTGGACTGGCCAGGCGTGCCAAGGCGTGCCAAGGCTGCGGGAGGAGATCTCGAACGCCCTGTATCACATCGATGCGAGTCCCGCAGCACTTATCGCAGAGTAAACAGCGCCGCGTCCAGATCCCCATCCCATCTCGCGCTATCTGGCGGTCTCGCTCCTCCTTGTCAACACTCGAGCCCAGCAGGGCCCGGCACGGCCCGGCGCGGACAAGTTGTCAAGGATTAGATTATTACTGTCCACGTGAATCGCTGGTTTTGACGCTGTTTTCACGGCAGAAAGGGGAATGGCTGCAGGACGCGCCGGACAGTGTGCCCGTCCAGGTGCGTTGCTGTTGCTGACGCCGAGGCGCCGATCGATATTTGCGCGTCGCCGTCCGCCCGTCCGCAGACCTGCAGCCGCGCGTTTCCGTCTCCAAATTCGCGGACGCGGCAAAATGGGGCGACAAATCGCACCGCCAGTGGCGCCGCCGCAGCGTGCCAGCCTGGCGCCGCCCTGGCGCCGCCCTGGCGCTCTCCCTCGCGGCGCCCTAGACATAGAGGGGCGTCGACCCGCTGGACGCGGCCATGCAGGCGCTGAGCACCGCGGAAGCACGCTGCTGAATCCGCCACACCGCCGACTTTTTCAGATTTTCAAGGCGACGCGTTTGAGAATCTCCGGCATAAACGTTCTCAAATTTATTTAATTTTTCTCAAATATCTGAAATTTTCCCACCCAAATTTTTTTTTCCAGTGCCTTTGCATGGACTTTATTTTTTCCAGTCTCGACCAGAGAGGCTCCTTGATCGTTTAAAAAAAAAATCATCTGCTAAAAAAAAAAAACCCTGCAAGCCGCGCTGACAAGCTTTCAGGTGTTCGATCGAAGAGGCAGCAGACGTCAACACAGCGCGTGGGTCTGTAGTCCCTCGTTTCGCTGCTCGACCTTCGCTCTAGTCTTCCGAGGCAAGAAGTGATTGTTAGCTTCACGCGACTCATGCGAACCTCGAAGCATCTCGCCTGATACACTTAAGATGGGCCCGTTCTCCGTATTCAGCACGCTGCGCTGACGTCAAGATCGCACCGCAGCTGTTTGTCCCAAATTAATCTCGTGCCAAGTGGATGACAGGAAATAAAGCGGACGGCCATCCTCTCCAACCGCTGCGTCTCCCCGTGGAGTGGCAGCCGCGCTCTGAAGGAAACACTTGAACTTCGATCGGAGTACAAGGTGCGAAGCGCAGCATTTTCCAATCTAGAATCGAATCTCAAAATATTCCTTCAAATCGAATGGTGTCACATACAACCTGGTTTGAAAAACGTTCCCTCGGACGCCCTTTCCAAAAAGTGCCTCCTTCGCCCCGTTTATCCCTGTCGCCGCGCTGGACCTGCCCGAGTCTGTTGACAAAGAGACGGGACGACGAATACAAATGGCGCTACCGAGTGACGAAGTGTGACGAACAGAGTGAGGCTGTAGGCCGCTCCCCGTCTCGGTCGCACTCGCGGGGAGAGACGGGGCGACGGAGAGACAGCCCGACTGGAGAGCGGATGCTGCCGCGGCGCCCCTCTGCAAGTGAATGAGGAGAGCCTCACGCTCACGGCGCGCGGCCGCAGCGGCCGGAGCGGCCGGATGCAAGGAGGAACAAATTTGAATTTCTGGCGCGCGGCAACGTCGTGTCGCCGCCTCATTTTCGACCGTCAGTCTTAGAGTTTTTTTTTGTTTTTTTTTTTCGGGTGTAGTCGTGTGGAAATTTAGCATGATTGATTTTTCCCGCTCGTGGCACCAGTGTGTTCAAAGCTAAAAAATGAAAAAAATATTCTGCAGTTTGCAGAGAGAAATGCGCTTCAATTTTGTTAACATGGAACGGCAGTGAGTCGTCCCTGACAGCAGTCTCTGGGGTACATATCTAGATCTCTCTTGTTCCCATTCATCCTCCCAGGCCAGCCCCAGGGATGACCCCTGGCCAGACTATTTTTCCCGGGACGTATACAGTTGTCCAACCTCCGGCCTCGGCTCCCCGTCGGTGTCGTGCCGCTCTCCTCGGCAGGCCGGGCCGCCGAGCCCCCTTCAGAGGCACCGTCGCTGGAGTCATGCACAGTTTCCGAATGCGGCTGTGGCGCGTGAGTTTTTCCCGTCTAGCTTCTCTCTCTCTCTCTCTCTCTCTCTCTCTCTCTCTCTCTCTCTCTCTCTCTCTCTCTCTCTCTCTCTCTCTCTCTCTCTCTCTCTCTCTCTCTCTCTCTCTCTCTCGCTGCTGACAATAGAACGACCGGCCGACGGGCTGGAGGGCGCATCTCATGCAGATGAGCTACTGGGAAGCGTGCGCTATGGGTGGGGCTGCTGACGCCGGGAGCGTGTGTGTGTGTGTGTGTGTGTGTGAGAGAGAGAGAGAGAGCAGGACGGAAAGGGGGTTATTTATTTCTCTTCGATGCGTCCGCGCCTACCTCCGAATGCTGTGTCTCGCTCGTGTCGCGCACGTATATAAGCGCCGTGCGTGCAGTACACTAGGCTCTGTACCCCCCCCCCCTCTCACCATGACACGTGCCCGCTGCTGGAGGCTGGGTGGGGCCCATGAACCCATAGGGGACTCTAGGCCCCTTTTTGCCCGGCGATCATTAGGCACATCCTGAGGTACATCCTTGGTGTCTTTGATGAGGAGACCACTTCCTGGGAGCCCGTGGTGCCACGGGTCTCTCTGGTGGTAGAGTTACCTGTGTCGTGGAGGGCGGCGCAAAAATGTGCAGGTGTCGCACGAAAACATTTTTTCTCTAAACTTCTTCCTCCGTCCTCTGGAAAGTATTTCTGGACGTCCCAGGAGCAGGGCCACGCGGCCCGCCGCCGCCCGGCCCATACTTGCATGCACGTTCGAAAAATGCAAATGAAAGTTAGGAAGACAAACTGGGAGGGCCATCACGACGACGGCTGTACCGTCTGCGTCGTTCGACGTGTGAGCTCGCCGCGTGGAGAGGTGGGGGGGGGGGGGAAGTACCTGGACGGAAGGGAGCGGCACGCGAGCGCGCTCTTTTTTGTCATCCGTCTTGTGACAACAGTGACACACGCAGTGACACACTGACAGGTGTACCGCGGCGTCCCATCTTGCCATTCAAATGAGATGCTGGGTACGTCTGGACCGCCAGGCATACCAAACCCGCGCGCGCGCTAACAAGCCACTCTCAAAGTGGAACTCGATTTTGACTTTCGTCTTCGATTTTTTTTAAATTTTTTTTTGTGTATTCCTATTGCGTCGTGTCGTCTTTGTTGATCGTCTCCGTCCTTGCCGCAGATTATTATTGGCGAATGTCGCGCACGACAAACCGCACTTTCTCACGAGGCGACCGAAGAGCAAGGAGGTGTGGAGGCTGCGGTGAACTTGACAACAGGTGCATCCGCACCAAAGGTTATTGCTGTGTGTGTGTGTGTGTGTGTCCCATAACCCTGCCTCAACCAGGACCGCAGCCGCGAAGCCATCAACTGTCACAAACAAGAAGACTATAGCAATGATACTTCATGCAACAGTACGGCGCAGCGCAGCGTCACTTCTCGAACTTACAGTGTACAGCGCCACGGAGCCCCGGTCAATCGCAGCCGTCAGATCATGCGACATTTTGGCAAGCTAGTCGCGTCCGCATCCACGTCACCACGTCACCGCTTTCTCCTCCCCCACCCCCTCCTCTCCCTCTCTCTCTCTCTCTCTCTCTCTCACCTCCAAGCATGGGCGTGCGGAGCACCGAGCTGTAAAATAGCTGCAGGACTTAACACATTATACACGCCAAAGCCGCAAAAGGAAGAAGGAAAAAAAAGAGCGCCTGCACTTATCTGCAGTCAAGTGCGGTAACACAGGTTTGCTTGGAAACTGTGCTCTCTCTCTCTCGCTCTGTGCCGAAACTTACGGGAAGTATATTGAAAGCTGCGAGAGAATGTTACGGTATTTATATGCATGTCGAGCAATGACCAAAGAAGTCAAACGTTTTGCCGCTCTTGACGGTGCGTGGCGTGGAGAGTCAGGGCATAGCGGCGCTTGGCGTTCGCCATCCCGCGCATCCTAGTGTTTGTGTGTTTGTGTGTGTGTGTGTGTGTGTGTGTGCGCGCGCGCGCGCGCGTGTGTGAGAGCGTGCGTGAGCGAGTGTGAGCGTGCACCACCTTCTGTGTCTCCGGCGGCGCATAATACGGCACGGAATGGCACTTGGCGTGCAGTTCACGTCCAGTTGTCCAGCTGCCCGCCCCGCCACGCCCCGCCACGCTCCGCCACCTCACGGCGTGCACCGCCACGCCACCGCGCAGCGCCGCGTCCTGCCTTCCAAAGCGTGCGTCGTGTGTGTTTGTGTGTGTGTGTGTAGGTGTGTGTGTGTGTGTGTGTGTGTGTGTGTGTGTGTGTGTGATTTTGCATTTCTTTTTTCACCGCGCCGCGCGCCACGGGGACGTGGATACTGGACGGTGATTCTGGAACTGAGCAAGACAAGCGACTACTTATCGATAAAGAGGGAGGTAGGAATGTTTTACTCATCCTCCTGCTGGTCTTGTCCTTGGACTCAAACCGCATTCGGCAACGTTTATGGATCATCGCAGTCTGTCATTGCAGCGACACTGTATAAGGCGGGGCGTGGTGTGTGTGTGTGTGTGTGTGTGTGTGTGTGTGTGTGTGTGTGTGTGTGGCGCTCACCTGACGAAAGGAAGTCGTTACGGGTGAATCAGGTGCTCTCGGTGCAGGTGGCGCGTTCCATGCTCCAGCTGCTTCCCGAGGACCGGCAAGAATTTGGACGATAAAGAGGCAGCGCGTTTGCAACAAGCCTTTTTGTCTTTGCTCTTAATATATATATATATATATATATTTTTTTATTTTTTTTTTTTTTAAAAAGAAGGTTAGTTCGCCTTCTTTTTTTCACATTTCTGCGAGTGTGAGGCAGGCAGGTTTCGATGTCAAAGTTAGGCTTTTGCTTTTAATAAGGCGTCCAGAAGGGGAGGTGCCGGACGTGTCCAGCAGGCATGACACAGCGCGCTGCCGAAAACGCCTTATTAAACGAGATGTACTCTGTCAGGGATGCCCCAATTTCATCTGATGGCTTGAACCTGTTATAGCATATAAAAATGGAAATTACATCTTAGCCTTTTTTTCCCAAATTAGTTTATTTCTTTGCACATCTACTCATGATTTTCCGAAATAACTCCTGCATCGTCGGGGATGCAGGTTTGGGGCACGCGAAGCAAGGTAAGTCATTTCGAACCTCCAACAATCCAAATCGTACCGCCATGCCGCAGGCTCCGTACCCATCAGTACCGACCGCCTTCCTTTCGTTTCAGGTTCGCGCACAGAGGCACGCGAGGATGGGCGCAAAAGGAAGAAATTATTAAGCGTCTTGAAGACATCCGGTCTGTGAAATTCTCGACCAATTATCGGCAGAGCGGGACGCGGCGTCTGGCCCACCTTGCCTCCTTATCCGCCGCATCTGCAACCTGTCGAGCTTCTTCACCCGAGGTTGGCAAATGCGTTCATTGTTATTCAACGCCATCACGTTCACATTCACATTGCCCTTTGCTCTGCAGTAGTGTACTGATACTGAAGTTCTGCAATGAGATTGATCCGCCCCCCCTCCTCCTTGACTCGCTGGACCTGCCGGCGCGTGCCGCACTGCCCCGACCGGTCTAGGCACGCCCGACGTGCTGTCCAGGCACCGAGCAGGACTATTGTCCACGCCAGACAGCAATCAGCTGACTCGCACACTCTGTCAAAATCATAACAAAAGTTCCACTAATCAATAGTTTTACTTTTTTTTCTTCTTTTTTTTTGTGAGCTCTACTAGTATTCTTATTTGTGCTCCTCGTCGCTGCCGCCTCAACCGTGACATACATTTCGCTGGTTGTTTCTAAAATGATGCCGAAAATGCTTTCTTCTGGTCCTCGCCGCGCCGCGAGCTTCTTGCCGCGAGATGCATCCCGGCAATATTGAGTGTCGCCGTGGAAAAAAAGGCAGCCGCCGCTAGGAATGTCGCACGGAGGGAGCGGTGAAAGTAGCAGAGATGTGCATTATCCTCTTTCGATACAGCAGATCGACGAGCCGAAAGAAAACGGGCGCGAAAAAAAAAGTATAGGCAACAGCATCAGCCGTTTCGCAGGGCGTACTTGCCTTCGAGTAACTGTAGAGGACGAGGTACTAGCACACCATGGAGCTGCTTTTGCCAGAGCAGCATTTCCAGCGTGTGAGAGCGCACTGCGGGCTGCGCGACATCTTCCTCTGCCGCCCCCCAGAATAACCGGGGCGACGAAGACACCCCATTAATGAGAATTTTACGTTAATCGGTCCCCTTCTCGGGGCCGCCTCCTCTGCTCTGACGGATGGCCGGCCGGGTCTAAGGTGCCGAGCGGGCCGAGGGCGACTTATACTCCAGCAGGCCCTAATGCGGCTCCTGGGCGGAGGCGGCAGTGATGCTCGCCGCGTGTGTGGCCGCTCCTTTTGTCGGCGAGCCGAATTCGTGAAATAGGTGTCGCCTGGGATGGGGCCACGAACACGGAACGGTACACGAGACACAAGAAAAGCCCGCCTGCTATTTTTCCCGGGCAGGAAGGGACGCTGGGCTGCGCTGAGCTGCACTTAGCATAATTGGCCAGGGGCGCATATACAAGAACGCAATTAGCAGTCAATAATAACACAGCGAGGAGGGAAAACACATTGAATGTTCATGAGACGGCCAGGCCTTCCCTCCACGTTTATATGTCATTTGTTTAGACCCGAGGAAGAGAGACGTGTGCTGACCTATAGACCTTTCACGCGCTGCGAGCCACCCAGGCTTCTCACAGCTGGGTGTCAAGAGACTGTCTCCCTGCGTGTCCGTCCGTCTGTCTGTCTGTCTGTCCGTCTGTCCAAGCCGTATGCGTCTCATTGCCGTCTGTCTGGCCGTCGGTAATGTCAGTGCCTTATCTGAGCAGGCGTCCTGTTTCCAATGCGGGCCGAGCGCCCGAGCGTTGTCGCAGCGCAACTCACTGCCGTTCAGTCGATGATCCATCCTCGGTCATGGATTCTTTCTTGCATCCTTTATTTATTCACTCCAATTTTTGTGGTTGTTCGTGCGTTACGAAGCATGAATGCGGCCAAAAATGTGTAACGAACGTGTGAGCGCCCCAATGGAGCGTGCTGTGGGAGCGTCGGAATGAGCCGCTGCATGTTGCGATATGATAATCCGGCCTTCCTCTGCAATTTGCCAGGACTGGACTGACTCGTGCGGGACCAAGTCAAGAACAGCTGTTCCGGAGATTAAAAGTCCGGCAGGCAGCATCATTGGATCGCCCACCTGGCCGTCTGGCGCGTGCGACGAAAGGGGGAAGAGGTGCTGCTGCTCCAGCAGCTGGCCCCGCAGCCCCCCGGGCCGCCCCGCCCCGCCCGGCCCGCTGCTCCGCCGGCCGGCAGGTGCGTACAACAACACGGCGCGGGCGGCGGGGCTCCTCCTGGGGTTGCTGTTACAGTGGGCTCACAGGTGTCGCCCGCGAGTGTCCTCCGTTAGTGACGCAAGGTTCAGTTTGCCGGTACCAAGTGACGGCCACCTGCATCGCCCCGCCTTGCGGACAGAAGAACTTGGATGAGAATATAGCTCTGCGGAAGCGGCAGAACGGCGACGCAGACGCTCAAACCTCCAACTATAACGTGTGATAATCTTTGCAGTCGTCGAACACGACTGCCTGCGACTTTTTCTCAGAGCCCAATCAAATGATGGCATGCGGCTGTGCTACGCCTGGAGGGAGGCAGCAATGCGAATCTGGTGATCATCTTTCAGACCGCGAGAGAGAGACAATGGCGATCTTTGACCAGCGGCAACCACGCCAAGCATTCTCCCCCCTCCTCTCCCCTCCTCCACTGCTCGACTTATTGCAGAAGCTTCCAGACTGTGCATTTTCAGTTATCATTTTTTCAAGAAAAGTACTCTTTGCCGTGTCTTGCTCCTGCGCTGAGGACGGAGATGTCTGCTACAAAGACCCGACGCGAGTGCGCGATTAAAAAAGTGGAGATGATATCGGGAGATACGGTTTTACAACACAGAGGCCACCGCACAACGACACGCAGGCAGTTTGATGATTTACACCGCCAGCTCTGCCTTTCACAGTGTGTGTCTTAGCGGAGTTTATAATTGCCGTTTCCGTCCTTCCGGGTGTTATGACAGGGCTTTTTTTGTTTGACCTTCGGCACCGGACTGCGAGCTGTGTCCGCTATGGAGAGAGAGAGAGAGAGAGAGAGAGAGAGAGAGAGAGAGAGAGAGAGAGAGAGAGAGCGCGCATAAATTAACGACACAAAGATTTCGCCTGTCAGGCAGCCACCCCTTGGTGGGTCCACCCTTTAAATTTGTCCGGGAGGCCGGGCCGTGTCGAGCCACTTCCTGCTCGCGGCCTCGGCTGCAGGTTACTGTACTCTCAGCGTAACCGAGTTCGCGTTTCAAGACGAGGACCCCCGCTGCACGCTTGAAACAACTGTCACAGGCCTTGCGAAGAAAATTCTCCGTTTTTACTCAGTATTTTGAGCACATTCAAAACTGCGCAGATAATACTTCTTGATGTAGTTTGAGTCCTAACTGTGCTCAAAACTCGTGTTTACAGTGAGTCTGTCGTTTGGGATTCGGAACTCCTGAGGTTCCTGTGTGTGACAGCCTCGAGGGAAAGGGTGTCGGGGCGGAAGTTGACCAAACTGTCCCCCGAATAGAAATGGCGGGTTGCGAGCTGCGCCGCCGCGGCTGTGGTGCGATGTGGGCGCGACCTGTCCGGCTGCCCGGGACAGGCGCTGTCCGCGTGCGACAGAGAACACAATGGAGAGCATCATCTGCGTCGAGAAAGTAGCGGGACGTGCGTCTCTGTCACACCGGGCCGTCTTCGGGGCGCACCCGAACGCGACCCGAACGCGACCCGAACGGAAGCGCCCCGAACAACGCGGACGCGATCGTGAGGCGGCGGCCGAATGATCGGGCGATGTGGCCAAACGGCCAACCGAAAAAGCGGCCGACAGTCCTTTTGGCAAATGCGCCAGCGGGGCCAAGCTCGGAATAACTTGTCCTGTTGTTCAGGACTTGCTAGACGGTCCTCCGAGATCGTGATTGCGCGATAGCTCTGGGACTTCCTAAAATAAAGGGTGACACCAGATTGGATTGTTGTGATTTACCGAACAAGTCCGAGCTGCCTCAACGGCTGCTAGCCCGCGCGCGTCGGCAGTGGCGTTGGTAACAGTCATTGAGAAGGAGAGATGGAAGGATGGTATTCAGGAGAACTTTACCACAAGCAAAAAAATTAAAAATTTAACAGCGTCATTTTTGCGTCAGCACAGCACCTGGTTCAGCTGCGTACGTGATTTTTTTTCGGGGGGGGGGGGGGTCCACCGCGGGCAGGGCCATCTCCGGACACCAAGGGAATACGAAGGGTCCTTCCTTCCTGAATGGGATCCGCTTCGTCCTCCGCGGCCGTTTGGACGCGTGCCGAAAGGGAGGCAAGGCTAACGGACTCAGCCACCGCCTGCCCATTCGTCTGTCTGCCTGTCCGTCCGTCCGTCCGTCCGCCCTTTCCCCGCCTGGAATGGCCGAGTGCCACCGCCTGGAGTCCGAGGGGCGGTCTATCCGTGCCGCGCCTGGACAAGCTCGCCACGCTCGCCACGCACACGCAAGCTCCGGCCAGCACCCTCCGCTGCGACGCATCCTGGACGCCGCCCCTCCCCTGTCCCCGATCTCTCTGGAGACGCGTCGCGGCGCTTTGGCATGTCGCATCGGTATGCCGTCCGCACGCCGGGCGTAACCCCGACGCATACTCTCTCTCTCTCTCTCTCTCTCTCTCTCTCTCTCTCTCTCTCTCTCTCTCTCTCTCTCTCTCTCTCTCTCTCTCTAGACCATCTTGAGCGGCGATGTCTGTCCTGGCCCCGCGGCGCGCCCCCTTCCCCACCCCGGCGGCGTCCGCAACGGGGCGGTCCTCTTATGGAACCGATCGCGTCAATGTCTCGCCGGTTTCCCCATTTCCCCGGTAGCGGCGCCAGCTCCGCGAAAGCGGCGCGCGCTAACCGCGCGGATTTTTGAAAACATTTAAATTTGCAGTCGCCAAAAAATGTTTTTAAAAAGCCCAGCAAGTGCAAAAGGCACATTAAAATTTTTCGTAAATCTGCTTTTTTTTTTTTTTTTTTTTTTTTTTTTTTTTTTTTTTTTTAGTGACGGCTCACAAAATGCTTTTAATAAGTACAACCAAACATGAAGAAGATAGCCCTTCTGATGAGTTCACTAACTCTTTTTTTTTTTCTCACTTTTTCATCGCCATTATTTCCGACAGTGTAGTATTCGCGTGCCTTTCGCCTCCCTCCAGCCTCTGTCTCCAGGCGGCCGCCTCCAGGTCGCCTCCAGCGGGCCCACTGTGCAGAGCCGCTCCGTCTCCGTCGCGCTCGCGGGGCCCACTGGGCCCCGTGGGGGTGCGAGAGAGAGCGAGAGAGAGACTCCTCCAGGCCTCGCCTCCTCCTCGTTGCGTATTCAGCGTGCGCGCCTCGCGAGGAAGCGATTGAGGTGCAGGCGTGGCCACGGCGCGCCACGCCACGCCACGCCACGCCACGCCACGGCGCGCTGGGTGCGTCCATCGCGGCTAGGGCGTTCACACCGGACTACTGTACGGACTGCACCAACAGCGCCGCGGTATGCGAGCGCACGCTAGGAGGCTGCAGGGGGCTGCCACGCCGTGAAAGGATTTACAAGCCGTGAGGGAGGGGGGGAAGAGCGTGTCGCTGCCAACGCCTACTCCACGCAGGATGCGCGAACCTGGAATCTCTGCGGGCCGCGGTACACTGTGCGAAGCGACGGGCACATGACAGTGTCCATGCTGGTAGGGTTGTGTGTATGTGCGTGTTTTCTTTTCCTGTGTGTGTGAGCGTGTGCGCGTAGGCCACCGGATCGCAGCAGGGCTGCCTACCCACTCGGCGTGCAGCATTGCGGCTCGCCGCCCCAATCCTCGCCGACGCACCGATGCGTCCCACTGTTGCGCCACATCCTGAGCGGACGGGACGTTCCCACCAGGACAGTGCACTACAGCAGCGTGCCGCGACAAGTGGACCGAGCGTGTCTCTTCGAACGGTGCCCCATCTCGGCCCCCTGGATCGCCGTGGCCCCGCCGCCCCCGCCGCCCCGCCGCCCCCGCCGCCGCCCCCGCCGCCCCGCCGCCACGGCCCAGTGGACCCGGTCCACTTTCCACGCTGTTGACGACGCGACGGACCGCGCGTGCGTGGGGGCGTGCGCCGCGGGGCGTTCCAAGGGGCGTTCTCGGGGCGTTCCTCTAGGGGTGTCCTCAGTCAGGGCGTTCTCGACTTTGCGCCATCTCATTTGCTTTGGACCTGATTTGGGGTTGGTTGGTACTACATACCCTGTCGAACCTCTTTTCCTGTCGCAACATTTTTAATTCTGGGACTCGAAACTCGTTTTTGTTGGTCTTCCAGCGAACATTTACATGCAAAATAATTCCGCATTATTCGTCCACGTGTTGCTCCTCAATTGGAAATCCGTGGAGATCGTTGGGGAAAATATCTGTTTTATCCACCTCTGTGAGGTTTTTTTTTTTTTTGTTTTTTTTTTTTCCTCTTTTTATCCGCGGCGGGAGGATTCCGTGTGGAGCTGGCCTCGCATGTGGCAGATGAAACGAGGAAGTGGCCTGCGCCTGCCTCATCGACTACTACACTGCGTTTCTCAGTTTCTCCCGTCCGCTCCCGTCCGCCAAGGTGCCGTACTGCGTCCGAGTCCGTCCAGGTTCGTCCCCGAGTCGCCTCGGATGTGCACTTCCCCGGCGTGCGTGGGAGCGTCGCGCGGCCCACTGTGCAGTCCACTGCGCAGACGCCAATCCGCATCATCCTTGTGGGCTGCCTTGGCACGGTGGGTCAGAAGATCGTTGAGGCCGCCGAAATTCTAGACGTGTTTTGAGCTCCAGAGTCGCTGGATGGGACTCGAATCGCACGTATGGCCCCACCAATAGATTCCTCCTTTGGAGAGCAATCCATTGGTGGGGTCACACGTTCGATTCGAGCTCTCTGTAGTTTTCCCAACCGCCGCGTCGGGTCCGCAAGTAGCCCAGCGCAGGCTGCACCCCCGCAGTTGGTCACTCTAGCTAGCCGCGTGGTCACCCTAGCTAAGTGGCCGCGTGGTCACCCTAGCGTGGAGTGTGTCGGAGAGCTCGGATGAGGAGTCATGGGAGCGAGCGGGTGGGTAGTGCCAGCGGGTACCAGACCAGAGTCGCCAGCGGGGGAGGGGGTTCCGACGCACAGTGGGCCAGAAGACCGGTTGATGCGGCCGGAACTCTAGACGCTTATTGAGCTCCAGAGTCGCTAATCAGGACTCGAATCGAACGTGTGACCCCATCAATGGATTCCTCGTCCGGAGAGCCGTCCGTTGGTGGGGTCACGCGTTTGGTTCGAGTCACAATCAGCGACGCTGGAGCTCAAAAACACGTCTAGACTTGTGGCCGCCAGCACCGTCTTCTGGCCCACTGTGCGACTGCTCCGCGGCCGACTGGACTCGCGGCCGCCTTGGCGGGCAGCAGCTGAAAGCACATCATCTGCAGCGAAGCCGAACAGAACGGGTACCGGGCTACCTACGCTGCGTGCGTCCCACCGCCTTCAACGTCTCCTCCTCCTCCTTCTTCTTCTTCTGCTCACAAAGTTCCCTCGCGCGCGTGATGGTGTTCGCACCGAGGAGCGCCCGGACCACAGCAGCACAATGGATTTGTTCCGATGACTTGGTCCAACTGAACTCTCTCCACTGACCCGACCACGCTGTTTTCCACAGCGTCCGAATCCCTCTGTATTTGTTTTCGCCGGGCAGGTGAGCGGCTTGCAGCGCCGGCCCTCCCCTCCGCTCGCTCCGTCCCACTCGCACCCCCGCCACGCCCCGGTGAGTGAGAGAGAGACCCCTCTCTCCTCCCTCCCCATCTGCGGCCGTAAATTATGAGCCAATTCGATATATTGTGGCATCGCCGCACTGGCCATCTGACTTTCCCCGGCCAGATGTCTGCTGCTGCTGCGCTGGAGTCGCTGGAGCGGCTGGCTGGAGCAGAGGCTCACCCCTATCGCTGGGCGTCTTGGCCGCGCGCAGCTGTCGGCAGTAGCAGTGCCCTACATGACTGACGGGGTTCGGCTCGTCGCTCTGTCTCTCTCGCACACGACGCTCCATGAGTGCGAGACAGACAGAGCGAATAACCACTGTTCAGAATTGTTGCTACGTTCCAAGCACGTTTAGCGTAAAACGTAATTTTGATCTCTCTCTCTCTCTCTCTCTCTCTCTCTCTCTCTCTCTCTCTCTCTCTCTCTCTCTCTCTCTCTCTCTCTCTCTCTCTCTCTACTCTCTCTCTCTCTCTCTCTCTCTCTCTCTCTCTCTCTCTCTCTCTCTCTCTCTCTCTCTCTCTCTCTCTCTCTCTCTCTCTCTCTCTCTCTCTCTCTCTCTCCTCCCCCCGCTGCGTGAGTCACACGGTGCTCGATAACTCCCCCGTATTTGCCACGCCGCCTGATAGCCGTATCACGATACCGTTTTTTTGGTCCAGGTGTGCTATGACTCCATCGCCTCCATCATTACTATCGCCAACAACAACTAGAGGCGCGTGCTGCACGCGGAAGCGTGTTGTTGTTGTTGGAGGGGAGCGAGGAGGGTTGCAACGGACGCACATGGCTTGTTGGTACAGGGCGGTGGCTGGAATGGGCTGATAATTGGAGTCGTCCACGTCAGCGCGGCCAGCGGCTGCTTCGCTGCCGCGCTGGACGCGCTGCTCACAACAGGGGATGCTGCATCCGGCCGCCGCGTGTGAGGAGGAGGCGCCTTTGTTGACCTCTCACTCAAAAAACGAAATGACCGGGGCGAGGGCGGTGGACTCAAAGCCGGCCGGCCGACGCCGCGGTCAAGGCAAGACGCTTCCTGTTGGCGCGCCTGGCCACTGGACCAGCACCTCGATGTTCAGGAAACAGACGACATGTCGATGATGAGGACGGCGATGACCAGCAGGCCGAGGACGGCGGCGGCGGGGGAGTGGAGGGGGGGGGGGTCATCCTCGCCAGGAACATTAACCCCGGTGGTGCAGTAGCGGAGGCGTGGCGGCTGGGCGTGGCACCGCCTTCGTCGTTAACGTCCTCATCTTGTTAGAACGCGATTTACAGATTACACCGCCTTCTGCGTGCGTGTCGGTGGGGTGGCCGGTCCGTCCGCCCGCGCCGGGGCGGCGGTGTGTTTGTTTTCGAGCCGCTGCCGGTAACGTTTTGTCAGAAGGCGCGAACCATTTCAATAATGACGCGCCGCTGCGACGCTCTGATGACGTCACACGCAGCGTGCGGCTCTACTAAAGCGATTCGCGCGTCACGCTGACAGGTTCAAGTTCGAAGAAGGTTGTTTTGTGCGATGGACTGGCCACACGCACGGACGGCGCGGCGCCGGGATGCTTCCCACGTTGAAGCAGGCCGCCGTGCCAGCGGAGGCTTCAGACACATCAACGGAAGAGCCTCATGAGCTGCCGGTGGACCCGGCCGCGGTACCCACGGTTACGTACACACTGCGAGCACGGTATGCTTCCCTGTCGCGCTCGACTTTTTTTTTCGGCATTGTCGCAAGCTCCAGTTCACTGTAAAAAAAATATCGTCTGATCGACTGACATTTGGTTAGTTTTCTTAAGAGAGCAAGCTTCCTCCACGTACACCCTTCACTGAGATTGAATCTCAGGAACTTACTAAGTTCAAGTCGATCGGACCGAACTTTTTGACAGTGATGCTGAGCGAGAGGCGCGCGCCGCCTGCAGCAGCCGGAAATCCACGGCAAATAAATGAACTATAAAAGGCCGCGCGTCCGGCGAGTCCCGCATTGTTGGCAGAGTCCTCCACGAGAAGATTCCCACGCGCGAGACGCGGACGTCGTCTGAACTTGAAATCATAATAATCGTAACACGCTGCTGGAGCAGCAGACGTGGGTGACTGTACGGGGAATCTGCTCCCAGGGCCGCGGCTGCTCCTAGCAGAACAGCAGTGCATGCGGAACACAGTCCCGTCCTGCTAAACTGTTGTCCACCACGTCCACCGCTCGTCTCGCTTGTTTGCTGCTCTAAAACAGAACTTTAAAAAAAATATATTTTTCGTGCTTTTTGGCAGTGCTTCACGGGGGTCATGGCAGCGTGGCTCCTTTTGACAATTTGCTTTTCAATTGGGCTCCGGTCCCCAGGCGCGGTCCTCGCTGTGTCTGCGCCGTCGTGTCCAGGCCGCATCGCGTGAGATCCATGAGTTTCCATGAGAACCAAAAGAGCCTCTTTTTCTCCGCGAGGCATGCGTTTTCCTCATTTTCCTCCGTTGTACCACTGTTCGTCTGCTTTGAATCTCCCGCTCCCTCCAATATTCGCTGTCTGACCATTTTTTTATTTTTTTTTATTTTTTTGTTGATTTCTGCGGGTTTTAAATTCGAAAGAAACAAGATTTTAATTTTCACTGGTATTTTTTAGAGAGTAAAGAATTTTTTTTCGAATTAAGAAACTTTTTTTGTGTGAGTGTGATTTTGGCGCGTTCCCGGCTGCAGATAACAACGCCTCTCTCTCTCTCTCTCTCTCTCTCTCTCTCTCTCTCTCTCTCTCTCTCTCTCTCTCTCTCTCTCTCTCTCTCTCTCTCTCTCTCTCTCTCTCTCCCTCCCTCCCTCCCTCTCTCGCCGTTCCACGCAACGAAACGGTACCGCAGGACCGCTCCGGATCCTTGATAGGAGAGGAGAAATTCTTCCAATCTCCTCTCCCGTTCGGCTTTTTTCCCCCTTTTTTTTTTGTCCGGCGTATCGGAATCAGCGGACACCGCAGATGGGCCAGTGAATCGCCCCGTCGTCCGGCGAGCGCGGCCCGGCCGGCAGGCAGGCAGCCAGCCCCCGGCCGCCACGGTCCACTAGACACCGCGTCTAGGAAAGGCTCGCCTAGGCTAGACGAGGCCCTGGCAGCCTGCGGCACTGCCTGCGGCCGGGCAGCGCGGTTGCAGAGAAAGTAACGCTTTTCGAAACGGGCCTGGCAAACGGTTGTGGCGTCGGAGCCCTCGATGACAGCCAGCGGCCGGGACCCTGCCTCTCTCGCACCCGCGGGCCGCCCCGGCCGCCCCAGGGGTGCGAGAGAGACGGGAAACACCGCGCCGCTGCGGAGCGACGGCCAGGGTGTCGAGGACAGCGGCTAGCACGCCGGTGGACAGACCACCCGTCAGATAGACAGCAAAAAAAAATAAAAAAAAAATCCGGGGAAAACATGAGATTCTACAATGTTGGTCTACGAAAACTAACCGTTCTCGAATTGACCATGCACAGTGATTATTCCTCTCTATCGCAACCCTGAGCGCCCCACGAGTGCAAGAGTGACATGGTGTATCAGTGACTCATCCCCGTCCTGGCTTGCCCTCCGGAAGCAAGGCGGCGACATGGGAAATTGAAGCAAGAGCGGGAAGGAAGTTGAGGTGTCAGCGGCTCGGCTCGGCTCGGGGGGGTCAGTCCAGGTGCGCTTACGTAATAAGTATCAGGGGGAAGCTGTGTGTGCGTGAAACCCCTACCTGTCATGCCTCCCCTCCCCCCTCCCCTCCCCCGCCCCTAAACGGCCCCGATGCAGCCGGATGTTGGCGGGGCGCAGGCCGGCCTGCAGGGAAGGAGTTATCCGGTTCGTTCTATGGGCTCGTTCGGGCGTTCAAGTCTCCTTATCAGACGAGAGGCGAACAAGCATCAAGGATCGCTGGACTTTGAAGTACTGAACACACTGCCACTGTGTGGACGGAGACCAGGTTCACACTGTTGCATGTGTGCCTAACAAAGTCTCCTTCCCCGACGACAAATCCGTGTTTGTTTCTCTCCAATGACTGTTTTTATTTTAATGGGCGTGCGGCTGCGTGCGGCTACTCAGTATGCGAGCGTACCCGCATCTCCAGAGAAGGGGGTCGGAGGGGCCTTCGTCGTGCGAGGTGTCTCGGAAGGCGTTCGTCTTGAACGCAGTCACCGCAGCTTCCGCCGGCCCACTGGCACCAGTGTGGGAAGCCTCCGGGACGCAACATCTCTTCAACCTCTTGCCAACCCCTGCACAACAATCAGGAAAAGAAAAATGCTTAGCGCTGTTTTTTTTTTTTTTTCAAAAAAAAATTATTTAAATTTTAAAAATAATAAATTTAATTTATTTATTTATTTTGCTGCGTGACCAGCTGCTGGACCAGAAAGGAGCGGCCCAGGCGTCGCGGCGCCAGGTGGCGTCCAGGGCGGCGGCGCGCGGCGCGTAATCTCATCGGGATCGCGTCCACAGAGGCGCATGCAGTATCGCACCCTCCTGGGTGTCCCTCGGCACCCTCGTCGCCTGCCTTCCCACGACGAGGTGCGTATAGGACACGACAAACGGCGGCGGCGCCCTTTGGGATGCTGGGCCCCCGTTCGTTATCTGCCGTCGGGAGCTGCATCGGGCCCACTGTGTGGCGCTGCTTTGTTTCTCAGCCCTCCCCGGCTAAATTGACGGAGTCCCCGTCCAGGGTCATGAATAATAAGTTATCGGGTCGTAGAGCCAGGTAGCGCCCGACTCCCGCATACGTCACCAAGTATGAGAACTATACGGAAAGCCCACCAGGCTCCCTCCCCCTCCCCTCCGGAAAAAAAAGGAGAAGAAAACGAACGAGGAAAAAACAAACCAAGTCAGAGCGAGGGGAATTTACCTAGCCATGACTCCAAGAAACCAATTACGAATAGCCAAGTCATACTTTACTCGTGAATGGCCACCTGCTCAAGTTGTATTTTGCGAGGTCTAGGCGACGACACGCTCGTCGAATTTATTTCCGAGTTTCGTTATTTTATTCCGCAAAGGCGTGAAATCTGTTGATGAATGACAGGTGTGCCATCGATCGTGCTTCTCCCAGGGACTGTTGTTGTTGTTGCTGATGTCGTTGTCGTTGTTGTTATTGTTGTTGTTGAGGCGCGGCCGTTCCTCCTGAATGGCGATCGGGTCCACAGCAATTGCCTTGCACTGTTCGGGACTTCTTCTCCCTGCAGGCTGCGCTTCCGAACCGCCCCGCCGTCCCTCTCGCACGCACAGTGGGCCGCGCGGCGTGCGAGAGAGACAGAGCGACAGGCTGGCCCACTGCGCTGGCCAACCACACTATGCCTCGGACCGCGGCGTCCGTCGCCGTCTTTGTCCGACGGACCACGGACGCCGCGACCACCGCGACCGCCGCGGGAAGAGAGAGAGAGAGAGAGAGAGAGAGAGAGAGAGAGAGAGAGAGAGAGAGAGAGAGAGAGAGAGAGAGAGAGAGAGAGAGAGAGAGAGAGAATCACGTGAGGGAAGACATTGGAAATTGGAGAAAGGCCCATTTCTCTCCCTCCCCCTTTGCTCGGTCGGTCACATAGGAATGCGCCACGATCGGCGTTTAAAATCGCGCGTGAGAATTTCGGGGGGGGAAAAAATAACAGTTATTGGCCGCGATAATTTGAAAACATCGTATTTGATGCCAGTGTGCGCAGTTTGAGCGGAAGGACGCAACGCGTGCAGCGTCCTAGATCTGGCGCGCTCCAAAGTCACCCGTCCCGTCCCTGCGCTTCCAGCCGAAGATAGAGAGGCGGCCTCGGCAAATAGAAAGGAGATAAGTGCGTTCAATAACCTACACTTTTTACCCTGATAACAGAGGAGGTCCGAAAGGTGCGGAGGCAGCCCTAAAGCAGCACGGCATTCTTTTTTATTTCAAATTATTATTTTATAAAAAAAAAATCCATTTTTTTTTGTTTTTTTTTTTTGCTTTTTGCCTGTGCGTCTTTCACCAAAGTGCGGTGGCTGCGTGCGAGGCGGCCGGCCCGGACGCAGCCCGCGGCGCCACCACTGGGACGGATGGCGCCGATGGACCGTGAAGCTGCAGGCAGTCTGATTCCGAAGAGTCTCTTTCTCTCTCGCACTCACGGGGCGTCCCGTGCGGGTGCGAGAGAGACAGGACGGTCCTCTGCAGGGGCGACGCGGCCGCCATCGCCACAAAAACGGCAGCCTCTTTGTCATCCTCGGAGATGACGGAGGAAATCGAAATCACCTCGCTGGCCAATTTATTTCACCACACACCAAAAAAATTAAAAAATTAAAAAAAAAATCCATGAGGAGCCGTTCTGGAGCAGATCATTTGACCTACGTAAAGTAGACCGACAAAAACTAGACCTACTTATTTTTGACCGACCTGAATAAAAATATTCAATTTAAAAAAATGAATTTAAAAAAATTGAATAAAAAAAATTACATTTTGATCTTGTGGGTGCCTTTTTTCGCACACGTGCCGCAGGTTGCGCCTGACTCACGGGGCGACCGGGGCCAGCGCTGTTAGGCGCTGCTAGGCGCTGCATCCCCGGCCCATGACGATCCAGTTTTCACGCTTGAATGCAAAGTCGGTAACGACGCGTGTTCCTCCGGATCGGGGCACAGCGACGAGACAAGAAAAAATGAAGCAGCACAGCCAAAATTTGAGCAGAAACGATTTAACAATGCAAACACTGATACGTTTTCGTGATTAAAAAAAAATAATTGCACAAATCGGAGTTTTGCTTTTAGATGGGGTGAACTTGCAACGTCCCCCACTGCACAGTATTTTACCTCTTCATGGTGATGACCATGGATGAAACTATCGAAAAAGTGGCGCCGTTTAGTTTTGAACCACTTGACGCAGTGGACCTTGCAAACCGTGGCGCTGCAAGTTGACTGACCGACGGACGGCCGGCTCTCAGGGCCCAGACTTGAAAGTGAAACTGAAGCAGCTTTTGCTTTTGCGAATCGAGGTGTTTGGCTCTTTGGCTCGGCTGCTCCCCGCGCCGCGTATAATTGCTCGGGCCTATCTCAGGTGAGGGGCGAGGCGGGGCGGGCTGCCTATTGTGTTGAAAGTGCTAACGTGCAAAGCATCTCGGCACATTCCTATGTGGCCAGCCTATTCAGTCACTTCCTCATGCATGCGGCCAGAATTAAGGGTTTTATTTTTTTCAGTGTTTATTTTTTTGCAAATTTTGAGGGCTTTTTATTTCTTTTGTTTAAATTTTGTTTCAACATTTAAAAAAAAAAATCCTAGCAACAAGTGGTTGTTTATGATGACGCGCGGTCACCCATGCCTTAACGCCACCGGTTCCCAAATCTGTGTCGGTGGCAAATGAGGAGGGGGAAGGGGTTGGAAGGGGCAGGTGGGGGGGGGGTCCCCACGGTCGGGCGGATGTGGAAGCCGACACCTGAGGCGGCTGCTGACAACCTTACAGCCCATCCGGCGGCCCACTGCGCGGTTAGGTTAGGTGCCGCACGCGCCGCCGTCTCGCTGCGATTCATCGATGCCTGCCGCGACCGAAGCACACGTCGCTCTCAACTCAAAAGAAAGTCGAATCGACTGCATTTTGGTTGATCAGTTTGGTTTATAGAGTACAGGACGTCGACCACTGTGCACCCGAGATTCTTGCAAGGATCGCCTCCGTCGCTGCCCCTCAGACCCCGCGCGGGCCGCCATGGAGGTTGCGCTCGAGTCATTTTAAAAACGCTCCGCCGTGACACACTGCCCTCTGTGCACAGCCGACTGACTGCGTGGGCATCTCGCTGTTGATGTTATGTACATCTCTGCGGCCGCCGCGCGCGTGCCGAAGGCGGTCACCGTGTTTTTGCGGCGAACGCGGTCAAATAGGGCGACTTTGCGGAGACGAGGCGCCGGCGGCGAGACGGAATGGGACCAGCGTCGCGCCCCTGCCGGACCGTGCCACACGCCTCATGAGAGAGAGAGAGAGAGAGAGAGAGAGAGAGAGAGAGACTCGGCTTGCAGAGCAGAAGCCACGGTCTCGTCAGCAAATTTCGGACACGGACGACGCGCACTGCGACGCCAGAATCCCCGAAACGCACTAAAAAAAAAAAAAACGGAACCGCGGCGGGTTTGAAATCAACGATCAAGAGGTTTGAACAGCATCACTGCTAAAGAAAAAAAATCTTGTAAATTCCAGAAGAGCTTATTTTTAACTCTAATTTTTTAAAAAGTCCCATTTGACTCGATGGCTGCAAGCGGATGACGCGAAGCGCAGCGGCCACGCGCATGGCCGCGGTTTACGATCCGCCTCCGATGCCTGCTCTCTCTCTCTCTCTCTCGGGGCACTCCCCAGGGGTGCGAGAGAGACAGACAGTCGGCCTGCAGTGCCGCGGGACGGGCGTGGGTAGCGGTTCCTGGGTACGTGGAGGATGGCCATCCCAAGGCACCCGTAGTGGCCGCCACAGGCCGCGTGACCAATACGGCTATACCGTTTCTCCTCCGCGCACGACGACGTCGCCGTCTCTCCCCTCGCCCCTTCCTCTCCCCCTCCCCCTCCCCCTTCCCCTCCCGCGCCCCCGTCGGCCCGTGCGTTTGCGTCCAAAGACCCATGATCGTCAGCGATCTTGCGCAAAAGGCGCGCGCGCTCATACCTGCGGCGACTGCTCAGCCGAAACGAAAAGGCCATGGAAAATGTGAGGAGTATGTGAATAAAAGCGTTATTGAAAGTTGTTTGAATTTTGTGTTTTTCAACGGTGCATGGTTCTTTACTCTTTAATGTCCCCAGCAAGTTCGCGATTTGATTGTCTTTGAAAAGGGAGTTGAAGTTTTTGAAAATGTGTTTGATTTCGACCGGCAGAGACTGTGCGTTACCTAACGCTTTACATTCCCTTGAAAAAAAAAAGCGCCAAAAACGGCCGAAAAAAAAATGCATTTTGTTTCCTTTTGCTGCCTCTTGGGGAAGTACCAGGTTTGCACATCAGTGCTTCTGCATGATAGCCGCTAGATGTACGTCGCGGATTCAAACTATTTATACGTTTTTATCTGAAAGCGCGCTCCGTCGTGCGTCATGTCATGTGCGGCACTTGAACACGGGCAAGTCGCCCGTCTTACATGTCGACGCGGATTTTTTTTTTTTTTTTTTTTTTTTTTTTTTTTTTTTTCCCCTTCGATTGCCACTGATCGTGCTCCGCTCAGCGACGAGGTGGTGCTGAGCCACGCGCACTCAGGCGCGCTCTCTCGCACTCGCTGTGCCCACGTCGCGCCGTTTGACGCACTCGCCACGCCCGTCGCAAAGTCGCCCAGAATCAGCAAGCGGCGTCTGGGCCGCGGCCCGGCCAGGCCCGGCCAGACGGAGACGCACTGATGGGGTTCGGCACTGAATGGCGCCTCGCGTCGTGCCGACGACGCTGCGAATCCCACCGATTGAAACGGGAAACGGCGAAAAAAATTCGAGCCACGCAGAATGTTCTCTGACCAGGAGGCAACCGAATTCCGAAATTTCCAAGCGCGCTGGCGCTCATATGCAGTCTAGCCAGAAAACAGAATCATTTCAGCAAGTCCAACACGCGAAGTGCTGAGGACTGAGGATCGCACCTGTTCATCCACGACGGCAGAGAGAGAGAGAGAGAGAGAGTGTGTTTCGCATGCCGATGCGGACCGCGTCAGCGCGTAATTTTTTTATTTAATTTTTTTTTGGCAGAGCCTGGGCCGAGTGCACCTGACGCGGAAAGACAAACCGGCCGCGCCGCCCACTGCGAGATGAACAAGCAGTATGCTCCGTAGGCCCGAAACGGACCAAGGTGACTTTTGGCGGTCATTCTACCCCAGCAGTCCGGCGGCCGCGCGGCCCGCCTCCGAAAAGCTGGCGAAAGTGCAAACGAGTGGCGGCGACTGGAAACTATCTCGCTCGCGAACCGCACACCAAACACACACTTTTCTTCGGGAAGGTTGGCCTGTGTTTCGGTGACCCTGCTGGTTCATATTGACCTTTTTTTTGCGAACTGGTCTCTAATTTTTTTTATTTTTTTTCGTATTTGCCGCCAAAAAATGCGGGGCTTCAAGCATCCGCCTCACAACTCGCGCATGCCGCAACGATTCATCTGCAAACAGCGACAACATTTTTCAACGCGCCACAGAACAATCTGTTCTCACGCTCAAACGCATACGGACGCACGCATCATCAGACGCGCTCACTCACGCACACCATATCTCTCTCTCTCTCTCTCTCACTCACTCACTCACTCACACTCACACTTGTGCGGGAGTTGTCGTTTTTTATTTTCGCCACTGAGACACCATCTTTTGTTCTCGAGCGGCACGTCATTTAACACCGCGGTTATTTCGCTCACAGATAAACAACGCAGTTGAAAACAGGAAGCGTAAAAATTAATTTCGTACCACTCCAATACGTAAATATTTAGGTTTTTATTCGGGACGAAGATTGACGGACAAAACTTCATCCGCCGAAAAATCAAATAAAGCTGACTGTACTTTAAGGCTCATTGCCTCGTTGAGTCGCAGTATTGTACAGTCAACCCTACGGTTTTTTTTGTTTTTTTTAAATTTATTTTTCAAACAGTGGGGCACGTGCTTGGCTAGAGGCGTGGGCCAGGCCCAGCAGCGCGGCGAGCGGGGCGTGGGACGCGTTGATGCAGCAGCCAAGCGACAATGCCTTTGTTTTGGCCTGGCGGCTCGGCGGCTTCGACCAGCTACCCAGCACATCTCTCGTCTTTCAGGTGTTCTCTGCAAAAGTCGAACAATCAGGCTCGTGCGCGTCCCAACAGTGTCACACGGTGAGTCAGAGAAGTTTTGAGCCTGGCGTCCGAAAATAGTCTGTGATCCGCTAACGAATCAGCAGCTCATTGGCCACTCTCGCACACAGAGAAGACGCTTGCCGTCTTCGACGCATTTCCCCTTTTTATTAATTGCAAGAAGCAACAACGACCGCTCACGGCACCGCGCATGCAGTAATTGCAACGAGTGGGATGGCGCGTTGCCCTTGGCGTATTCATGGCGACGCTCGCCAATCGGATTGCGGCATCACAACAACAACAACAACAACAACAACAACAACAACAACAACAACAACAAGAGGAACGCGCGCAGCAGCAGTGCCTGGAGGATGAGGGGCATTAATGCATACAGCACTGCAACTCAAGTTGATTGCGCCGGAGAGAGGGAAGAGAGAGAAGGGAGAGAGAGAGAGAGAGAGAGAGAGAGAGAGAGAGAGAGAGAGAGAGAGAGAGAGAGAGAGAGAGAGAGAGAGGGAGAGAGAGAGATGACTGGTGTGCGGCGCACGCCAGTTCGCTGACCGGGCTAGGGGCGTAACTGGCTGAGCTCGGGGCGAGGGGGGGGGGGAGCTGATGGCGGTGGAGATGGACGTTATCGCCATAGAGTGCGGCTTGTCGGACGCTCATGGCGGGGCGGGGCGTCGGCGTCTCATGGGAGGGGAGGCGGGCTCATGGCGTGCTGCAGGATTAGCCTCACGAATGACCGCGACCGAGCGCGCGGGTCCCGGGTTCAAACACCGGGCTGTTCGGACAGCTTCGCGCGCGTCCCATACCTGCCCCGTTCATTTGGCTGCCTCCCCCCCCCCCCCGGAATATCGATCCAGCCGGGCGGACACACAGACACGACGCGCGTACGGCGCAGCGCCCCAGCGTCCCAGGGCCTAGCAGGCCTAGTCGCTCTGTCTCCCTCACGGCGCGTCCCGTGTACAGCCGAGATGGACAGCGACTGCTGGGTGGCCCTGGGTATCGGCCAGGCGACTCCAAGGCGTCCCTCTCTCGCTCCCCCACGACACGGTGAGTGCGAGAGCGGCGGGGCGGGGGCGGGGCGGGGGCGGGGCGGGGGCGGCACGCAGGGTTGCGCCACGGGTGGGGGTGGCTGTGGGGGTGGTTTCGACCGAAACCCTTGCTGCATCACGGGGGTGGGGGCTGCTGCTCTGCTGGAGACCTGGGGGCCTGGAGCTCGGAGGGGAGGCCCAACATGGCGACAGCAAGGCAGCAGCGGGGCGGGGCGGGGCGGGGAGAGGCACCGCCACGACACGCGCTCTCGACTGGCGCCTGCCTTCGAGATAGCATTCAAGACGGAGGAGTGCACTGTGTGGAACTGAAACACGAAATCGGATTTGGAAGAATTATCTGAGATTGAGTCATCGCTTTTTCACATTAGTGTCATCGGAACTGAGTCGCCGATTCTAAAATGTCAGTAGGATGATCCATCGGTGATGTAGTCACTTTCTTCTCGCGTGATGTCCGCGAGATGACACGCAGGCACGGCCGCGTTGCGAGGCTTTCCTTGTTGCGCTGTTCGAAATCGTGGGCACGTCGTCGGCCTCAATGGGGAAGTCCGTTCCGACGCGATTTTCCTCTCTCGACGCCGTTTGGCGCAGCGGCGCGCCCTGTGAGGTGACGTCGATTCGTGTCAGATAAATAGACGTGACTCAGCCTAAGCCGACGTGCGGCTGGGATGCGAGTCACTTGTCGCCGCGTGACAAATCCTCGGGGAACTCGACAACGCCGTAGGATTTGGCTCACGGTTACGTACGTGCGTTTTTAGGCGTTGGCGGCGCACTAGTAGTGGATGTGGGTCAAGCATCTTGAGGATGACGCTGGTGTGACGACACCCTCTCTCTCTCTCTCTCTCTCTCTCTCTCTCTCTCTCTCTCTCTCTCTCTCTCTCTCTCTCTCTCTCTCTCTCTCTCTCTCTCTCTCTCTCTCTGGTTCATTAGGGCGGCAAACCAGTCAATCTCGCTCTCTAGGTTCAACGCCCTCTCGGCTCCACCCGGCCGGTGCTACCCCGGTACCGTCCCCCGTGCTGGCTGGCTGCCTGGCTGGCTGCCTGGCTGTCCGTCCGGCTGGTGTGGTCCGCCAGTAGCAGCCGCGGCGAAAGCTGTGTCCAGCCTCAAGCATAATTTCACCGCGACAACGAGATGGGTGCGCCCCTTGTTTCCCACAGAGCAAGGGTTCCAATGTCAATTTCCATCCAGGCGATTTGAAATGTGTATTTAGCAGTCCGTTTCGTGTTCAAGCTGACCAGGGGGGAGTCCAAACTTGAAACTGGCTAGTAACCGTGTGTGCAGTGGGCCAGGCATCATTTAATGAAATCGCTGGTAATTACGGTGGAGGTACTGACCTGATAAGCCGGCCGGCGCCAGGGCACCGCGGCCACGGCGCCTGTGCGGTGACAGGCCCGGCTGGAGTCGCTCTGGCTCTCTCGCACCCGCGCGGGCCAGCCCACGAGTGCGAGGGAGACAGAGCGACGGGAACGAGTCTCGAGGGGGATTAGGCCACGCAACAGTGGCTGGGCGAGTGGACCAGACTGCAGCATGAATGCATGTGCACCGCTGGGTCACTGACTTCGCAAGTCTGGGAACAGTTACGCACCAACAAGTGAGGAATTTTCTGCCCGGGGGCGGGTCACGTGCTACACTGAAATCATGACACGAATGATCGTTCTTCCCACTGTCTCGGCGAAAGGAAGTGGCCACTCTCTCGCCCTTCTGAAAGTTAAACGCCCACCCCCGCAATTTTTTTTAGCGACAGCTGTGAGTGTTTTCAGACGCGGCACATGCCGACCCGCGCCTCGACGTGTGCGCCGTGAAACCGTCGGCACGTTTCCGCGGAGACTTTGCCTCGCGACCCCGCGGTCGTGCGCGAGGCCCTGAGCGGCAAACAGAGACTCGGAAAGGTTTCTCTCTCTCTCTCTCTCTCTCTCTCTCTCTCTCTCTCTCTCTCTCTCTCTCTCTCTCTCTCTCTCTCTCTCTCTCTCTCTCTCTCTCTCTCTCTCTCTCTCTCTCTCTCTCTCTCTCTCTCTCTCTCTCTCTCTCTCTCTGGTACAGAGAGTGCGGCACAATCGTAGCACGCGCCGCTAATTGGGCGTCTAAGCCTGGGCCCGCCGCGACGGAGCCGCAGAGAGCGGCCTCCGCAGCATTCCACCGGCACAGTGGGCACGACGGCGTGGTCACATAGGCGGCTGCCGCGCTGCCGCGCTGCCGCGGTGACGGAGCTTGGCTTTGCAGCTTATGTACGAAGAGAGACTGCGTGTCCAGACTGCAGCATGCTCACCTCGCAATGTCCTAGCGGGATCCCGCGTTTGCGAGTTCGGATGTGTGACGTATTGGTGCCTCGGCTCTGGAGCCGGGTGTCTCCCACTGTGTCATTCCCCGGCGCGCCGTCGAACCCAATACACCTGCAGACGGCCGGTCGAGACGGGGAATGCGTCGTCTGTCATGATAAGCTGTGATTGGTGATACGTCGGACAGCTTCCCGTGATGGACCAGCGAACCACTTCCCTCACACTGCTCCAGAAAAGACCGAGAATATAAAAGTGCCTGCTTATGACTTGTGCGGGCGAGAGGTTCTGTTGGTTTGGTCATCAAATAGTACACTAGTTCCACAGTAGAGGGCGTGGGCCCGGGTCCGTATACGTGGCCGGTGCTGGCGCTGCTGGCGTTGCCTGATCGCTCTGTAAACAACGCCGCACGATTTGCCTGTCACCTGCGCGGGCCGCGTCCGAACGGGCAGCGACAGACCGCTCGGGCGGCCCTTCGAACGCGGCGCTATCGACCTCCCTCCGCTAAACGCCGCGCCGCGCCGCGCCGCCAGTGCGGCATGTGATTGGCCGCCATCCTCGCCGCCATCCCACTGTGTTCTTGTCGCCCCGTCTCTCTCGCGCTCGCGGGCCGGTCCGCGCGGCACAGTGGGCCGGAGGACCGTTGAGCTAGACGAGCTCCAGAGTCGCTAAATGGGACTCTAATCGAACGTGTGACCCCACAGATGGATTGCTCTCCGAACGAGGAATCCATTGGTGGGGTCACACGTTCGATTCGAGCCCTATTTAGCGACTCTGGAGCTCAAAACGCGTCTATAATTTTGGCCGCCTCAACGGTCATCTGGCTGTTCCACTGTGCGCGGGTCCCTGGGGGTGCGACGCGTGCCCCGCGGCGCCCCTGGGCTTCCCTGCCAGGACTCTGCGCTCCTTGGCTCCTTGGGGGACCGCTCGGAAGCCCCGCGCCTTCGCTCCTCCTCCTCCTTCTCCTTCTTCTTCCCTCTCGCGGGCCGCGCCCAGAGGCGTAGGGGTGCGAGAGAGACAGCATCAGCCCGCAGCGCGCGAACCCTTAGCCAGCCTGTCACAGAGTGGCGCTGCCGTCGGCGCGGTCGCAAGGTCGTTAGCACACGGCCGGTACAGTAGTGGGCACACACACACACACACACACACACACAGAGTACAGAGTGCAGTATCTTGCCCGAATACGGGCACGAGTTAGTCCTCACCTGGCAGTATGCAGATAGTGAGGCCGACAATGGGAGAGGACCAACGGCAACGGGTGTCTGCGCGAGTCGAACTTGATCTTTTTTACCGCGCTTCCTATGTTTTTTGACCTTCAATATTTTGTCCGAAAAAACGCGCGCCAGATAGCGTCAAGTGCCGCTCTGCCGAGCTTCATTTGGGGGCCTTGAGTGCGCGCCCACTCGAGCCGCTCTTCAAATAGATGAGTGCCTTTGAGCAGCTTCCAATTCGCGCAAATAATAACACGCTTTGCGACAAACTCGTCATCAAAGACGCATTGCATGGGCGTTACGCCATCGGGATGGCCTTCTGAATTAATGCATCGAGTGACAATCAAAATAGTGCAGACCGCGGGGGTTGTTTTGATTTTTTTTAAATTTTATGTTAACGTTTTGCTTGGCAGGGTGGCAGACGGGTTGTAACCCTGGTACGGGGCACCTACTAGGTTGCCACCCGGCTCCAGCCAGCAGCTTCCTGGGGTAGCACCTGCCGGCAGGCGGGTGGCAACCCTGGCACCTATTGGGTTGCCACCCGGCTCCAGCCAGCAGCTTCCTGGGGTAGCCACCTGCCGGCAGGCGGCATGGCTGCCAACGTCCGCCAACGGACCTTCGCTCCCTTCACTGTTCCACCGGTACCCGTGTAACCGCACGCTGCACCCCCCCCCCCCCTCCCCCAACGCACAGTGTACCCGTCGGCGCGGCTGCGCGCGTGCCCGACGTGGTTCCTTGTCACCAGGCCAGACGCACCCACACCGCAGAGCCCCACATCTGTTCAAATTCATCTCGTGTTTGCTCAAGTCTCGGAGCAGCGCAGCGCCAGCAGCACCGAGTAGTAGCTGCTACCGCATCCACCTGCTTGCCTTCGCGCGTCCCCGCCCCCCTCCCCCCCCCCTCCGCCCGTTCAAAAGCCACCCTTTACCTAAATGCGGAGTTCCCCCCATCCCGCCTCTCCCGCTGTCCACTTCTCTGTCCTCCCTCCGCGCCCCCCTCCGCCCCTCTCCCGCAGATCGATGCTCCGCCGAGGGGGGCATCCCCCGCGGCCCAGCTGCAAATTGACCAATCCCGACCACTGCCGCTGGCGTGCACCCCCACCCCCTGTGGGCGCGCCAGCCGCGCCGCCACTTCCGTTGCTGCGAGCATCTGCGGCGGGACAGTGTATGTTGTCATCTGGTCGCCATGGCGACGCGCCGGTCTCCGTCGCACCAGCGGCGCTCTGCGGCGCCGGCGACGAGGACGGTCCGCCAATCGATACCTCGACGAGTGGAGGCGAGTGGAGGCGGGTCGAGGCGAGTCCAGCGCTGCGGCGCTGCGTCGGACAGCCTGCCGGACAGGCGGGGAAAATTGAAATGACGCCCTCCCTTGGCGGACGGACAGGGGCGGACAGGGGGAGGGTTGGTGCAACTGGCGCAACAACACGCACTGCGCACGATGGCCGAAATGATTTTCATGATTCATGTTCTTGATTCATGATTTTGACCGCTTATCTTCGAGTTCTCGCGCACACCAAAATTTTTTGACACTTTCGAAATTACCTTGCAGTTGTTACTGGAAATTCTGCGGCATTGGCATTATCGGACCGAAGCAGGGATGCCACGCCGAGCGACGCTTGACTGCAGCCCCCTCCTCTCTCTCTCTCTCTCTCTCTCTCTCTCTCTCTCTCTCTCTCTCTCTCTCTCTCTCTCTCTCTCCAATCCAGCCCCCCTGCCACTCGCAATCAGGTGGCTTTTCCATTAGGACGTAACGGCAAACGTGTCGAACGCATATTCACACCACAATCCCATTAATCACACCGCGATATGCCTTCTCCCGCATTCTCAGTGCTCTGCCTCTCGGCATCGGTGGAGTGCTCGCTAGCGCGCTCCATAACCATCACCCTTAAAACTCAATTTGGAAGTATAGTCCGAGTGGTCGATAATACTTTGACCATCATCATGGTGGAATAATTAATCCACAGCGAGTGAGTGAGAGAGAGAGAGAGAGAGAGAGAGAGAGAGAGAGAGAGAGAGAGAGAGAGAGAGAGAGAGAGAGAGAGAGAGAGAGAGAGAGAGAGAGAGAGAGAGAGAGAGAGAATAAAAACAGAAAGGACCTGCCGTCCCACGGGCCGAAGAATAGCAGGTGGAGAGCGAGAGGGCAGCTACCCCCACCGGCCCAACGTAGCCCATTGGGGATGAGGGTTGTATCTCCCGGCTCGGCTCGGCTCGGCGTGCTTATTGATTAGAATTTTTGCTGCGTGCCGCAGGCAGGAGAGGGGCCCAGCCAGCCAGCCAGCCAGCCAGCCAGCCAGTGGAGGAGAGAGGGAGACGACCGAACGAAGGCGGACGGCCAACAAACCGTGGTTGCCATAGGGACGCGCAGGGCGGCGCAGGGCGGCGCAGGGCGGCGCAGGACGCACGTAAACAGTCTGCTGCCATCTGACTGCCTTACGCGACAAGGGCCGCCCCGCCTCCCTCGCACAGACACCCCGTGAGAGAGACAATCAATCAGTCTTTCTCGCTTTCTTCCTCACAAAACAAAGCCACAGACGGCCCGGCGTTGCTTGCGGAAAATATTAGAAAATGGCGCACTGGCCGCGGAGGGTGGAGGCGGCTGTAGGGTGGTCTCTGGCCGGCCAGCCAGGGGCTCCGCCGGGGTGTCGCGGGAACACCGCCATCCCGGCTTCATCCAGTTCCCCGCGCCGCGTACAGTGCTCGATGGGGTGGGTGTGCAGCGCGGCGCTGCGGGGTGGGGGGGAGGGGGCTCAGAGTCCACGCCCAGCCACGCGCGGCGGCAGCGCGGCGGCAGCCAGGGGAAAGGGGTTGTTTGCTACATTTCAGCTGCCCGGAGGACCTCTCTGCTGTGTGTGTGTGTGTGTGTGTGCGTGCGCCCTACCAGCTCGTCCTCCCCTCCCCCGCCCCCTCTCCGTCCGCGGCTGGCCAATCACAGCGCGCCCACTGCGCACAGGGCAGTGCGCAGTCGTCCGAATCCATCCCTCTCTGATACTGCCGCGCGGGCGCCAGCAGTGCGCCAGCGGGCTGCTTCCGAAACAACGCACTCTCTCTTTCTCTCAAGCGCCGCCAAGCCATTCAGTGAATTTCTCAGAATTGCCGTCGTTGCTCCCCCGCCCCTTTCTGCCGCTGCGTCGTCTGCTGCGGAGAGAGAGAGAGAGAGAGAGAGAGAGAGAGAGAGAGAGAGAGAGAGAGAGAGAGAGAGAGAGAGAGAGAGAGAGAGAGAGAGAGACGAAGCACTCGTTTTCGGTATCAGTGGTTCTACGCATTTCCTGAGCTATCACTACACTAGTACACACATGCAAAAACAAAAGTACGTCTAATGCGCTTCAGAAGTGAGTGAGCGAGTGAGTGAGTGAGTGAGTGAGTGAGTGAGTTAGGAGTGAGTCGCAGAACTCCGCGCCCACTCTTCTTTTGCTTCATTTCCTCTCCATTTCCCTTTGATTCTGTTCTGCCCCGCCCCCTTCCCCTCAGCGTCCAGCCCCGCATCGATCCCATCCTCGGTGGAGCACTTTCTCTCTCTCTCTCTCTCTCTCTCTCTCTCGCTCTCTCTCTCTCTCTCTCTCTCTCTCTCTCTCTCTCTCTCTCTCTCTCTCTCTCTCTCTCTCTCTCTCTCTCTCTCTCTCTCTCTCTCTCTCTCTCTCTCTCTCTTGGCTCCAGCGGCGCCACTCTGTGATTGGCGGACTGAGCAGGGTTGCCAACCGTCCCGTCCGACACGCCCCACAGGGTGGCCAACTGCAGCCAGGGCGGGAAACCAATGGCATGGCAGCAAGATGCCGCCGTGCTGCTCTAGTTAAAAGGACGTCACAGTGGGAATTTTTTTTTAGGGGTTCCGACAGGAGCCCCTGTTGCATTTGACCGAAATTTCTTTTTTTAGCAGATGATACCTTCACACCTCACATTTCATTTCAACATACTTAAAACTACTATACACATGAAGGTGTCAGCTTGCTTTTACTATAGATATTAGTAGGAGCGGGCAGTAAGGGGCGGACCATGTCTGCCTGCCTGCCTGTCGCTCATCCGCGCAGCGGCCGGGCGTAAACAATGGCACCCCCTCCTCGCGCCTGCGCGGAAAATTGACAATCCCTCCCCGCCTGCCACGTCACAAAGGGTGACTCGGGCGGGCCTCGGCTCTGCTCAGCTCGTGCCGACTTCGGCGCCAGCTCGGCCTCGTTCGGACGATAGCGATGCAGCGCGGCACTGCTATAATAAACACACGACAATACCAAACGAATATCATCGAAAGAAAACCAAACGAGTATCATCTGCTTTCATTAACGTTCGTTGAATGAGATTTTTATTCCACCGTCATGACTTACGACATGTCAGTGACATGTTCGTGACATGTCACAACGATATTATCGTTGAGGTCAACGATAGTATCCTTGAGGAGAACGATAATATCGTTGACCTCAACGATAATATCGTTGTGACATGTCACGGTTTGCGCTGCAAACCACTGTACAGCGGCGCATCCAACAAAAGAACTTGGAGGGAAAAAAAAGAAGAAAAAATGGGGGCCCTTCTCCCACCTCCCCACACAGTAGGGAGGACCGCCTGCAACTTCGGTGGATCGGGGGAACCGGTGCATTCCAGGCGGCGACCCCAGGGGTTCTCATCTGATGTGGGCCGGGTGAAGGGCGGGGGTTGAGAGCCTTTGGTTTTCGCGGGGTGGTCAGTGGTACCCACAGTGGTACCCCCGCTGTCCGGCGCTCTCTACCGAACATGCAGTGTGAAGGGCCAGCTTCAAAGGACTTATCAACTCCAAACCGACGAATCAGAATGGACCCACTCGCGACCAATTGCGAGTGGCTGGAACGACCGGGGATCGAACCAGTGCCGAGGCCAATCCGCCGAAGCGGACTGCTTTTTAGACACCCAAGCGTAGTGGACGACAAATGATCCAGACCACTACGCTATCACGACTGCACGTCTGCCGAGTGTCGGACGACGGGTTTGAGTCGTATTAGGATGAGGGAGGCAGCCGTAAAATGTATTGAAATGTTGGGATTCGATCCCCGGACCTTACTGTTCAAGTCCGACGCCTTAGCGATCTCAGCCACCACGGCTCATGGTAGATGCGGCGTCAGCCGGGCTCTAGACGCGGCAGGGATGGAGCCGCAGTGAGCGGGTCATTCGAAAAATGTTGAGAAAAAGTGGGACTCGATCCGTCGACCCCGGTACCGGGAACCGACGCCTATACCACCTATACCACCTGGTACCGCGGTACTTTACTTTACTTTCCTGCCCATGCCTGGTTGGCAATAAAAAACTACTTTCGCAACTATTTTTTAAATTAGCGGAACACCACGCAATGCATGAGCATTGGAATTTTTTTTTCTGTGTGAAATGGTTATCAAGTGACAACCAACATGTTCGCAGTGTCTTTCTCGTCAGATGAGTGGCAACCTCGCAGTTAAATGGGGGCCACATTACGAAACGGCAAACTAGAGGCGGCTTCGTCTGTGGTGGCGGAGACCAGCAGAAAAAGGAGGAGTCGCGGATTATTCCCTGCTGCGTTTGCCGGCCACCGCGGCCGCGTGAAGTGGCCCTTGCTGTGGGGGAGGACGCCCCGCCACGCCCCGCCACGCCCCGCCACGCCTTGGCGGCAGTTCCTCGAACACAACAAGATGGAAACGCGACTCTGCTTTACTCGTCCGCGAGAGAATAGCGAACGCGAAATCCGACATCGCGCCGCCTGCCTGCCTGCCTGCCGCGCTGCTGCTGCTGCTGCTGCTTCGCCTTTCTGGAATTGTGTGTCATCGAACACAACAGATGTGACCCAACACGCGGAGCGCGCGCTGCTGGAAAGAAAACGAGGTAAGTACGAAAAATAAAAAGTGGCAAATAGGTAACTTGAGGAAAGTGAGCGAGAACTGTGTGCATCTGGGCCGCTGTGTTGCAGCACATATCGCAATCCGACCGGCCGGCTACCCCCTGGGTGAGTCACTGCCCTGGGATTCGCCGTGAGTTCCAGGTAAGTGGTGACGCCACGGAGGGGTGGCTGCGGAGGGGTGCGCAGCAAACACGGAATACCAAATAAGGGTTGCTTGGGGCTGCCGGGGCGGAGTGCTTTCCTGGCGCCAGTGCCAAGAAAACGAAAAAGGATCGGAAAATCCACGAAGAATAACGAAGAATAATACGAAGCAATCCTACAACGCCTTCATGTCCTTAACAGACGCTGCGTGGACTGGCGTGAGGAAACAAGTCACACGCCTAAATTAATTTTTCATTTTCCTCTCCGTTTTGACGGTATTCTCGGAACCCGGCCGACGGCGAGCCTTCGTGACCTGCTTACCGAACCTTCTTCATGTTTTTGAGATGGTGGCGCCAAACTTAGTGGCCCCGGCCGCCTGGTTCGTGCGCCTCCCCAACGCGGTGTCCTCGTTTCCCAAGTATTTTAACACCCCCTTGCGACACACCCTGTTTTTTTTATCAGGAAAAAACCCCACCCCCTCCAGCTAATAAATGTACAATATGTATGATATCAAAGCTGTCCGCGGCGCGCCGGGCGGGAGATTGTAGGCCAGGTAGGGGGGGGGGGGCCTCCGCTATCGACCAGACAGCTGCACGGCGCCGCGTGGCTACAGGGGTGGCTGCGGCTGTGTAGTGAATGTAGGGGTGGTTGGAGACTTTTCCTGGATTCCAGGCTCGCGAGCAGTTGTTCGATTATGATAGTTTGATTTCAAACATTTTTTTCACGCGCGACTATTTATTTTGTAACAAAGCTCCCTGTAAGTTTCTTACAAATTTTCTGAAAATTTATTTCGTGGGGAATAACGGGAGGCCGGCTTCACTGAAAGTAATCCTTCAGGTGAGAGGAAGATGGTTGCTGTTCCATCATGTCCACGTTCAGGTGTGAGGGGTAACGAACCTGCCGGTGGAGTGAGACAGCGTGCGGAGCGGGGGGTGAACGGCAGAGGAAGCTAACGTCAGAGAGAGACGAGAAAGGAGAGAGAGAAGGACTCTGATCGGAACAGGTGGAGGCCGGATACACACGTACGAGCTCCACCAGATCCATGCAGACAGATGTTTGAGCTCGTGCCTGCCTGCCCCCTCCACCGGCTCCCCGCGCTGCCTTCGCGAGGCGGCCTCTCGCTCGGCGCCGCGCCGCGCCGCGCCGCGCCGCGCGGGAGCGAGAGAGACGGCAGGCCCTTCGGCCGGACGCAGTTTCAGGTGTAATTACACAGTTTGTCTAGCGGGGAAGGGCGGGCCGAAGGCAAGGCGGACCGAAGGGCCTTTTCGGAGGTATTAGGAAAAACTCGTGAGGCAACAGACGCTTCCCACTTTTTGTGCGCCGGTCCAACGCGGCAGGCACGAGCTGGGCGTCGCGACGGCCGAGTCTGGAGAGCCGTGTGACAGTGGGCCGTGCTCTACAGTGTCAATCGTCCGCACCAGCTGACCCAAATGAAAGGGCTGTCATAATTAACGGCGGGGGTCATTGGCTGCTATCGTGTGGTTCCAGGTGACGCGGCAGCCAGAAGGCAGACGCAATCCCACAAGAAAGGAACCTAACCTAACCTTGACGCCTGGCACACCAACACCTCACCTCGTCACCTCCCCCGACAACAACAGGGGCCTCCTCGGCGCACACGCCAGCTATGCCTATAGCCAGCTTATTGACGAGATATCATCTGGAAAGAAAGAATATAATAGCGGCGGCGGCGGCGGCCAGATGCTTTCAACGGGTTGGCGGGGCGCGCGCCAGACTTGATGCATTCGCCCGCAAGAAGCACACGTGGCGCGCTCACCAACGCGTCAGTTTCAGTCATTTCTTTTACGAACGGCGCACTGTTTATGGTCATGTGACTTTGAAGCATCTTCGCCTTGCGCAGCAGGGAAGTCCCGCTTAAAAGTCAACCGCTATGAATTTGCTGAAACATTAATTGGTGGGCAAAGCTAATGTCTTCCTGTCGCCGAGAAAAAACGGGCGCGAGCGTGCAATGTAGCGCGTGGCCACACACGCATTGTTACACCACGACGGTTGGAGAGCAGGGATGGCACGTGCAGCCGGCGGGGCGGGGCGGGGCGGGTGCAGCAGGTGCGGTCCCTGCCAGACTCCAAGGCGGACAGGTGGCTGGGCAGGGCGGGGCGGGCGGGGCGGGGCGGGGTGGGACGGTGAGAGGCCTCTGCCGCTTTAGGTCCCTGGACCCCTTCCTGGACCCGGCTGACTTCATCGTCGGGATGCTCGCGTTGTTTCCGTAGAACGAGGGGAAAATATCAGAATCAAAATTCAACCATTACGTGTGACTCTGAAGTGCGGCAAGCAAGACGCAAGTAGGTAACATTTGTGTTTAAGGCGGCAGAGTTTGTCACCGGACACGTGCTAGACGGCCTAGGTGGAGTAACACCTGTTGGGGTGCCTGCGCAGTGGGCCTGCCCCATGCCCCGGCACAGGTGCGACTGGAGGGCTGGAACGTCTGAGATACTCCCTCCTCCGTTGCCAAGAAAATGCTAATTGTCGAACGGTTAGTGAGTTTGTTAGGTCAGTGCCTGCACTCTCTCTCTCTCTCTCTCTCTCTCTCTCTCTCTCTCTCTCTCTCTCTCTCTCTCTCTCTCTCTCTCTCTCTCTCTCTCTCTCTCTCTCGACCTTTTAGCACGTCCTTTGAGAGGTTACTCCTCAAGGACACGGCGGCGCGGAGATCTGAACGCGGGGAGGTCCATATGTGGATGCTCTCCCCGAGGGAGGTGCGCGATGTAAATCCTCGACTCTTTCTCTCCAGTGAGTTTGATTTTTCACGCAGCGTTTTCCTTTTCGAAATGGAACAGCCCCCTCGCCGATGTCACACAATCCCCCGATCGACATTCCTCCCTGTGCCTCGTGCCAAGTCAGACCGAGTCAGACGCAGGCCATCCTGGGAAGTGGCAGATCGGATGGAGAGAGAGAGAGAGAGAGAGAGAGAGAGAGAGAGAGAGAGAGAGAGAGAGAGAGAGAGAGAGAGAGAGAGAGAGAGAGAGAGAGAGAGCTCTGCTTCCTTGTGTGGGGCCCGGCGACGCCCCGCGCCCCGCCCCGCCCCGCCCCGCCCGCTCAGCCGGTGGCGCTCGGATTTCGTTAGGGCAGCGATTTCCTCGATTATATCGCTCGATCGACCCAGTCCTCCAGTGCCGCTCCTTGCCTTCGCATCTCGGACGGACAGACACCCAGACAGACAGACAGACAGCGATGACTCCTTGCGCTGCACCACAGTCAACTCGGGCAGCGCCCCAGAGGTGTGTTTTGCGTGTTAGGCCCAGGTGTGCGGGGCGGGCAGGTGCAGGAGATGCCGGCTCCCCAGTGGGCTCCCCGCGGTCGCTGCTCCTCTGGACCAGGCCCACCTGTCTCGGGCCGGCCCAGGCCCACTGGGCGAGATACCCATCTGGAGGCAGATGGAAGTAGATCTCGGCCGCCGGAGCTTATCATTCATTCCAAAGTGTCGCTGCGGCCCACTGTGCGGCGCACAAAGGGCGGCCATTTACCCGGCATTAGGCGGCAAACGAAACGTAACGGAAACGTGTCCCTTCCCTCAATTTTCATTACTTTTTCCTCCTTCTTCTCTGTCCCGCGCGTCGCCGTGCGTCGCCCCGTCTCGCTCAGGGTCATAGGAGGGAAGAAGAGTCAACGCGCCCCGCAGCGACGATTATAATCCAGTTTGCGGGCGCCTTTGAGAGGCGCTCGTTGTCACCTGTGTCTCGGACGGACGGACGGACAGACAGACAGACGGACAGGCATCAGACCAGGACCAAGTTCATGGACAAAGAAAACAGGAAGGAAATTGTTCGTAACACAGCACAAACGATTTTGTTTGTATACTGTACTACTGTACTAAGGGAAAGTCCTTAGTACTGTAAGCCTTATTGCAAAGACCCAAGCAAAGAATCCGTGGGCCACCGGCATCAAAAGCACACCCAATGAAGGAGAGTGAGAGTTAGGCAGAGATTCACCTGCCACCGCCCCGCCCCGCCCACAAACGGCCTTGCCCGCTCCCTCCGCGCCCCCGGGGCCCCTGGGGCCCCCGATCCCCCCCTCCCCGAGCTGGGGCCACGCCGCGCCGCGCCACCGCTGCCCCCGACACCCAGTGGTCCAGATCTCGCATTGCAGCGACCAGCTCAGCATCCGCGACCTGACCCAACGGTCATGCAGCCGCGGACTGTGACGTCATGGGTCGACGGCCCGGCTGGACTGGCCTCAGAGGCCACTGCATTGTAACACTTGGGTGTGCGGCAGTATAGTCCGTTAGAATGCGGGTGCACTGTACCAACGACGGACGGACAGGCGGACGAGGGTGGTGTCTCCTTGCACGTGCCATACCGAGTCACGTCCCCGCTCGCGACGTCTACGTGCGTCTGGGTGCAGTGCAGTAGCGACCTCGTGTCCATGTTGTGTGTGTGTGTGTGTGTGTGTGTGTGTGTGTGTGTGTGTGTGGCAGTGCATCGTTCGAGACTGACCTCGGTCAAACTGTACGATGACATGCCCGTTGTGACATCACCGCCGGTCTTGACGACACAGACGCCGTGTGCGCGTGCGAAGCGGCGTTGCACAGTGGGACGAAACCCGAAAAAAGTGCCGATAATTCTAGGATGCTCCGATCGTCTCCAAAATCGCTACCCGGGAGGGTTTGGGGATGAGAAACACGTTTCCGTCAAAATTAAAAGCCGAAAACGAACGCCAGGGGCAGATCCAGCATTCCAGGAGGGGGTGAACCCTTCGGAGCGCACGGAACGATCCCAAAATCGCTACCCCGGGGTTTTTGGGGATGAGAAACACATTTCCGTCAAATTTTAAAGCCGAAAACGAACGGCAGGGGCGGATCCAGCAATCAAGGAAAGGGTTAAACTTCTGGAGTGCACCGGTCGTTGTAAATCTCCCGCTGCTCTTGGTTTCCGGAGCAAAATGAACCCATAAACGAACGCCTGGTAGTGCAGCGGGGTGGAAATAGAAAGTATAAGTCGACCGAGTGATATTTTCTCAATTATTATTGAGAAAAGTTTGGTTACGAGTCAAACAGTAGTCACTTTTGAAGGCGATTTTCTCAAAACGCGCCACGTTGCGCCACGTTCGGCGGTATGGACCTGACAGCTGAGAAGCTGCTCTATGACGGCCATGTCTCAGACCGGTTCGCAAATGTTCGCAACTCGACTTATCGCATCGTAAAAGTCGTCCGAACGCTGATTTTGATGTTCTTTTAACAGCGTTCAACTTTTGACCGGGTGATCCAAGAGTAAATGTGAGGCATGTATGACATAGTCCAGTTCTTCAGCTTTCCAAAAACATATAACATGTTGTACTTATCTCGTGAGAGACGACCACCAGAGCGGAAACTATGCACCTACTGCAATGTATGCGCTAAAAGTACAAAAAGAGTCAAGTTTGGCGCTTCACAGGGGCTCGTGCGTGTGATATATTGTCAAATAAATTAGTGTGTCGCATAGCCCAGACCTTCCTTTAGAACATCCAATAGTTTGTAGGACTCGGCCGCTCAATTTTGAAAATGCCAGTTCTCGGCACTTTTTTTGGGTTTCGTCCCACTGTGCGTTGGTGGCCCGCGGGCTGCAATCGGAATCTGGACGTGAATGCGAATCTGTTTCCCGTTGGCGAGCTATTGTAAGCCGACGCCCGCTGCGTCCGCGCCGTCTGCCTGCCCTTCTTGCCCGTCCGGATGCTGACGCTGCGCGGCACGGCGCGGCGCGCCCAGCGTTTCAAAAAACGAATTTTGAAGTGTCGACGCGCAGTGGGCCGACCCACGGCACCCAGAAGGCCCTCAACGGGAGGCTCCTTGGCCGGGGCTGGCTGCCTCCGGGGAGCTTTTATCTCATTTCGCTCTGCGGATAGGCGGTAGGCATGAAGCGAAGCGTGTAGAAACCACTCCACTTGAAGAAAGGCGTTGTAAAGGTGAGCTGGAGTTGTGCGAGCGCGCCGCCAGAGAGCGCTGCTCCCGCCGCCGCTCCTCCGCTCCAGCATAGCATCCCTGCAGCCAATCCGCGGGGGCTCCGCGCTGTGGGGCCGCGAGGGCCGGGCTGGGCCGGCACGCTGGCACGGAGGCCTTCAGGGGGTTGGTCTGCTCGGGGGCGCCGGGGCGCGGGGCTGGTCGCGGGGGGTTGGTCGCCAGGTGGGTCGATAGGCGAGGCAGGCGAGGCAGGGGGCTGCCTCCAAGGGACGGGTCCCGTCGCTCTGTCTCCGTTGCGCCCGTGCGTCCCGCCCCACCAGAGCGAGCGAGCGCACAGCATAGGTCCTGCTCCTAGGGGCTGAGGGGTCGGCACGGGACTGATGCAGAGGGACCAGCCAGCCGGCAGTCGCCTTCCTCCCTCCGCGCGGACAGCACCACGCCGACGACGCCCAGCACCACGCAGCGCCACGCAGCGCCACGCAGCGCCACGCAACGCCAAGGCCGAGCAGCAGGAGTCTGGGGCGCCGCCAACCACCCCCTGGACTCGCCAGCCAGCCAGAGGTGAGGCAGCCCGCGCACCGCCCGCGCCAAGGCGCCAAGACGCGCCTCGAGATGAGGGGGCAGCATCGCGGCCATCTTGTTGTTGTTGTTGTTGTTGTTGTTGTTGTTGTTGTTGTTGTTGTTGTTGTTGTTGATAAGGGTCTTGGCGATCAATGCTGCGAACGCTGCGCCGCCGCCCTGCGTGCCCAGATCGACGTTGCCATGGCCACGATGTTCACCTGAATTATTCTTGCTGGCCGCCGCGCCCCGCGGTGCCAGCAGCTGGCTCGGCTCGGCTCGGCTCGGCTCGGCTCGGCTCGGCTCCGCAGCCAGGTTCATTGATTAGCCTGGACTCGCCTGCTGGACTTGCCCTCCTTTCGCTCTTTCGCGGCCCTCTGCGTGCGCCCCGCCCCGCCCCGCCCCGCCCCGCCCCGCCCCGCCCGGCCCGGCTGCTGCATTCGGCTGCTTTGCGTTTCAGGTACCACTGCATTCGGGTTGTTGGCTCGTGCGTCCCTAATGATACCTCGTGCATTATTTCGAGTAGTCGTCGACCCGATCGATACTCTCGCCGGAGGGGATGAAGCCGTGGAGAATTTCCGGTGGAAAGCGTAGCGAGTGGAGTCAGGGGAGTCAGGGGGAGTCAGGGGAAGTCAGGGGAAGTCAGGGGGAGTCAGGGGGAGTCAGGGGGAGTCAGGGGGAGTCAGGGGGAGTCAGGGGGAGTCAGGGGGAGTCAGGGGGAGTCAGGGGGAGTCAGGGGGAGTCAGGGGAAGTCAGGGGGAGTCAGGGGGAGTCAAGGGGAGTCAGGGGGAGTCAGGGGGAGTCAGGGGGAGTCAAGGGGAGTCAGGGGGAGTCGGGTACAGAGGGGCGGGCCTCGGTACCACTCCGCGTGTGGTGCGTGAGGCAACTTCGCCGTTGGGGGGGGGGGCCTCGGGCCGCGAGGGGGAGGACAACCACCCCTTGGAATTGCTTCACTTTCCCAGTGTTGTGGTATTTTCTGCTGTGTCATCAGGGAGGTTCGTCCGCTTGGAATCATTGTATCGTGTGGCGTTTTCTACGCGAGTTTAAAATAAGGCAAGGCTAGGCAGGTCACGTTGAACACGAAGCTGAACCGTCTTGCAAGCCGCGCCTCTCGACCCAAAACAAAGAGGCCTGAGGGACGGTGCAATCCCGTCGACGCGGTCTCATCTTCATCGGCGTGCTTTGCCTTTCCCGTGAGACACGCAGCACCTCTTGTTGGGACGTTCGGCGACACAGGAAGGTGGGGGGAAGGGGGGGGGATCGGCACGGGTTGCAATTACACACTCGCCACCACTATCGCGACTTGCATTCCTAACCTACCACAACAAAACGGGGGAGCACCGTCCCCGCCTCAACGCCCCGTTATCTACCCGTCCTTGTCTGGCCCAAAGGCCCCAGGGCAGCGGCCTCCACGCATTCGGCGTTCGATTTAGGCGTCGTTGACGGGCGGGCGGACGGCAGACGGAACGCAAGCGGACAGACAGACAGACAGACAGACGGGCAGCGGACGACGCGCGGGGGGCGGCCGGCAGCATCTCCTGCGGGTCCTTGCCGACGAGGCAGACGCTTGTCTCAGCGTGTCTGCGCGCCAATTTATCTCCCCCCCCCCCTCCTCCCGGTCAGCCGGAAGGGCACCTGCGTCTGCTGCACCGCCCCCCCCCTCCCCTCCCCCGGGGATCACGGAGGTCCTGCAGCGAGCTGGTTTCCGAACAGTGCCATCCGCTCTGTCTCTCTCGCGCCCACGCGGGACGCCCCGCGAGTGAGAGAGACGCGGCGCCGCTGTGCAGCGCCCCGCCAGCAGTGCGCGGAAGCCGGCCGGCTGGCCGTGGCTGGCCGTGGCTGGCCGCGGAGGGCGAAGCCTCGCGAAGCCCTTCGGTGCTCCAGTCACCCTCCAGTCGGACGTCCTCGCCGACGGACAGGATGAGGAAGGAATCTGGCCGGCCGCCTCCCTCCGTCCGGTGCGCGGTGCGGTGCGGCCGGTGAGGTCGCGCGCGTGCGTCCGCGCGCTGCACGTATCGGGTACCCTGGGACTTCCCTTCGGGTCGGCTGCGTTCAGACACACGGGAATATCCGGCTGCAGCGCCGATGTTCCCTGATTTTTGTGGCGTGCGCAGAGCGGAGTGTCTCCTCGCGCGTCACGTGTTCTTGTTGTGGCGTCGTTGTGCGCTGGCTGTTTCGTCTCTCTGTCCGGTCGGTGCGTGCTTTGTAAAGTGAGGCTGCGGTCCGGACACCGAGGCCACGGCGGCGGTGCGTGCGTCGCGGACGTCACGGACGTCTGGCTGGACCACGTTGACATCCGAGGCGGCGGCCGTCTGGCCGGACTTCGCCCCGAGTCAGCTCCATCCGTACGCCGGCTGGGGCGGCGGGGGCGGCGGGGGCGGCCGCGGACGTGAAAGGAGAGGAGACCCCGCAGTCAGAAGACCGTTGATGATAGGCGGGCAAAACTCTACACAGACGCGCGTTTTTAGCTCCAGAGTCGCTAAATGGGACTCGAACGGAACGTGTGACCCCACCAATGGATTGCTCTCCGAACGAGGAATCCATTGCTGGGATCACAGGTTCGGTTCGAGTCCCATCCAGCGCCCCTGGAGCTCAAAACGCGAATAGAGTTTTGACCGCTCGCTCGGTCATCTGGCCCACTGTGGGGGGGGGGGAGGGGGGAGGCCGGCGAGACGCGCGCTGGTACTGGCAGAGGCTGGCACGGCGTAACGGAGAGTCTAGACGGGAAGGAGTAGCCGAACCCGAGAAGCTCGGCCGCAGCAGTGGGGAGCGGCGGCTAGCGGCGGCGCGGCGGCTCGCAGCAGCGCGGCGTGCAGGTGCGAGAGAGACAGCCGCCGGGAAGTGGACTCCGCCCCCGCGACGTCTCTGGACCCGCGATCGATCTCTCGAATGTCCGGCAGTCCGGCGGCTGTCTAGACGACGCGGAGACGACGCGGCCGGCAAGGCGATGCCTGGCGATGCCTCACACTCCAGACGGTTGCTCTCGATTCCGGAAATTGACGCGGGTGTCGTGTGGCGGGGCGGGGCGGGGTGGGGCGGGGCGGGGCGGGGCGGGGCGGGGCGGGGCGGGGCGGGCGGCGGCAACTGCAGCGAGCCGCTTCCCATCCCGTGGAGAGCGACGTCATGAGACCTTTTGAGCGGCCCGAACAGTAGTGAGTCCCCCGCACGTGCTGCGCGCCGCGTTGCTCTGTCTCTCTCACACCTTTGCGGGACGCCCCACGAGTGCGAGAGAGAAGGAGCGCCGCTGCAGCGCTAACGGCTGCTGCCCCGGGCTAGCTCGTGCCGGGCCATGCCGGGCACAGTGAGCGGAGACGACAGGTGCATGACCAGACAGGTGCTCCCATGAGGAGCCTCCACTCGCCGCTTGCCGACCCGCTTCCGGGAGGCACCCCTGAATAGGAGAGGGTTCGGCGCCCCTCTCTGCCTCTCTCGCACCCCTACGGCAGCGCCCCGAGGGTGCGAGAGAGACAGACAGACCGGCGTACCGAATCGCGTTACACGTTGCGGCGCGGGGTTGTTTACCTCACGGCCGCCGGGAGTTCCCTGCGCCGCACTGTGGGCCGCACCAGGTGGGCCGCGCGGCGCACAGGACACTCTGCCGGTCCTCGAGAAGGACGATCATCCAACACGTGAGGCTGGCCTTCGAACGAGGAATCCATTGGTACCCTCGTGTGCTTGATTCGCGACAATTTGAAAGGACTTTACAGGGAAGCCTCTTGAGCGCGACAGAGACGGGTCTGCGGGAGTCCAGGCCGCGCGTGAAACACAGCCACCTTGTGTGAGTCACTGACAGTCACTGACGCAGCAGCGCTCCTGAAGGCTCCATTAGAGGCGTGTGGATAATAAGTGTTCGACGGGAACCCTCCACGGACGACGTGCTGGGGCCATCGCCGAACCCGCGCCCCGCGGGTGCGAGAGAGACAGCGACACGCGGCCGGTGGCGACCGACAGGGTCAGGGACTGGCGGTTCAAAGAGCGCTCCTGTCTCTCTCGCACTCACTGGGCGTGCCGCAGGGCCGCGAGAGAGAGACAGACCGTCTCTCAGCCCGTGCAGTCCGTGGCAGCCACCCAGCGCGGGTTTTCCCACCCGGGACAAAAAAGTTTTCGCAATTTTGTATTGCAAGTATTTGTGGTACTTACAGGCGTTTTTTGGCTCCAGAATGTGGGAATGTGTTAAAATTTTGTACAACGAATGTGGGAAGTTGTTCCCCCTCGGCATGTGCCGATCCGGCGGCTAGGCAGCCAGGCAGGCAGGCGGGTGATCTCGCTTTGCATTTTAGTTCGGACTTGATTCGGCCGGTTTCTAATGAAGCAGACGACGTTGGGATCGGCCTGCTGGGCCTGCTGGGCCTGCTGCTGACGGGCCTCTCTCTCGCGCACGCGGGGGGAGGGTCGGAGACAGACAGAGCGACCCGAGCGACTCTCGGAATCAGTCCGCTCGGGCGCGCTCTCGAACGCCATTGTATTTAAATGGGGGTCCGCCGAGGTCCGCGTTGACGCGTATGGCGGCGCGAGGCTCGAACAACACCCGTGACCTGGGGAACCTGTGGCACCGCGGACGGCGGGGGCAGCGCCTCGCACGGCGGACGGCGTAAATAGATTCTGATGAAATGTACGCCGGCCGAGCCATTTCCAAGTCTGTCTCTCTCGCACCCCAACGGGACGCCCCGCGAGGGCGACAGTGACAGCGCACGGCGGCCGCCTCGGAATGAGTCCGCGCACGCTGAGTGCGGCGGGTTCGCGTCCCGGCGGCGTGCAGTTCAAGTGGATATCGAAGGGCGGAGCGCGAAACGCGTCGGCGTCGTGCGTAGGCAGAGCTCAAGGCCCACTGTGCGAGTGCAGCAGAGCCAAGCATCGACCGGTCAAGAGCAGGGCGTTCGTTTCCACAACTCCTTCAAAAAGCCGCCAAATAACACCAAGACTGGCTGCACCCTGAAGTGAGAAGCTGTCGTCAAGATTCCAAAACTACCCCGTGGGATGACCTCATGCTGACCGCCTAGCCTCCCCCCCCCCCCTCTTTTACGGGCGAGCGAAATGAAGACGCGCGCAGAATGCAGTCGAAATGTGTCTCGTGGAAAGTCCCCCTGTGCCCAAGTAACAAGTAAGTGAGCCGGCGCGCTGACCACGCTACGTGTCTTTGAGGGGCCGGGATGCTTCAGTCACAGCCTCCTCCTTGGTATGCGCCCCCCCCCCCTCCCCCCTTAAGGAAGGTGGCTTTGGCGCACCTTGCTGCTGACAAGTCGTTTCCATGCAACCCAAGTTTTATGATCCATGTCATGTTTTCTTCTCCTTTCTTTTCCACGGGCCTCACAGTGGGCCGCCCAGCGAGGATGGCTCCTTATTCTTGTGGGGGAGGTGGGGGGGGAGTTTTTCCGTGGAAGCTGGGGAAAGACGCACTACTTGGAGATGAGGAGGAGGAGCGTCTGCTCGCGGTAAACAGGGATGGCAATAAGACAGTCGAACACTGCAGGCAGGTGCGATCGCGCAGGTAGCAGGCTGGGTGCGAATTCCGGCGCCGCGTGGTCACCGTGGGCACGTGGTCACTGCACCTCGATATAGTGACGGTCGTCATGGTGATGACGATGCTGATGGTCATGTGTCATGGTCCTGGTGGTGGATGGTGATGACGTCACCGTCAATTGAACACGGATCGAGCAAATGCGTGCCCGACACTGAGATGGGCTGCGCGTTCCAGGAGGCTCAGGAGGCTGTGTCGAAGGCTAACGGTGCCGGCCGGCCGATCCCCTCTGTCTCTCTCGCACCACCGCCGCGAGGCAGACGGACCCGTCTGCAGGTCAGCCTGACATCCAGCGTACAACACAGTTTTGACAATGCTCCTTTCTCCGGCTCCTTTGGGCCTGCCCCATCCATAGCTCCCCGACGACGCAGCGCCACGCCGCGCCGAGCGTCGCCGCGCCGAGCACAAAAGCTGAAGCGATTTGTCGACTTAGCGTTGGTGGTCGGCGTCTGTTGTGGCAGTAGTTAGCGGGCGCGGCGGTAGCAGGGTAGCCGTTCGTATTGGTTTCAATCGGAGGAGCAACTCTTGCAGCGTAAGGTGGACTCGGTGCCATATCCAGTGGTGGACACACACACACACACGCACGCACGCACACACACACACACACACACACACACACACACACACACACACACACACGTGTGTGGAATGTTCCAGTGTGGTTCCACGTCCCTCCGCCGTGGCGCCACCGAGCAACGCTCGTAAAAAAATTACAAGACAAAGTTGTGGAAATTTTGTTTGGACCCGTCATCCATGTGCGGTTAGTCCAAGTCCACCAGGGTCTCGGACTGCTCTCCTCGACGGCGTGCTCTCGGCGGTCGTGTCCGTCCGCGCGAGTGCCGCGGCATAACTCACGGGCAGGGCGCGCCGCCGCGGTCACGCCGAGGCGCAGGTGTCTCGACGCCCCCCCCCCTCCCCCCTCGCGGGTGTAGGGTGCGTGGGAACACACGCGATAACCCCCGCACCGCGCCGTCGCCGTCGTCCCGGACGGTGTCCCGGACGGTGCCGGCCGCGTCCAGGTGGAGCGCTGCCCCCGTGCCCTTCGGTCCCCGGGGGTTGGGGGGCACAGCACGCACACAGCGCGCACACACACACACACACACACACCTGCACGCTCAATAAATTAAGCCCCCGCCTTAAAATTTACATTTACAGCAGCGAGCCGCGCCATTGTCTGAAAACTTGTCTCGTTTCCTCTGTTTCAGGAGGGTCCTCCCGGCCCGGCCTGCCCCCTTCCGCTCCGCCGAGTGCGTCAGGACGTCAGTAACGTCCGCCGCGGGCGACATCTACGTATCTGGCCGCCGGCGGCCCGAACGCCAACGCCGGGGAGGGGCGAGGCGGCCGCCAAGGAGTCGCGGCCCTGCGCCCCTCGGTGTCCGCCATGTCCGAGGAGGATGAGGGCCGGCGGGGCAACGGCCAGGGCGTAGCGGGCCAGGGCAGCAGCACCGCGCGGGGGAAAGCCCCCGCCGCCCCCGCCGCCCCCGCCGCCACCCGCGCCACACGCCGGACGGGGGCGGGGCCGCGCGGGGCGGAGCCGACGGCGGGGGGAGGGGCGCGGGCCAGCAAGATGCCTCCGCCGCGGCCAGCGCCAGTGGTGGGGACGCAGGCTGCGCGGGCTGCGCAGGCGGGGGGCGGCGCGAGCGAGGCCGGCGTCGGAGGGGAGGGCCGGCGGCGCGGCGCGCTGCAGCAGCCGCCGCAGCAGCAGCGACTGCGGCAACGGCGGCTGCAGGGACAGGAGCGCGCCGCGCGGGGAGAGCGGCACCAGAAGACGAGGGCTGCATTTAGGGATAGGCTGCGGAGGAGCCAAGACGCACGCGCGCCGTCCGAGCCGTCCGATGCGGCTGCCAGCAAGCGGCCGTCTGCGTCGTCTCGAAACGCAGGGCCCCCCAGTGGGCCAGCCACCCCTAGTACCGGCGTCCCGAGCGGCAACTCTAGTGGCCCCGCGGACAAGAAGATGCTGAAACAGGTAGGCATCACTACGGCAGTGATGCACTGAGCCCAGCGTCGTAGTGTAGTGCTGCACCGCATCGAGGACCTTCAGCGAGTTTGTTTCGCCCAAAGTGTGGTGTGTTTCTTTTTATTTCTTTCATTTTTTTTTTTCGTCCTTTCTTGGTTGTTTTGTGCCGGGCTGTGCTTCCCTCCAATGGATACCCAAAAGTGAAACGGTTAGGAAAAGTGATTCATCGTCATCATCACCGGGACTCGCGCGCGCGTGTGTGTGTTCAGTGAAGGATACTCAGTGCTGTGTTGTGTTCAAGTCGAGGACCGCCGCCCCAGGACCTCCCCGGATGACAGTGATCCTGGCGGTTGATTGTTGGCGGTCCCCCCCGTCGCCGCGGCAACAGCAGCCCAGCCGCACCTGTGCGATGTGTGAACAGATGGCGTAGCCGTCCGCGGGCTAACCGCCTTCCGCGGCAATGAATGCGTTGCCGTGACGCGAGTGGTGCCGGGTTCAAATCCGCGTGGAAGCGACGTTTTTGTTTTGTTTTTTTTTGTCGGCCGTCTGCGTCGTGGAGGTGACTCTCGCGCGGAGACGGGGCGCCCGTCGCGGTCCACCGCGGCCGCGTCCTGCCGGCGGAGCGTCGCTCTGTCTCCCTCGCACCCGGAGGCAGGGCCGCGTGAGTGCGAGAGAGACAGACCGCCGTCGCTCGGTTTGCTCGGTCCGGACTTCATCGTGCCGTCCCATTGTGATTCAGCTGCCCGTCTCCCGGCGTTTTCACGCGCCGGTCCTCGCGTCACTTCCAATTACGCGTCGCTCTCCGTCTCTCTCGCGGGGCGCCGCCGTGCCTCCGGACGCGGCCGACGTGGACCTCGAGGATGCCTTGGCCTTGGCTCGCGGTGCGCGCGACGCGTGGTCCAGCTGGTGATGATGACGATCGTGGGGGTGGTGGGGCGTCTTAAGACAGTTAAAGCAAATCTCTCACGGCGGTCAAATTACTACTGACCAGTGTATCCTTGACTCTTTATCGTGCACTTTTTTTTTCACCTCTTGGGAACTTTTGCGTAGTCTTTGCAAATTTGTTCGCTCCTCGCTCGGCACCCTGATGCACCGGGGCGTAGCGTAGCCGGGGCTTAGTGTTTCGTTTGACTTTGGCGCCCTTTCCGCTCGCTTGGTTGGGAGGCGGTTTGTTGAATGATCTCTTCTGTTGGCCCGCAGTGCGCGTCCCCGGCCGAAGCCGACACAGAGGAACACGCTGCCGTGGGCCTGCTCGCGGCCGGCCTCGAGGACAAGGAGGAAGCAGCTAGTCACAACAGCGAAGACATGACGACCGCGACGTCGCCGCCGCCGCCCCCTCCGGACACGGAGCAGGCGCAGCAACGCGCCGGCGCGGACGCCGACGGCCCCGCCGCCGCCGCCATGGAGGTGGACGTCGTCGACGACCTGCCGTCCCTCACGGACGTTTCCGCGCGCCTGGTGTGCGCGGTGTGCGACGGCGTGCTCGCCACCGAGGCCGCCCTCGCCGCCCACCTGCAGGACCTCGGCCTGAACCACGCCGGCGGCGGCGACGAACTCCAAGGCTTCGGCTGCCGCGTCTGCCGCCGCGTCTTCGACCACGCCGACACGCTCGACCGGTGAGTCACCCACCCAGTCTAGTGCCGTCAGTCCCACCCTGAGAGAAAGAGAGACAAAGCGCTGCATCTAAAACGGACGCCGTTGATTGAAAATGACACGGCGGGTCATCGTGTGAAATTCCCATGCGGAAGCGTCCTGGCCACCCCTGCTAGCACCCCGCCGCGCCGCCGCGCCGGAGTGGACAGACCGGACCGTCCGGCGCGTGGCCGTGCTGCCCACTGCGCGGTGCAGTCCCCCGTCCTGCCCGGCCGGTCCGCCAGCATGCCTTGCCTGGCCGTGCCGCGCGACAGGTGGAGGAGGACAGGGCGCCACTTTCCGGCGAAAGAAGTCGAAACTCGCTGCAGCGCGCGCCGCTCGCCCGGCCGCCGGGAATTTAGGAATTTCAGTGGCGCGGATCACGCTAACCTGCGAACTGACGCCGGGATTCGTTTTCATCGCCCTGTCTCTCTCGCTCTCGTACGGCGCTTCGTACAGGTGCGAGAGAGACGAGGCGACGACAACGACTCAGTCTGCTGGCATTCGGCATGCGTTGCAAGCTGCGGCCCACGTCCGCGGCGTTGGTGTCGGTGTCCGCGAGGATGACGGTCTCGAGTCCGGCGCGCGTGTCCGTCCGTCTGTCTTTCCGTCCGTCTGTCCGTCCGCCCGCCGGAAACCCTTCCACGGCGCGCTTTTTGTCGCTCTCCGTCGGTCGCTCACGGGCTCCACGCACTTGTGCCCGCCCGGCCCGTCGCTAGTCCGTGTTTTCGTCGCCCCGTCTCTCTCGCACTCCCAGAGCGCGCCGCCGAGAGAGATGGAGCCGGGCTCAGTGCTGCAGTTCGCGCCGGCGCGTGAAAAACCGATGACTTCTCAGCATGTACATTACATATTTTCCCGGGCCGAAACTGTCTCGTTTTTGTGCGTGGTTCGCGGCCAGGCTAATTGGTGCAAACCATCTCGTCCTTGCCGGTGAGTAACGCTGGAGCAGGCAAAGGATCCCACGACCGTGGCGCCACAACGAGCTGCCTTGTCTGGGAGCGCCTTGACATTGCCCGCGTTAAAATGCGCGCCGGGAAAACAATGCCGAGCCCGTATTCGAACCGCCGACTCGCCTTCGATCTTCGATCGCCGCGCTGCATTCCGTTCGCTGCCCGTCGTGTTCATTTACGCGGTCGATGAGGTGCGCGACGACGACACCGCGGGGGGAGGGGGAGGGTGCGGGAGCCGGCGGAGAGTGGGGGGCTGGCCGTTGGGAGGCCTACCGTCCCGGCGGCGGCGCGCTGGCGGTGCTGGCCGCGGCGACGGTTGGGTTGCCCACCCTCCAGAGAGGTTCCTCCGTCAACTCCTTTTTTCTCACCTTGGCCGCGCCGCTGTTGCAGGCACGTGCTGACGCACCCCGGCGAGCAGGTGTTCAAGTGCCCACTGTGCGGACAGGCGCTGCGCACCAACGGGGGCCTGGCCCGGCACGCCCGCCGCCACCTGGACGGACACTTGGACCTGCTCAGGCCGTGAGTACTACACACTGCTATCTTGTTTTCCAAAATAAAATTAGTCCCGAGACGGTTATCTCGTTGGACTTCACCCGTGTCAATAGGTTGTGTCTAGACTAATTTTTTTTTTTTTGACTCCCCGTGCAGTGATTTGGCCATCATGAGGGGCACGGCCACCAAGCGGCGCAAGGACCCCGACGACACGGACTACGAGGTGGAGGCCAAGCAGATGTCGCCGTCCAGCGACGGGGACGCCGTGCCGGCCGCGCCGGCCGCCGTGCCCGCCGTGCCGCTCTTCACCTGCCCGGTGTGCCCCGCCTCCAACCCCTTCCGCGCGCCCTACCTGCCTGAGCTGGAGGCGCACCTGGAGCATGTAAGCAATCAATTAGTCCCTCCGGCCGCCCGCCTCGCGTGCGTAGCGTGCGCTGCACGAGGATCTCGCTCTGTCTCTCTCACTCAGCGTCCTGCATTGATGCGAGAGAGAGACACAGCGACCAATCGGCAGGTCAGGCCCGCCGCGCGGGGCAGGGGCTACAAAAGTCAGAGCGACAACGAGAAAACGTGCTGGTTAACCTGGTATTCGAACCCGCGCCTTACGACCCGCTGTCTTCCTCGCTGCCGCAGAGCCACCGCGACTACAGCGTGTCGTGCGACCTGTGCGGCGGTACGTACCGCAGCGTGCGCGACCTCAACCTTCACGTGCACACGGCGCACCGGTCGGGCGGCAAGGCGAGCCGCGGCCGCGACGTGGTGGGCTTCAAGGACCTCACCTTCGTGGACTTCAGCAGCCGCAAGTTCGCCCACATCGCGCGCGCCGAGTGCGAAAAGAGCCTCCACCGCGCCGCCAGCCGCCTGCACCCCTTCCAGTGCGAGTGCGGGCTCGCCTTCCCGTGCGACTCGGCGCTAGCGATCCACAGACAGGTAGGCAACGGGTTCGAATACCACCGCACCAGCGTGTCTCGCGGGACGTCGCGTTCGTTACTCACTCTCGTGTCGCCCTCCAGGCTTGCCCCAACACGGTGTACGTCGACTCGCCCGCCGACCTCTCCCACGCCGGCGTCGGCGTGCCCGCGCAGTCACCCAAGGGGGACTTCTTCGCCAAGCTGGACCTGCTGAACAAGGCCACCAGCCCCGCCGGCATCGGGCGCCTGGCGCCGCCGGCCTACCTGGACCGCGACCTGGCCGACATCCCCAGCATCCTGAGCGCGGCCAGCGGCGCGGCCATGGGCACGGCCATGGGCCACAGCAGCGAACACGGCGAGGAGCGCGACGACCACGAGGAGCAGCAGGACGCGTTCGCCGCCGAGTTCCGCCGCATGAAGCAGCGGGGCGAGTTCCCGTGCCGCCTGTGCACCGAGGTGTTCCCCAACCTGCGCGCCCTCAAGGGCCACAACCGCGTGCACATGGGCCCCAGCGCGGACGGCTACCGCTGCAACATGTGCCCGCACGCCGCCCTGGACAAGGTGGCCCTGCAGCGCCACATGCGCACCCACAACGGCGCGAGGCCCTACGAGTGCGCGCTCTGCAGGTTCGCCTTCACCACCAAAGCCAACTGCGAGCGCCACCTGCGCAACCGCCACGCCAAGTGCTCCCGCGACGAGGTCAAGAGCTCCATCATCTACCACCCGTCCGAGGACCCCGGCAACGACCCCGAGCTGCAGCAGCAGCTGCAGCAGCACGGCAAGCTGGACGTGAAGCGGTCGCTGTTCGCCGAGCCCATGCTGGAGGACGGCCGCCGCCACAGCCTGGACGTGGGCACCATGACCGCGTCCGAGGACGATGAAGACCAGCACCGCGACGAACAGGACGACCCCGTCGATGACGAGGTCGCCGAGGACGGGCGGCAGTCACCGCTCGACCTGAGCATGGTCCTGGACCTGTCCAAGAAGCGGCCGCTCAGCCCCGTCGAGGTGGAGCTGGAGGACGAGGTGGTGCCGGACGAGGACATGGACGAGGTCGAGGAGCAGCCCCAGGACCTGTCGCGGAAGGCGTCCACCGAGTCGGCGGCCGCCCCCGCCTCGCACCTCCACGTCAACAACCAGTCCACGCCGCTGCAGTCCCCGGAGGCGGCGCTGCCTTTCCCTGGGCTCAGCTCGCTGTACGTCAACCCGTACCAGCTGGGCGTGGCCGCAGCCACCGGCCAGGGCCTGGGCCAGGGCCTCGCCCCGGGCCTCGCCCCGGGACTGCCGTTCCCAGCGTACTACCCCGGCCTGCTGCGCAGCCTGCAGTTCGGCCAGCTCGGCCAGCTCGGCGGCGGCCTGGTGCTGGAGCCCATGCGCCTGCTGCAGCGCCCTCCCTTCCTGCCCACCGCGGCGCCCGGTGACTCGGCCGTGCCGCAGGGCCTGACCGACGTCGCCAAGGACGAGCCCGCCTGCCCCGCCAGCCCCAAGTCGGAGCGCAGCATGTCTTCCATGTCGGAGTGCCCGCAGCAGGGCCTCCGCGACGCCCTGGGCCCCAGCAGCGGCAGCAGCACGGCCAGCAACGGCAGCAGCAAGCTGGTCATGAAGAACGGCGTGCTCATGCCCAAGCAGAAGCAGCGGCGGTACCGCACCGAGCGGCCCCACGTGTGCGAACACTGCTCGGCGCGCTTCACGCTGTCCTCCAACCGCGAGCGCCACGTCAAGCACCAGCACCCGCAGTTCTGGAGCCAGCGGCACCGCGGGCCCAGCGGGGTGCCGCCCACGCCGCCCACCACCCCCGCGCCGCCCACACCCATGGACGCCTCCACCCCGCTGCGGGCGGACTTCATGCCGGCCGGCGTCAAGCACCCCGACGAGGACGACGAAGACGAGGGTCTCGTCATCGACGAGGAGCGGCCGTCCAGCGAAGACCACCACCACCACGACAACGGCGTGGAGGGTGACGCCGAGGACGACATGCACCACGCGTCGGCCGCGCCGTCGACGCCCGCCGCCGGCGAGGACCTGGCCAGCGTGTCCAAGCTGCTCAATAACGCCTCCATCCAGACGTTCCACCAGTTCCTCCGCGAGGGCGACGAGGCCGTCGTCCCCAGCACGCCGTCCGTCAGGGAGCCCGCGGCCGCCGGCCACCCCGAGGAGGGTCTCGGCAGCGAGGAGGACCTCGACGAGGAGGGGCTGGTGGCGGGCTCGCCCAGCGAGGGCAACAACTCCGGCAGCGAGCAGGTAAGTGTGTTGTCGAGACTGCAGATATTTAAAAGCCACCTTTAAAAAAAAAAAAAAAAAAAATTATGTGCGCGGGTACATTTTTTACTAACGCCTCATCTTGCAGGATAAGTCCGAGTCCGAGAGCGCGGCCGCGCCCATGAAGAAGAAGAGCGCCTACTCGATGGCGCCCAACCGCGTGAGCTGCCCGTACTGCTCGCGGAAGTTCCCCTGGACGTCCTCGCTACGGCGCCACGTGCTCACGCACACCGGCCAGAAGCCCTACAAGTGCCTGTACTGCCCGCTGCTCTTCACCACCAAGAGCAACTGCGACCGACACCTGGCCAGGTAAGCACACCCCGCCCGTTCGCTTGGGACTTCCCCGTCAAGTGTGACGCGAGTCTGACTTCGTTGGGTCTGTCTGCAGGAAGCACAGCAACAAGAAGGACGCCAACAGCAGCAGCAGCGGCGTGAGCACGCTGAGCACGCCCAACAGCAGCACGGCCAGCGTGTCGCCGGGGTCCTCGGCGGGCAGCGGCTCCTCTCCGGAGGGGCTGCTGGCGCTGGCGCGGCCCCCGGCCCTGCCCGCGGCGCTCAGCCCGCCCGGCCAGTACCCGCTGAGGAACGTCCCCGAGCGGCCCTACCGCTGCCGGCACTGCCCCAGCTCCACCTTCGCGTCGCTCAGCAACCTCAGGAAGCACGTCGCCACCAAGCACACCGGCGCCTCGCTGGAGAGCTGCATCCTCCCCAGCGACGCCGCCGCCAACGTGAGCGGCTACGAGAGCCACGGCAGCGTGAGCGACGTGGAGCCCGCCGAGGACAAGGAGCTCAAGGCCGAGCTGGAGATGAAGATCCCCGTGTTCTGCCCCAGCACCGTCCTGGACCAGCCGCTGAGCCTGTGCAAGGTGGAGAGGGCCGACCTGGACGCCAAGCTGGGCAAGAAGGAGGATGGCGCCCTGAACCTGCGCAGGCCGGCCGACCTGGAGCGGCTGGAGCGGCTGGAGCGGATGGACAGGGGTGACATCATGAGGGAGGCCCACAACAGCCTCATGCAGCCCATCTCCGCCCCGGTGGTGAGCATCCCGGAGGGCAGCGCCAGGCCCACGGAGTCCTCGATCAACTTGTCGTCGTCAGAACTGCCTTTCAAGTGCCATCTCTGTGACGGGAGCTTCACAGAGCGACAGGAATGTCTAGACCACATCAGACTGAACCACGCCTCCGAGTACGACATCTTGCTGTCGAAGGGAGCCTTGGAGCTGAATGTCAACACGTCACCTGAGGACAACAACGTCATGGAGGAAAATCACCACGCGGATGGAGAGAACATTGAGCACATTCGTGGCAAGTTTCCAGACTACGCCAACCGAAAGGTAGGACATCATATTTAAATTACTGCAATCCACTCCTTTAGTTTCTAATCATTGTTTTGCCATGTGCTAATTTTTTTGCTCTGCTTCCAGGTAATGTGTGCGTTTTGTATGCGCCGCTTTTGGTCTGCTGAAGACCTCCGTCGCCACATGCGCACCCACACAGGAGAACGCCCTTTTTCCTGTGATGTGTGCCGTAGGCGTTTCACTTTGAAGCACAGCATGTTACGCCATCGAAAGAAGCACGGTGATATTTCAAACAACAACAACAACAGTATAAGTACTCCATTTGTGAATTCAACGGGTCCTGAGGATCTCTCACCGTCTGCAACGAGTGGCGAGGAGGAGGGGTATCATGTAAACATGACCAACCACAACAATAATAACATTAATGTGGCGGATGTCAGCAAAATGTACATGGCAATATGTGACAACCGTCTGAACCTGAAGCGCAATTTTCGTAGGAACAACTTTCGCAGAAAAGAAGAGGAAAATAGTGGTCTGATTAGTAATCTCTTGGGGATTGGTGACCCCTCCATCATCGATAAAGTACTGCTCACTAAGTCAGCAGATGATGCTGAAAAACTTCTTGGTGTTTACAAGAATGGGAGTGTAAGTAGTAATGGGCGTACTTAATTAGTTGAAGCGCATTGTGAGGAAGGTGTTGTTGAAGTATATTTACTGTCTTACAAAAATCTCAACCCAAAGTTATCTATTTTATTTGAGCCCAAATATGTGTAAAGTTTAAGTCATTTATGTCATTTTTAATTTTAAATTGTAAAGCTTATGTACTTCCTGTTGCCATATATTTTTGTTTTTTGGACCTCTGTTCACACATACTCTGATGCTGGCAAATATATCAATGGGTAGACATGGGAAGGTAGACTGATTCAAGTAAGCCCTCTTCTAATGTATGCTTTTCAGACCAAAGTTACTTTGAAACCTTAAGAACCAATGGTCATTGTTATGTTTGTAAATATAGAAGATCTAAGTTTTAATTATTTCTTCTGAACTAGCAACCAAAGCATGAGCCTGCATTTATACCTAGTCAGTACTGCGGGTGATTTGTTTAGTGGTTACAGAGTCTTTTTAAAGTCAAGGTTGGACAAGCATTTTCTTTGTCTATTCAAAATTAGGCAAGGACAGCTGAATTACTTGAAAATGGAGTGATTATAAGTTTTTACCAAAGATAGTGTAGCAAAATATGTTTTGGTTTTTGGTTTGGCATTAACAGTGAAAGATTGTGGTGCATTTACTGCCTTGTCCTTTTCTCATTTTTATTTTTATTTGTGTATTTTGTTATGATTTTGAGCTATTGAGGTACCTGCCTTACTCTAAGGAAGTGCAATATGTCTACATTCCAAACCTAAGGCCTGTTTGTCTCTAGATTTTTCAGGTGCAAATAGACTTGTCAATATTACTTTAAAGCATCCCGTAACTTAACTTTTTATGATTATTTTTTCCAAGCTCATTTTCACTCAGCTAAGCCTGTGTGAGGTCTGTGAAGTAAAATTATTGCCATGTGACTTTACTTTAGAGATTTAGTAAATTGATTGGTTTTGTAGCATATCTTACCTGTTACAAAAAATTAATCAATGATTTGGTTGTAAAAGTGAGCACTCAGTGGCTCATGAAACAGATACACCATGTTATCTTGTTTGGTATCTCAAACTGATCTCAAATATGTATTTCTAGTATTTTCTTCAATTATGTAATGGATGAGTGTACCTCTCTGTTAAGTCACTAGCTGCTGAGGCGTTCAAGTATTTATTTTGAAACTTACTTGAACGCAATTGCTTCTTAATTTCTTTCTTGTCTCGTGAATACCTAGTTAAACCTTTCATGACTCCATGATCTGTCATCTTAGCTTTGTCTAGAATGTCAAATTTAAGTGAAGTAAGTTAATTAATATAAAAATGACAAAAGGAGGTATAGAGCATAATGCTTCACCCCTCATTTTGCAACATTGCAATGTATTTATTTGCATTACTCTCATAGCTCCATTTTTCATCTTTTTTTCTGTAGCGGTGTACTTCTTGCATTAGGGAATGTATTTAATTTTTGTCTAAACGTACTGTGCTTATTGCCTGGTGCTCACATGTTAGTGATTTCCCATTTTCTTTCTTCTCTCTCTCTCTCCTTCTATTTGTTTTGGTACTACTTGCAAGTATAGTTGGGTTTCAAATTAAAGCTTTGTTTTCTGTTAAATTCTATCTCTAAATCTTTCACTTAATTGTGTTGATCCACCTTATTTGAGTATAATTAGTCAAATCAACTCAAATTGTGTTTTTGAATGTAGTACATTCACTGTTTTTATCACCATTTAAGGTGAGTGCGTTAGTGTGATATATATACATATATATTATGACTGATAAAATCAGCAACCTAGTGTGCATCCATTTGTTAACGATTTCTTCTTTTAAATTACATAACTGAGTGGTTTGTCTTCTCTTTTGTGCCTATTGTAGAAATGTATTCAAAGTGGCATGAGCTTAGAGGAACTGTGCTCCTCAGGCTCTGTTCGATCTGTATTTTTTCAAAGCACACATCAGCTACATTCCAAAGCAGCTTCGTAGAATTTGTACTTAACATTGATTGAGTTAGTAGAGTATGTACATTATGTATTGAGTGTAATATTTCCTTCTTGTCTAAAACTGACTTTCATGTTTTTCATTGGGAAGCCAAAGTAAGCTAGTATAGTCTTTATTTTGAAATATTCACACTATCTTTTGTTTTTTTACCACACCTCATCTGAAGACTCGCCGTTCTCCATGAGGTCTCCTTGTTCTGTCAAACTGTTATTCAAGTAATAAATGTGCCTTGATGTACCAGTATCTGGCCTTGCATATCAATACATGTAAGAAACTACTGCCATACTTGGTATATGTTTGTTTTTAATTTTTAAGCTTCGTTTGTTATGTTTTATGTAAATTATGATTGATCTAAAGTTATCTATACATTTTATTAAAGTACTTATATTACATCCTCGATTTACCTCTCGATTCCAGTATCATCCCTGAGTGAAGTTTACCCCAGTGGGTAGGCAGCCCAACACACACCACTGCCCACGGCTGCCTGCCCGTGCCTCCTTACACAGAGTACACACTGATCACTCCCAAAGAAGCTACTCCGTGGGTTGGGCCGACGCGAAGGAGGTGGTGGAGGGCCCCTTGAGCTGCAGCAGCACGACCAAGTACGTCGTCACGGAGCCGAGCACCTGCAAGCCGAACACCAATTTACACAGCCGAAATGAACCTCGGGATGCTATTTGGGACCAGCGCATCCCTGAAAAGCCCTGCCGCTGAATGAGGACCGGCCTCGGCCACGCAGTCACGCGCGGGGAGTGGGCCGGTGACTTACGGTGACGACCAGCGGGATGTCGAGCTCGAACAGCCCGCACGCGCTGAAGCTCACTCGGTGGTGGGTCAGCTGGGTGGCGAACAGCTCCAGCTGTGGGATCAACAACAACACTGGGTAGCACAATAATTAGTCAGGGGGAACCGGCTGAGGTTGTCACAACGCGCACCTGGACGTGGAGAGCGCTGCCCGCCGGGATGCTGTTCATGAACATGCCGACGAGCGCGCCGGTGCGGTTGGCCTGCCGGACAGAGAGGGGCGTGGAGGGGCGGTCGCAGTCACAGGGATCACACTCTAGTCGGCGGGGGACGGAGCTTGCCTCCTGCTTGGCCTTGGCGCACGGCCCCACGAGCAGCAGCAGGCGGCTGAGGTGCGCGACCAGCCAGATGGCCTGCATGGCCACGTAGGAGCCCGACAGCGGCGAGCTCTCCACCAGCAGCCCCGCGAAGAAGAAGTAGGCCGTGGCCACGAAGTGCAGCAGCAGGTTGAGCACGTCGACGAGCAGCGTGGCGCCGAAGCGGTCCGACAGGCAGAGGGCGCTGTCGCACAGCAGGGCGTGGGCGTCGCCGACCACGCGGACGAGCACTGCCAACACGAGGTGAGTCCATTCCTAACCGAGCCGGCGAGCGTACACTCACTTAAATCCAAAAGTGACTTATTAACTTTTTTGATTATTTTTTTACTTTTTTGTGACTTTTTGATAATCTTTTTAGACTTTTTGCGTCTATTTTGCCCCAGAACTTTTTTGACTTGTAAACTTTTTAATGACTTTTTGACTTTTGCGACTTTTTTGACTTTTTATTTCTTTTTAAATGACTTTTTCACCCGCGTACACCGATTCTCGCCGTTTAGGAATCCCTCGGGTGAGTCTATACGCGGTCTGGCCGAGCGCTGCTGACTGAAGTTGCTTCGCTGTCGTTCTTACTCGTGAAGTCCTCGTCGCGGTCCTCGAAGGCCCCCGTCCTGGCCGTGGTCTTGAACGACGCCCACTGCGCCTTGCGCGTCAGGTTGGCTCGCAGCTTGTCTGTCACAGACACTGCCGCCCCGCGACTTACAGTGCGCTAGCGCCTGCGGACGCGGGGTAGGCAAGCCCGCCGCACTCGTCCGTGGCGCGGGCCGGCCCGCCCTCAGGGCGCTCCGTCTCTCTCTCGCCGCCGCGGGACTCCCCAACGCCCCACGAGTGCGAGAGAGACAGAGCGACGCGCCGTTACCTGGTTGTTGGCGGCGCGCCGCCTCCAGCGCGGAACACAGGCGCGCGTTGAGGGCACGGAAGCGCACGTGCACGCTGTGGGCGCTGTCGGCGAACAGGGCCTCCATGAGGTAGGCGGCGTAGTAGTTGAGCAGGTTGGGCACGTAGAGCACGGCGAAGGAGACGCCCGTGCGGAGGACCACGTAGACCACGTCCAGCACCCCGAGCAGCACCACGGCCAGCAGCCAGGCCAGCAGGGAGCGCGGCACGCGGGGGCTCACGAACCGCAGCAGTCGGTCCACCTGTCTTAACGCACACATTCTCTCTCTCTCTCTCTCTCTCTCTCTCTCTCTCTCTCTCTCTCTCTCTCTCTCTCTCTCTCTCTCTCTCTCTCTCTCTCTCTCTCACCGTGTCCAGCTGCGTCACCAAGTCCACGACGGAGTGGCGCGTGAGGCAGGCCTGCACGACGGCCACGCTGCTGGTCAGGGTGACCAGAAACACGTCCCCCGCGCTCACGAAGTTGTCCGTCTTGGAGACCATGAGCACGTTGATAGCCCTCTCGAAGAGCGCGACGATGCTGAGGGGGATCATGACGACGAGGAGGCCCAGCGAGTAGGCCGTCCAGGCGCACGAGGGCCGCAGCAGGTCGGGCACGGCGCAGCGGCAGAGCGGCCTGCGCGCCGCGGCTTCCTGCTTAGCGTCGCCGCGGTCCTCGGGCCTGGCCGCGGGGCATCGGCACCGCCCGAAGGTCGCCGGCAGCAGCCCGAAGAGCCTGCTCATCGGCCACAGCCTGCCGCGGTGCCGCCACGAGTCGCTTTTAGTGCCAATGCTTGCCGCGACCGGAGCCATTTGTTCTACCTATGAGGCGATCTGACACCAACCAGGTGACTTTTCCACGCAGTATGTCCATGGCGGCGGCCCTGCCTCGACTGTGCCCAGTGGACTGGACACGCTGCAGGGCCTGCAGGGCCTGCTGGGCCGTGACCCTTGCCCTTCATTTGGCCGCACCGCCCCACCACCCCTGCAGGCTGTGCGTCGAGGTGCCTCTCAGCCACCCCAACGGGACGGCCCAGGAGTGCGGAAGTGACAGTCTGACCCCGTCCACAGCTGACAGCCACCAATTGCCGCCTCATTTTGGGGCCTGTCCGTTGGTGGGACTTGTCAAGCTCAACGCCCCCAAATCGCCCCGTTTCAGAAAGGGCAAGACACAATGGTGAGAGTCCAGACTTTGGGTGTTCATTTTAATTAATACAGAGAGTACAAAGCCAAGATGACAAAGACTTTCATAGGACTAGTGATCACACAGTTTACATACTCGTCATTTTGAATGAAGACTCTTTTATACAATGCCCTAAATTAATGATTAATTGCATGATATTTTTTATTAAAAAATAATGCTTCATGTCACATAAGAAAAATTCCGCTTAAAAATAAAATCATAAAGTTACAAATAAACGTCAAATTCGGGCCGAACCCTGCCGGGGACCTTCCAGAATATTTTTTTCAAAAAAGCTTACATGTCTAGAAATGATCACAACATAGAGACTTAGATCCGCATCCTGTTCTCCTTGATGTCGTCCAGGATGGCGTCTGTGAGGGGAACGTAAGTCGTCGTCCTGGGGTCCAACACGAAGACGGGGTCGTCGTTTGCGACGGCGTCGAACCCTTCCTTCTGCAGCGGCACTTTGCTCACCTGCGCCAAAAATTAGAGTAAAAAAACCAATATGGAACTCGTAAACGGGGAAAATTGTGCCACGGCTAGACAGGGACGAAATTCTTGGGATTACTAGGCAATTCAAAATACCTTGAGCGTGCCGGTCATGGGCAGGGTCTTGCAGATGCGCAGAAACAAGGGCCTGGCGTAGGACGGCAGCTTCCTGGCCAGCTCCTTGGCGAGGACGTCCAGGTCGGCGAGGCGCTCGGGGTCGGCGATGGCCGCCATGCCGGCGCGGCCCTCGTGGCCGTCCACCCTGACGCCGTACGCCGCCAGCTCCCGCACCCCGTAGGGCAGCAGCACCGTGGTCATGACGGTCTCCACCTCGGCGGTCGACACGTTCTCGCCCTTCCAACGGTACGTGTCGCCGATCCGGTCCTTGAAGGACACGTACCCGTACTCGTCCATGACGGCCACGTCACCTGGAGGCAAAAGAAGCGTCAGACTGCGGCCAGCGGGCGTCGGTACGTCAGCCGGTCAAGAAGATGCACTCACCGCTGAGGAAGTAGCGGTCACCCTGGCGGAATACGTCTCGGCCCACCTTCTTCTCCGTGGCCTTGCGGTCCAGGTAGCCCTGGAACTCGGTGGTCTTGAAGCGGTCGAGGATCCTGCCGATGATCATGCCGGGCTCCCCTGGGAACGCGCACATGGAGGATGAGGATCGAGCCGACGCCCCCCCCCCCCAAAAAAAAAAAAAAAAAAGGTGTGGCAGAGCACCTACCGGGCTTGCAGCGCAGGCACAGTCCAGAGTCGTCGTCCCGGATCAGGTCGCCGGAGTCTTCATCCACCCGGACCAGGTCCACGGGCCACAGGGAGCGCGGCACCACGCGGGGTATGAAGCCGATGGAGCCGATCTTGCCCTCCAGGTTCGCTGCGAACAGTCACCACGTCAGCACCCGCCATTCAAGCGGCTCCGGGGCCAAAACTCAAGACGTGTTTTCAGCTCCAGATCCAGAGTTGCTAAACAGGACTCGAACCAAACGGGTGACCCCACCAATGGATTCCTCGTTCGGAGAGCAATCCATTGGTGCGGGTCACACGTTCAGTTCAAGTCCCATTAAGCGACTCTGGAGCTCAAAACACGTCTAGAGTTTTGGCCGCCTGCGCGGTCTTCTGACCCGCTGTGCGTCGGGGTGGTCGCAGACACTCACTCAACATGAAGTTGCCCTCCGTGGAGCCGTAGAACTCGAACACCTCCTTGACGCCGAAGCGGTCCTGCGCCGTCTGCCAGACGCCGGGGGAGATGCCGTTGCCCACGAGGGCGCGGACGCCGTGCTGCCTGTCGTGCGGCGAGGCGGGGGCCAGCACCAGGAAGCGGCAGATCTCGCCGATGTACTGCGCGTAGGTGGCACCGTGCCGCGCGCAGTCGGCCCAGAACCTGGACGCCGAGAACTTGGCGGCGAAGGCCACGGGCACGCCGTGGATGAGGGCCAGGCTGCAGGAGTAGGCCCCGGCCGCGGCGTGGTACATGGGCAGCGCGCAGTACAGCACGTCCTTGCCGGGGACCATGCCGGTCATCAGGAGGCAGCCCACCCCCCACACCAGGACGCGGAAGTGCGTGATCACGGCGGCCTTGGGCAGGCCTGTGGTGCCCGACGTGTAGATGTACATGATGGCGTCCGCGGGGCCGGGCGGCCGCGCCGCCACGGGGTTGTCCACGCTCTGGGCGTCCAGCAGGGGCGCCACGTCGGAGAACCAGTCGGCGGCGGGCGAGCAGCCCACGCCGTCGCTGAACCGCAGGTACCTGGTGACGGCGGGCAGGCTGTCGCGGACCTCGCCGACGGCGTCCTCGTAGTCGACGCCGAACAGCACCGCCTTGGCCTTGGCCACGTTCATGGCGTGCGCGAGCGAGGCGTCGCGCAGGTTGCGGTTGACGAGCGCCGTGACGGCGCCCAGCTTGGCCAGCCCCAGCCACACGCAGATGAACTCGATGCGGTTCGACTCGATGAGCGCCACCACGTCGCCGTGGCCCACGCCCAGCGTCGCGAACGCGCGCGCCACGCGGTTGCTGTACTCGTTCACCTGCCGAAGCGAAAGTGGCAAGCAGAATAGAGAACCGCGGCCGGAATAAAAAAATATCGCCCACGAATGCGCTGAATCGTGGGCAAAATACGTAAACAAAGCCTGAAAAAAAGGTTAGGTAAGGTTAGGCCATGACATGACGCATTGCTGCGTCCCGCGGTGCTGAGTACAGAGTCCCTCCGCCTGTGTGAACGGCCGATGGGGTTGATAATGAACACACAGCGGTCATTGGACGGGACCGCGGAGTACACAGGGAAGACGAAGGCATACAAATTAAGCCATTTTTGGGCTGCTTCAAAGAAAGTAAATTTTATATTGTCTTTATTTCCAGAGTAGGTACACTGCACGCAAAGCGGCTACACGCGTTTTTTTTTGTTTTTTTTTTTATTTTTTTTATTTTACTTTTTAAATTTTTTTGTACTGTCAATTTCTGATCTTTCCGCCACTCACCTCGCGGTACGTCCAGGTCCTGCTCTCGAACTTGAAGCACGTCTTGTCGGCCATGGCGCGCGCGTTCTCCTCCACCACCGTCACCACCGTGGCGCCGCTGGACTCGTATTTGCGCGCCCACCGCGACATCTGCCAGTACACGCGCAGCATCCTGCAACACCGGCACACTGTGCATCCCTCTGCTGCTCGGCGCGCACACCTCCGCGGCCGCCACACTCACCTCAAGTCCCTGGGCAGCATCTTGAGGGCGACGAGCAGTGCCCGCCGGTGCTGCAGCGCCACGCTGACCAGGGCGGCGGCGAGGACGGTGACGAGGCGCAGCCAGACCGACGCCGGGCCCACCAGCCAGTTGGCCAGCACCGCCACCGCCACCAAGGCGGCGCCGATCGTGCTCTGCCTCAGCAGCGCCATGCTCGCGCCGACGGTCACCTCAGGGCGAGGATGCACTTCTTGTCGTTGGCGGCGTGCTTGCCACGGTGTGTCTGCCCAGCGGTGCGTCGTCCGCCGGCTACGAGGCGACTGCGCTGTCTGGGGTCAGGGTGGAGCAGAGCAGCGCAGAGCAGCGCAGAGCGCGCGCGGAGTGAGAGGGACGACAACAGCGGCAGCGCCCTTTGCTCTGGACCCGGCCCACTGTGCTTCGTCGGAAGGCTTGTTTTGTACGCCCCACCCTCTCTCTTCTTGCACATGAGGGGAGTAAACAAGGCGGCGAGCGAAGCGAAAGCTGTCCCTGGTGTCCTAGGCATGACCTGCGGTGGCGGGGGCGCGGGGGCCGTTGAAGACATCCCCCGCCCCACAAGTGAGGGTAGCTAGGTGCGCTGACACAGTGGGCGCGCGGTCCTGGTGCAACGAGGTTCTCGGAAGCGCTCCGTGCCACTGTGTTTGCGGTGCGTATCGGCGCGGCACATCTGCCTGTCATTGCGGGGCAAGTCAGCGAGGCCCCGGGCGCGGCACTTCGAACCACTCCAGAAATGAGACCAAAATTTTGAATAAAGTGGTTCGATCTTTTATTTGCACATTTATTATCATCAGTCGTTTCCTTTCTTTTAAATATAAATGTTCACAAAAATATTGGCAGTCAATAAAACTGCTTCCATTTTGCAACGAAATAGTCAGTCGAAAATCACAAAAAAATTTGGTCATGGAAAGCAGCTTACACACTATGTTTTGAATTTGAAAAAAAAATAATTTAAAAATGTATATATCTATAAAATTTTATCTTGCAATTTTCTTCAGAGAAACCTGCTGAAGGTAGAAAAGGCCATTATTATTGTAAAATAAACAAGTATGTTGGTGTCATACGAGAGAGATAATTGCACTTACAGTTTTTGAATAGAGGTGAGGGTCTTGCCCTAGCATTTTCTCTCGGATGAGCCATCGGAGCTCAGCTCGAGAATCTTCTCCAGGACATTTGTGCTTGGCCCAGAGGGATTGGTAGTGATGGTACAACTTAACAGGATCACGCGAAGCTGGTTTTTGGGAACCTGAGTGCATTCTTTGATGTTTCCATGAGCGGATGACTACAGAAAAAACATGGGAAGTCTTTAAGATGTTAACATAAAAGTTTGAAAGCTGGTGAATCTGTAAATTATAGACTTACAGGATGTTTTAGGTTTCACAATGTCCTCCAAAGTTTGCCCACTAGTTGATTTAGTTCTCTCTCTTCGTGGAGGCAGATTTTCTTTTAGTGATAGAGATGAAGAGGAGGAAGTACTCCTTTTCACTGTGTTCCCTAAAAACAAAAAGTATGAACTTTATACATCATAAGTAAGAATTGCAAGGGATAACTGTTTGTTTTTAATCCTGTAAACATACTTGAAGACACTGACGATGCAGGTTTTGAGCTAGCGCAGCAAACCAAATTTCCATATCTTCCATGAGAACACTGCTGTTGTTCAGATGGATGTAATGTGTTGGTTTCAAAGTGTCTGATTGCATCTCCAGATGAGTCGGACAGAGTTTCGTTAGATGAAAAATAATCAGATTCAGAGCCTGAAGATGTAGATAGAGATGACGATGATCCTGAACTTGAACTTAGTTGATCGTAAACAATCAACTTCTTCAGATCTAAAACAGATATGAAAAAGTATCTAAATATCATGAACAAACTAAAATCAGTAAATTAACAGTTCCTATCTGAACTAGACAATAACAAAAAAAATCACTTTACCTGTAACAAATTCTTTTAGTTGGAGAGGTGTAATATTGTGGTATCCCATGTCATGTAAATGTGACAGTACTTCAGCAGGGCTTAATTTATCAACTAAGTCCATTTTAATGAAGTCCAAGTATTGGACGGGGTTGTCAATGTCGGTATCAAAGAGTCGCTTGACGTTTAATCTACCAAATAAAATAGTGAGGTTACATTTCAAATTTGATCCAACTTTGTGGAGATGGGACCGGATGTAAACGAAAACCTAACCTTACCTTCAGATTGACGCTTACGCACTCTGGCGGCTGTTTTCCACACTCAAGGTCAAGACAACTACACTTTTATTCCTTTCAGAAAAGATAAGGCCCAATATGACTGTGCAATTATTCACGGAAAATTGAATATATAATAAATGTTTCAATTTATTGAGTTGTCAGTGAGGTATCAATCAATGACTTGGATATTTTGACCCATTCATCCCATCCCTCATAGCCTCATTAAAACCGCTTGCACACTGAAATCCAATCCTGGTTGATCTTATTAGGCTGTGTGAAAAGACTTGCTATCTACATTTGAGTTTAAAAGAAAACTTAAGTTCGCCATGGCTGATGAAACATAGTCGTTGACATGGACTTCGTAGTGTCGTTTCCGGCCCGCGCTGGTTTCCGGGTTGTCGTTGGAGGTGGTACACATGACGACTACTGCTTGCAAAATTTTCTCTTATTGTTCGTTTTATTCTACAATTTATCGTGTAACTATTTGCTGAAGCAGACCCTGCACATTTCCTTCATCACCATGGCAGACCTCGATGATTTCTTTGCTAAAAAGGACCGTAAGAAGTCGAAAGGAGGCAAGAAGTTCACGACGACCGAAGAATTAGCCAAAAAATTAGAGGAAACTCATCGACGTGAGAAGGAAAAAGTTAAGGAAAACAAGAAGCTTTTGTCGTCTCAAAACGTGGATGGCGATGGAGAACCAGGGAGCGAAAGAAAGGTCGGTAAATCGCGATTAATGGGCCATATGGATTTCGACTATCGGCCATATTGAATGTCATGTTCAATATTTTCGAATTCTCCCCAAAAATTTGTCTAACTTGAATGATATGTTTTAACTTTCCTCTTTCTTTACATTTTTGTTGAAGTCAAATACGATACCACATGCCAAATTTTGGTAATGCGAGGGTGTGCACCGGGTTCCAGTTAGGTTATAATGGCCTCTAGATTTTTGATATCTATTTTTTTGTCATATCCCATTTTAGCTTGTACCTTGCATCATCTGACTTCAGATTTATCAACCTAATCATTGTGTTATTCTACGAGTTATTTGGCTTTTCAATGCCACTGTTTTTAGTATTATCTTTCACAGCCTGACATCTATAGACGCCAAGGCTACGTGGTCTAAACATAGTTCTATATTAATGTATCATGATGCCTCATTGTCGCTACTTTTAACCATCTGTTTTGTATTGCTTGTATTCATGTAGGAGGAAGACGAGTGGAAGGATTTTGAAGAAGAGAAGAAGGATTACACAAATTTGAAAATTCAAAATCTTCAGATTAGCGAAACAGCCAATGCTGATAATGGTGACGGTGATGATGATGAAAACGAGATGGTGGAAAATGAGGACGGTGTAATGGTGTCACGCAAAAAGCAACCTTCGGGGCCATGGATGAGTGTTCCCCAAGCCCCTCAACCTGAAGAGCCTGTTAGAGGTTTGTATACAGTCATACTTTGTTTTGTTTAGTAATGGGCGTTACTCTGTCCATTTCAATCCGTTTTTCAATTCTAGAGGAAAGCAGGCCCCAGCCCCCTCCACCCACAGATGGCGGTGGTGGCAGCGGCAAGTCGGGCTACATCCCACCTCATCTCCGCAACGCCCCCTCACACTACGCACCTGCCACCAGTTTTTCCCCTTCTCCAAGCAGCTACTCCTCTCCAAACAGCTACTCCTCATCCATGCATCATCAACCATTATCGAGTAGGTGACCTCTCCCCATGTGGAAGCCAGTCATATACATTGTAGAAGTTGTTTCTTCAGTATACCTTCTGTTTCCAGGCTCACGATTTAAAAGTAGAGCTGCTCCTGATATCACAAATGAAGCTTACTTCCCTACCCTCTCTGCTGCCAACAATGACACACCAAACACAGCCTGGGGAAGGAGGTAAGAACTTATCGTAAGATGTGTATTGACAGGAAATATCCTTCAGTCTCAAGAACATTGAAATGAGCTTTCTTGTTCCAGACGAGAAGATGGAAGAGGATTTGAAGAAGTGCGAAACGCCAGAACCAACACTTCAACTTATAATCCGAAAATGGCTGCCTCAGGTCAAGGTCCTAATTTGTCCCTTGGCAATAAATGGGATGCCCTACAGGACCAAAGCTGAGAGCAGCAAAATGCCGCAGAGCAAAGTGAGAGTTGTACACCACCAAGTTAGGCATGCTCCTGTGGCATCCATCGTGTCTGTGCTGAACAGCTCAAGACTTTGTGTTATGTGTAATAAGTGATAACTAAGAGAGACCTAAGTGATTGAAGCAAGACACAGCCTTCAATCCGGCAACCTGCCTCAGTGGAAATTTTTTTTTCTTCAAAACGAAATATGACAGGTTTTGGCAGGAGTGTGTGTGGTATTAGGCATTGACATCACAAGTGCCATTCACTGAACTCAATCTTCACCATATGGGTATTGTATAAATATTAATCTCTGATAAGAACCTTGTGTGCTTCTATTTCCATTTATTTTTGGATGGATATGATGTTTAATGACACCAAATAGGCTGGTTCCGTTTCAGGTAGTACTGAATTATGTAAAAAATTAATACATGTTTGACATGTGTTGTATATCCAGTCTAACTTGCATTTTAAACTTTCCTTTTTTTAATTATATATTTAAATTAATCTTGTGAGAGTCAACGTAGCCTCTGGTCAAATCTTTTCTACACAAGCTATATCTCAGAGCTGTGAAAATGTGAATATGTTAATTTATCCAATGTGGAATATGAAAGGCAGTGATACTGCTCGCAGGCTGTGGTTTTTCTCTGCGCCGCTTACACTTTTTCTTTTTTTTTTTTTTTTTTTTTTTTTTGAAATTTGTATCATTGACTGGTGCTGCTTCGTCCAATATAACAGGAGTGCAAAATGAGAGCCACAGTTTATTATTGTTATTTTTGAAGGCCCCAAATGTTATATTTCTGAAGTCCTACATTCACGAGCTATGGGCTGGGGATTGATTTTTTTCTTTCCTCTATGTTCCCGTATTTATAAAACATTATTTTTGGTGTGTAGATGGTTTGGTGAAGAATGATGGAATGAGTAGCAAAACCAGACTTGCGTGGCGAAATAAAGAAGTTGGTTCTTGGTTAAAATTTGTGTTTCTTTGCTCACAAGGGGCGGGGGCGTCTATTCCTAAGGTTCAATTTTGCTACCACGATTTTTTTTTTCCATGCGAAGGTAAAACAGTGTTTCAGGTGTGAATCATTGTGCATGAAATTCAGCCTGTGATCCAGAAAATGGATTCATTGGCATTTCTACTAATATATCAGTTCAGCTGACGCCCATCATTGGTATGGCTGCTAAATTGTTGATTCGGCAGTAAGAGCCAAGAGAGTCACACACCAGTCATCTCAGCAAGAATTTTGGAACATTTGTTCCAATTTATTTAGAATGGAAGCATTAAGGTTGGCAAAGGAAACAAAGTAGGTAAAGAAATCAAAAGATGTTTTATTTAAAAAGACTAGTTGGAACATGACAAACTCCCTGATAATGATGGACACCAGGGCCCTCATAGCCATGCTTATAAAAAATAAACTTTAAATGGAAAACAATGCAGGGTAAATGATGGCAGTCCTCAGAATAATACATGCATTATCCCTAAAAACAAGGAAAAGCGGCAGACTTTCTAACAACGAGCACTTTTCCATGCAGTTTACATGTTTATGGCACAATTTAAAATATTTAACAGTTATAAAACAGATAAATTAATTTGTGCTGAGCACATTTTGAAATATAGTAACACTTAAAATATAAACCAAACAATTAATATATGTGATGATCATTTAACAGTTTATATACATACGAATTGAAATTGACTTTCTACGGGCTCTCTTAATGCAAGCATACAAATTCAAACTTGGACAAGTTACTTTTGGCAGTAAATGGAGTTCATAGCCAGCAGTAAAGTTCATTATGACATGATAGAAACGTTTGAAATTGAATTTAAAATTAGGAAAAATCACATGGCACAAATTTGGCACTAAAAGTTTTCTAGCACAAGACAAAAAAAAATCATGACTGGAAATTGCCTGGCTTTAAACCATGCCACATTTTATGCTGACATTGTGCTTGAGTATTTATTGAGGAACACTTGATGGCAGTCTTGCTCTACTTGGTTTCGTCATCTCGTGGTTCATGAGGAGCAGGCAACTTCTCCCATGATGGCTCACAACCCCAGATTTCCCTAGCATACTCCGCAATGGTCCTATCACTTGAGAACTTGCCAGATGAGGCGATGTTCATGATAGCCATTTCAGCCCATTTGGACTGGTTCTGCAACAGACAACAGACGTTATAAAACAACAAATGGATCAATGAAAAATTGAAAAAAAAAACAAAAAAAACAAACAGAAAAACAAGTACCTGGTAACATTCAGACACCTTGTCCTGGCACTTAATGTAGTCTTCATAATCAGCGAACAGATAGAACCTGTTTGGGAAAACAGAAGGGTCACATACAGTACACAGAATAATAGATTATTTTGGTTATTGAGGATTAGAAAAAAAACAAATGCTGAGTAGCACTCTGGGATTGACAGGGGAAGTGTCTGCCTACCTGTCATACTTGAGAAGAACATCTGCCACATCACGGAAGGAGTCTGGGTGACCGGGAGAGAAGAAACCATTCTGGATTTGATCCACACACTGTCGCAGCTCAGGAATGCGGTTGTAGTAGTCGTAGGCATTGTACCCACGCTTCTGCAGTGCCTCCACTTCATCAACAGTCATACCGAAGATGAAGATCGTTGTCATTGCCCATCTCTTCATCCATCTCAATCATTGGCTCCATCCAATGTACCTAATAGTAGATGGCACCATTTCAACTACAAAAAAAAAAAAAAATTCTTTCTGAGAACCCCAAAAAAGCATTTATTGAATTAGAAACAACTTAAAATATGTTGAACTTACCATGAACTTCCATGTTTCCCTGTGCCTGATGCCTCAGTAACCAGCAGAAGAGATCTGTTCACTAAGGTCAGCAGCAGGGATGATGCGCATCAGCCAGAGTGACACGGTAGTTTTCCAAGAAAATAACCTTGAGGCGATCAACCCAACTATAGGGTCAGTTATTCACAACATTAGCAACAGCGCAAATGAGTCGAAATGAATGTTCTTTTGGCCATGTAATATCCAGTGAGCAGCCTAGAAGGAAGAGGAGTGGTCAGTAAAGACATTCGTGAAGAGACCAGCTTGGATAGTAGCAAATTCTTCCTTGAAACAAAACCAACCTTGCCGCCTAAATCATGACAGTATCTGGGGACAAACTAGGCCTGAGGGTTCCTTGCTTGATAACGGTTGTAACAATGTAATGATGTGAAGGCAGTTCAGAAGCTGGCGCTTGTACTCTATGGATACGTTTCACCTGTAACACAGCACAACATTTTGACAGGCATTAGTTCAAGTCTTCTACCACTGGACAAATTTGTCGTTTACAATTCAAAAGAAAACCAACCTGAATGTCAAAGATGGATGAAACATTGATCTTGACACCGTAATCCTTTTACCAGGGAATTGGCTGCCAGCCTCAGTTTGTTTCTCCTGCTTCACTTCATGACGGCAACGCTGGAAGTTGGTAGAACCTTGGCCAGGGGGTTTCGAGCTGAGCCAGCTGCTCCAGGTGGAACAGTCCATTCCTCACCAATTTTCTAAACACGATGAAAAATGAGTGCAGTTTTGGGAAATAGGTGGAAATAGTAAATTGGCAACTCCCGCAACCATTACCTCTGCGATGAGATACAGCAAGACCAGGGTTGCACAGCAGTCAGCCAACGACAGAGGAGTGATTCCGTATGGTCTTGTTCTGGAACTATCTCAGGGTTTCAAATTCAGCGAAGTCCTTGAACCTATAAAACACCAGGAAGAAACGGATCAAACAGATGATCTCCTTAGTAGTTGTCAAAGACGAAAACTGTTTGAGATGGAGGCACTTACCACACTCTTGACCAAAATCTCAGAGTGGATAGCTTGCAAACACCGTTTGACAGCGTGAGAATCCAACAATGGAGGAGATGAAGCCCATGTTGACCCGCTTTCTCGCCCTCCTCCTCGATCAGGGACATGCGCCGGATGCGGTCGAAGTCGCCGTGTGTACTTCTTGCCGACAGCCTGAAGAGCCACAAGAACTGGTTCAAGTCACCCACACACGGGGAAGCCCCACGTCAACAACAAGGATGCCGCGCCGCGACCGACCGACCTCGAGGTGCAGCGTGGTTGATGTGGTAGATGATCTGCATGTGCCTGGGCAGGATGCTCTCCAGCATGGAGGTGGGCCACCGCTCCAGGGCCTCGGGCAGCACGGTGTGGTTGGTGTAGGCGCAGGTGCGGACCGTCACGTCCCAGGCC